>JADMNL010000033.1:19485000-20040000 GCA_016271365.2 Neoceratodus forsteri | reverse complement strand
AGAAAGAAATTAGTGGAGGCGGAGAAGAGAGTTCGGTCATGCTGCTCACAGAATTAGTAAGCAGCAGCATCTGACAACAAAATAATTTCATCATATAGGTTTTCTTCATCATTAGTTTGTCCTCTACAGTCAGATGTCTTCCTCGCACGCTTCCGACATGCAAACACCCAGCACCATTGCCAGATGACCGGGCTGGAGAGAGAGGCAGGTGTCACCACCCTTCTCTCAAAGCACATCTCCAGGTAGGACCCCAATCCCCAACATAGCCAAACTCCTCCTCCTTGTACCATGCCTCAACCAGTTGTTGAAGACCACAGTGCATTGTTCCCTCTCATCCCCCCAAGCCATGCAGAGGTAATACTCAGTGAAGGCCGCTGTACATGCTACCTGCTTCAGGCTCTCCCAAGCTCCCCACACCTATCCTGCACCACCCCAGCTGTGTCCTCTGCCAAGTCATATGTCCCCAGATAGACAATGACATCCAGATCCCCCACTGCCCTGGCAAGCCCTAAGGATCTGGTCCGCATTCCTCTGTGCCAGGGTGCCAGGTAGGCACCTCACCTCCCTCCTTCTCTCACGTGTGTTCCCAAAACTACCCTCTAAAGACTGAGTCCCCACCAGAAGTTGCTTCCTCTTGCACTGGGGTTCTTAGCCTTTCACCTTTGGGCCTCCACTCTGAAGGACCCCCAAAGCCTCCTTTGCCACTACCATGGATGCCTCGTCCTGGCAGTCCCTTGGTAGGGGAGAGCAAGCGTGCAGCACAAGTATGCTGCAACCATTATACAGATGGCCACCTCAACTTTTTTTCCCACAACCCTCCTTAACACTGAGCTCAAGCCCTCCAGGTCTCGCACACATTCAGTGACATCCTGTGAAGAAGGCAAGTGCCCCTGCCCACCACATGGGTCACTGCAGCAGCAGAACTTGGCACCAGTCCCACCCACATAGGAATGCTGCAGTATGGCAGCACTACCCCAGCCCCACTCAGCCGCCAGACCCAGCTCCTGGGTTCGCTTCAAACTTGGGTCGCTGGCATGAAAAGGCATCAGTTACCCACTGCACCACTGGGCAGACTTTCATCATATAGTTTCTTTTTAGCAAAATGTACTGCCGCACCTTTAGATATGGCATCTGGGTATTTTAATTTCTTCAGATTTTTATTGTTTATTTACTCTGCTTTATTGCCTTGTCTGGCCAGCTACCATCGGTCTGGACTACACATGCCGGCCCGCCCACCCCTGGGACTTACCCTACTCCAAACACCCCTGGCTTACCCTTAGGGCAGGGCTGCTGGGAAGTTCCTCCCCCAGAGACTGAACAGTAGAAAGGAGCAAGAGCCCACTCAGCAGCGCAAGGTCCATAACATGGGGCGGACGCCATCGTGCATGGTCAGAGCCTCTTTTTCCCTTTATCTCCAAGGGAGGTGTGTTGTGCAGTAACACTGGGGCGGCTATGTCAAACGCCTGACACGCCTCCCAACATATTCAGTCCTGGCTGTCATACCCCTGGCAACCGCAGGAGTTCCTTATGCACTGGTGACTTTCCTGAGTATATCATGGCTTCCATATACAACGTCAACCCATACACTACAAGTCAAAAAGATGGCTGCCACTGCTCATGTTTGAAGATCACTTCCTTGGAGTTACTATCAGCTGCACAAACTCTACTCCTGACATGCACGACAAGTATGGAGCTAGGAAACATTTCTGATGGTAAACAGCAGCACCACAACAAGATGCTTAGAGGACACTGTTAACACTTTTGCACTATATCATTTCTAGTTGAAACCCACATTTTATGATTGCTTACTTTTTCTAAAATTCACCAATGCTGCTGGTTGTTTTATCAGCCTCCTTGCTTAGTAGAACTGAAATGCTTGCTAACGATAGTTATAACTTATACCCAACCTTGTTTTGTTTCAAATGCTTGATGTACTCACACTGCATACTTCCTGAACATAAGGAACACCTCAAACAGAACAGCCACCTTTCCTCCCAGTGCATCATGAGTGCCTAGACTATGTAGGGTGTTCCCAAGTGCAGGAAAGATGCAGTGGAAGTTGATCAAGGAATGTAAACAAACATGATTTTGTGTGGTAACACCAGTTTGGTTGGCAGTCTGTTTTTCACTTTTAAAAGAAGAAAACAAGGAATCTGAACCAAACAACCAGCTACATCAGCAAGCTTTACCATGTAAGCAATCATAAAATGTGTGTTTTTAAACTAGTGACAATTTGATGCATGAAGGGGTTGACAGTGTCCTTTAAGTTATTTTCAGTGGGAACAGCGAGTCGACATTTAAAAACTTCAAAACCACTAATCCCAGCTCAGGGATGAAATAAAATGAATATTGTTTTTGCAAGACTTACCATACTCCTAATTTAAATGTTACAGATACTGTTGCCTTTATTCTGCAACAGTGCTATCATATAGCAACATACAGCAAGTACAATAGTTTGCAAAACAATTTTTATGATTAGATGTTGTATCTTTTCTGCATTTTAAATTCACTTCACGCCTTTCATGATCTGTTACATTTGTAGCCTTCTAAACCTTCATCTTGTACCTTCAATGGTGTTGCAAACATGTCACTCTCCTTTGAGTAACCCTTAATCAAAAGCTGGACAATAATTAAATTGCAAATTAAAAAAAAAAAAAAATTCCTTAAAAATAAAAACATTACATAGTCTAACTCTACACAGGCATATGGCACTTAGCTTTGCCTTGTGCTTCGCCTTTCTCCTCCACCCACCCACCACCAGCCTTGCTCTTATGCTTTAAAAAATGAAGAAGAAAATAAAGTTTGAGTATGCAGTTCCTCCTTCACCTTCCAGCCAAGAACCTGATTCCAGTTGATGACGCCTGTCTCTATCAGCATTTTCCTGGCTGAGCTGGGATCCTTGGTGAACAGGGTGTAACCATTTGCATATTCATCAAGGTCATCTCCTCTTCCTTCCTGCAAGGGGGTAAAGCCTATAGGGTCAGCATGACCTCTAGGACTGTAAGTGAGGCAAATCTGCAAAATCACTGGCACCATCACACTGCACACACCATTCCAGCAATCTGACATGTTAAATGACACAGCTTTCTCTCCAGTCCCCAACACGCACACACACACACACACACACACACACACACACACACACACACACACACACACACACACTCTGGCTTAACCTTCCTAGACTTCAAGGGATCCATTGTCTGTTTCAAAGTTCCTCTGTCCCTGACTCCGCAAAGGCTGCACTTGTGATGTCAGTCGATTGTCATGGCAAGTGATACCATAATAAGAATGGCATCCATGGATACTGACAAAAGCTTTTCATACAAACTCTGTGTACAGGTTTCATGGGTAAACTGACATAAAATGTTCTTAAACCTGGGAATGGCAAGTTAAATTTCATCACAACAGACTTGAGTAAAATACTGAAACAGGCATATAGGGCCATATTCTTCCCGAGCTTATTCTGTGTACGGTCCTCCCTCACATTGCTCTATAGTATGTACCTACTAGGTCAGTCCTGCACAGAAAATTATCCCCTACCCTTGACTAGAATTAACGACAAAGCCTCCTCTTGGCTGCCCTAACATGCAGGTGTGAAACCTATGCTGAGTCCACCCCACCCCGACTTTATATGAAATAATGACAATGCCTCCCCTGGCTGCTTTACCTCCTGCTAAATTAGTTTCTTAAACCCACAGCACTCACCATGTACCTTGGGCTGTACTAACTACAATATGCCGTACTCTATATGACATTGCTTACAACTGTAAATAGACCAATTGCTGTTATTTCTTGTATTTTTTGTCTCTGTACTTGTGCACCCATATTCTGTAACTACCTTTCTGTGTTGTCCTCCTGTCAGGACGTGGAACCTTTGAAAAGAGCAGTTTGCTCAAAGGTTATGTTCGAATGACTAAAAAATAAATAAATATTCTCATTCACTATGGCAAAAATCTTTTGAAAATAGGGACCCCTGATCTTTAAATGTATGTTCTGTCATTAAATAAATAACATTTTAAAAGGTTTAGCCTCCTGAGTGTTGGGGCTTGAAGAGGGACACTTCCAACGAGTTGTGAGTCTTGGGATACTTCTCTGGATTTCTGAACCACTTCCTGGGTCTGTATGCATCCAAAGAATGGGTTCGGACTGTAACTTATTGACAAATTATTGACTGACATAATTCCCGACTGTGCAGTTTGACTGACAAATTCTGTCCCGTGATAAACATTTGCTTCGACATAAACCAAATGTAACTTTGGCATTAGTCTAACAGTTCAGTGATGACAGTAATCAATTTTAAGGCAGTAAAACATCAGTTCCGAGTAAATCAGTTTAGTCTACCTGTACTTTTCTTGTTCTGGATTTGTGGCGCATTGTGGAAACTTTATTTAAATCCGTATTCTTCTAATATTTAAAACCAGACAGCTCAGTAGTCCAAAAAATTCTATACTTTAATATCAGTTTAAAATTTCTTTATCACTAAGGCAGTTCATAATCGGAGGTTGTGAGCAATTCCTCGGGTGTATTGCATTGCAGGACAAGCTGCTCTATCCTTGGTTATGTTCTGCATTTCTCTCTCTTTGGCTGCTCTTTTTTTTTACAGGAGACTTAGGAGGAAACGATTAATATTTTCAATTAAACTTTCAGTGTTATGTTTGCTCCTTGTGTAGTTCGAAACAAACCTAAATATGCTTAGACGTGAGCTGCCAATGAGTGCCCCTAATCTCCGTGCCAAGACTCAACATTGTTTTGTGTACGAGGATACCCAAGCTCCATTTGCTCATGTACCGACCAGAAATCTGTGGGAATAGTGGTGGTTGAACAACAGTGTTATTTCTCATTCTCTTCCTAACACGACTAAGCATGTAGTTCTCCTCGAACCAATCCATAACAGAAGCACAGGACTGTGGAATTTCCTCCTTAAGCTCAGAAAATGCTTGCTCAATTTCATCTGGTGGCAGGAATGACAGGGCTACTATGTGCCTAAGCTTTAAGCTGAAGTCCATATCCTCACCATATTTTGTTGCTAGGCTCACGCTTTGTATTTTCCTCCAGACTTGTTCAGGTGAAACAGACCTTTGCTTTGTGAATTTGAAATTCCACCTTACAGGCTTTTATAGCTGCCTGTTCAAAATCAGTTAAAATAATTTGGGGTTCCAGAAAGATATATATGAGCAACTCATGTCTCCACTAAGGGTATAATGTGGAATATTGGTATAAGTATAATTAATTGAATGTGAACTAAGATAAATAATATAAGTATGTATGTATTCTTTGGGTGTGTATAACTAATTGAAAAAATATAAATAAGAAAGTTTAAAAAAATAATAATTTGGGGTTCCAAATTAAAAGTGTGTTCATCTGCAATGTCATTTAAGTCGTAAATAGCCTTAAGTAGCTTTCCTGTGATTTGCTGGACATTAGGCAGTACACCAGTGGGACTATACATGCATTTTCTGGTGAACCTACAGGGCTGTGTATCGAATATAGCTGACGGAACAATGGAGGCACAGTTTTAAATGTACCATCCGTAATCCAGAAGGGAGCTACTGATAATTTTTAAACATTTGTATTTGTGGTGAAAATTTAAATGTTATCCTCACCAACTGATGACTCTTTGCAAGGAAAGTTGAACTATTAACAGTTCTGAGGCTATTCGGTATCTCTATGACATCTTAAGTGTGAGGCTCTGGAGGTGCACTTTGACGCCTGGCTCTTTTCACTATTTGTTGTAGTGTCTGCTTGTTAGGTAAACTTTGCATGACCTCCTCAGAAAGCTGTGCAATCTGGGTTTCAATAAGTTGGGCAGGCATTGCATTAAGTGACATTGTAACATGGCATTAAAGTGAATGGGCAAATGAGGAGGTGCAATTGGTTGAAGTCGATCACGTGGCAAAGTCGGAGGGGATTAATCCAGCATACCCGTGTCCAAAACTGAAGTACCAGAACCATCCAGACAGCTAGGTAAGCAGCACCGGGAGAGGCGACAATGAACTGTGAGAGACGCCAGTCTTGGGCAGGAAGCGGCTAAAAGCTAGGCAGTGTCGGAACGGAAGGGAAAAATAGGAGCCACACAATAGGAATAGATAGGACGGGCACAGAGAAATACCATGCAGGGAAGTGGAGCACGGTTCTCGCTGACAGGAGGTATCAGGTTGGAAGACTGGGTAAGCTGAAGTTCGAGGTGCAGGAACTGTAGGCAGCAACAGAAAACAAGAGGTGAAGGAAAGAGCAATGGAAGCAACCACATGAGTAGAACTGTGGGGAGAGAACAGAGCATGGTAGATTGTCAAAGAGACAGCAGAGGAGTCAAGAGGCATACAGTATATGACTATAGCAGGACGGAGATTGAGGACACAGATGTAGGTAGAACACAAGGAGAGTGGAGGTCACAGGACAAATGACACAGGACGAGAGAAAGAGACAGAAATGAAGTGGTATAGGAGCAGTGAGATAGCGATGAGAAATAGAGGAAAGATGGAGAGAGACAGACAGAGGCGTACCAGGAGACATCAATATTTGTCGTCAGCACAGCTCGATGTGCTGGAACGGAGTGGTAGAGAAACACACACAAAAGTACATCCTGGGCATGCAGTGTGTTCTCGGACTGGTTGCAGGAGAACAGTATGACTGTAGATATAGCAACGGTACCTGTTCCAGCCCTGGCAGATATATTGAGAGAATTTTATAGCAGCGTATGAGCAGAGGGGAGAGGAGTATAGTATCAGCTCTTTAGTGGGAATAAGAGCCAGCCTGAATCGGTACATTAACAGCGTGGAGGTCGACTATCATATTACTATAATGACCGATACCGAACCGCCAATAATGTGTTCCTAGCAGTGCTCAAAAATATTGAGAGCTGGGAAAGATGTAGCTGCACACTATCCAACCATTACCATAGACGACCTGCATAGAATCAGACAGTGTGAGAAGCTCAAACCACAGACAGCCTCACATACTTGTGAGGCGCTCTGGTCTGAAATCCAGCTCGGCTACCAAGGAGAGGCCGAGAGGACTCGGCAACTGACCGAGAACCCTTTGTTCTGGAGAGAGATGGTACTGGGACAGAGTATCTAGCACTGGGCTTTAACGAGGCAACTAAAAATCACAGCTCTGTGACTGAGACCAATAAACAGTCTACAAGGAGTGCTGTATGCTAAAATCGACAGTGCTCTGTGCCCCATAGCGCTATACAAGAAGTATGTCAGTAGATGTCCTGCAGGAGCACCAGCATTCTATCTTCACCCACTCATATCACCACAGGAGGAGCTCGATAAGCTTAGAAGTGTGGCACCTAGGCAGCCAATGGGCAGGAATTACTTAGAGACATGACGCCCAGATATCAGAAGATGCCCAGCTGACAAAGAGGTGCACGAACCACAGCATGGAGTACTGCAGTGCAGATGTTGACAGAGGCTGGTCTCGCATTGAGAGAAATTATGTCCGTGACGGGGCACAGATGCGGACCAGCCTCCGAATTACTGGGTCCGACTGTGAATGACAGGAAAAGTGGTCACAGATCCTATCGGCAACCGGAGGGGAGTTGCAGCAGCAGGGAAATGACATTCCGGCGCGCACAGCACACCAAGTCCATCGCCATATGACAGCGGTGAAGAAAGCTGCAAAAGGTACAGACCTGTCACAGAAGCAGCTGCAACATCTGGGAGACCACGAACAGATATCGCGACAGCCAGACAGGAAGCACTCTGGCCAGATGAGACCGGGAGGATGCTAGGAGGAAACAGGGAGCTCCTGAGAGCCCCTGAATGAGTGGCTAGATATAAGGCGCCGGTTCCATATATTCACCGTGTATGGAAAGGTGAGTTTCACTACGGGACAGGACCACCGAAACAGAGAGGCGAGAAAGGCACGACAGTGGAAGCACAGAGACCTGAGAGGCAGTAGCACCAGATGGAGCAGGAGACGGAGCGTCGACATCGGAGCTACCTCAGAGCAGCAATAAGAAGTGAGCGACGGAAGATGCTAATTGTCAGAGAACTGCACAGCGCAGCAAGAAAGCACTCCACCGCAGACCTCCAACGAGTGGTATGACATTAATATCAGCCTAGAACGCAAAATAAGTCTGTCTAGCATGTGAGACGACTGTTCTGTTAATGCAGTAGGCAATGTTTTCACCGCGATCAGCATATAAAAGCTGTTCTGTTACAGGTTGTGGAAATGCAGTAAAACCTTATCTAAACATACAGAGTCCCTGTGTTATGATGTTCTACCGATGGCAAATACATTCCTAACAACTGTATACTCGATGTGGCCCATGTTACAAGCGTGTTAAGCCACTCTGAAGGTGGCATCTAATGCGATTAATGCATGGTTGGGCTGTGTGCACCCTCAGCCTGGGGCCACAACCCTCCCAACCATGCATTAATCCAGCATTAGATGCCACCGTCGTGGCTTAATGCTTTACTTGTGCTAGCTTCAGTGCTGCAACGGCGACGGGCACAGGCGCATCACTTGCTTCAGGTGAGTGGTTGTGCTCCTGGATTTTCTAGGGATGCTGCCCCCCACACACACACAAAACTGTGGATGCATGCCCAGACAATGTAAGCATTTCCCTCAGGCAGTACATATAATATAGGTCTCCACGACAGCACTACTTAACATACAGGTATCCACCAGTTGCTATTTTCTCATGTCCTCTCTGTGAAGGAACCAACTGACAAATGACCACCTCAGCCATACTAACAAAGCAAAGCATACCATGAGGCAAACAAATCAATGATAAGATCAGCAGTGCCATATTAAAAGATTTAGTTAACAGATAACAATCAGTGCCTCACTGTGCTCAAAAATCACTGTTAAGGTCAGGACAGGATCAGTTGGACACAATTAGAGCCGAGCCTTTAAACAGCAGTACTGTTCGTCGACTTTTGGCTTTTTTTTGCAGTTTTGTTGTTTTCAGACGCATTGCAATGTGCAGTTCACTGCACTTGCCCAGTATCCGCTTTAAATTGAAGTTTTGGATACTACTGTCCGCATGCTGCAATTACAGCTACAGGACTTTAAATTAAAGGTAAGCAGCAGAAATTACTATTTTGGCAGTTCATAATGCATATTTATTGTCCGCACGCTGTTTGATGTAGCTACAGGAATTTAAACAGAACAAAAAATATTTCTGCAGCACAACAGTAGTAGTCTCAATTGCTTCTGTTTATTATTGCTTAATATTGATCGGCAAATGATTCTGGTGGCTAACTGTACCTATCAGGCACACAGTTTTCAGGAACTTACTGTCAGAAGGACACCTGTGGGACAGTCATACCTAACCCACATATATATATAATATACACACACACCCCACACACACATATATGTTTTTATTCTCCTTGAAGGTATGGTGGCTGGTTTCAGCCTCATCCCCATCAGCCACCGCCATCCCAAGTCATCCGGTGTCCGGGACCATTATCCCCGCCGAATGCCCCCACCCATAACACAAATCCAGACCATTACAGGCCCAGAGAGATCGGGCGGGCCATGGCATGATGGGCAGGGCTTCATGAAGCCCCTCCTCCATTTTTCATCTTATTTTCTCCTCAGAGTTCACGGACCTGCTTGAGCACATTGTGCACACTCGCGCCTCTGTGGGGGCGCCCCATGGTGCTCTGAACATGGTCCCACCCATCTCAGTGACTCACATCGCCACCGAGGGAAGACAGCAGTTCCACGGATGCTCAGTCATTCCTTGCCGCCTGACCCTGAGTGACCTGCATCCTTCCAAACCGGGTCACTGGCGGACAGAGGTAAGGCACCCATGGCACCTCAGCCCTCTTCACCACTGGACCGGCCCCAACTCATATGCCTTGATCATGTGTCCCTCTGCTGCCTGGTCTCCAGCGGTACATGTTCTGGTCTGCCAGATGCCGATCTGGCATGCTGAGCCTCGATCATTTTGGTGACCCTGTGCTGCACTGTCCCTAGCCTGTCCCTGTCCTGCCTCAGATAAGGGCTTCGAACTGAGCAACGTATTCCAGGTTTGTCAAAAATGGTGCCATCCCATCACCCTTCCCAGGCTGGGAAGTGCTGACATCAGCAGCACTGTCCCCTAGCCTGGCTGCGCTTGAGTGCCTGTCTGTTCTTGAACCCAGGCCACAGACTCTGAACCATGCTGCACTGCTGCTAGTCAACAGGCAGCCCCAGAGATTACACAGAATGTAAATTTCTCAGGTGAAGAATGTGTAGCCACACCGAGTAGGTACTCTGATGTCACAGAACACGAGAGTGAAGCTCCTGTGTGTTCCCAGTTTAGTACCTACAAGGTGTGAGAACCAGCCTTCAAAAAAAAAAAAAAAATTTTATAGTACAATCTGAGCATCTTTATCTGAGGCAGGGCAGGTCTGATATTTCTAGAAATAATACTTTTATTTCATTTAGATGGATATCGCTGTCTGTTTTCAGTTTCGCTTTTCAAAGCCATTAGTGCGAGGGGTTCCCATTCAGAGGTGCTGCTGATTAGGTTCGAAGTTGTTCTCAACACTTTACGCTTTGGAACAACTTTAAGAAAGACCGGAAAAAGATACTCTATTTATTTATTCCGCTTTTGTTGACCGGTATGTGCACTAGACAAACACTTTGCCTATTTTCAGGCACGACCAGGAGGTTACAGAACAACATTCGAACAATAAGTCAGCAGAAAATAATACAGTCTAAACTTTTCAACAAGAAAGAATGATGGCTTAACCATTTCTTAACACTTTCATCCCCAACCCCCCACCATGGCACACGGTACTGAATATTGGGACTCTGTGTTTAGAAAAAGAACACTCGTAACCTTCTCTGTGGCCGCAGAGGACTGTTTTGAAGTCTGGCCAGAAATCCACAAGCACTTCGAAATGAAGGGGTTCCTTATTGATAATCACCACCGCCCATATACCTGCAAAATAAAATAAGAGGAAAATGTATTTCAACACTAAGCACAGCCACAATGATGACTTATTAAAAGACTTATTTTTGCTTTATATTTTGCCCTCCCAGTTGCAACAATCAAATCAGCACTGCCGCAGCCTTCCTGGGTCTCGAGGGTGTATCTGTGGCTGCCTTCACAGCTGAGCACAAGCTCTTTGTTCACCAGCATGGTGTGTGTATGACCGCTGTGTGATCCTGGTCCCTCTTCTCTGGAGCGGAGTGCCTCAACTATGAGACATGCCCAGTCTTCAAGCTGGTCTAGTGAAGGAGGTTTTGGCATTGTTAGGCTACAAAGCCCAAAAGGAGAGATGTGTGCCATTCAGGCTTAAAAGTTAAAGTTATGTTTGACTGAAAGATATGCTGTGTTCTTGAGCATGCTCAATTCATGCTGTGTTCTTGGACCTTCTCAGATCCCACGACCTAACACCCACTCCCCTTTTGCCTAATGCCTCCTACTGCTCCTGTTGCTTTTGATCGCGCTTAGCCTTGTCTTGTCTCAGCTTGAATGATGTCACGCACTTTGCTTCCACTACTTCAGTTTGCAGTTTATTCCATGGCTCCACGACTCTTTCTGTAAAACAGTGTTTCCTAAGCTCCTCCTCTCAACTTCCACTGTGCCCTCTAGTGCTAGAGTCGGAGACTCTGTTGAACAGGTCCGAGGATGGCACCTTATTTATTCCTCTCAGAAAGTTGTATGTTTCAAATCATATCTCCTCCCTCCTTGTCTCCAATGAGAACATATTTAAAGCTTCCAGACTACATTCATGTCTGCTTGCTAATAGGGGACTGCAATTTTCAATGGATAATATTCATAAACAATTAAGGGACCAATCAAATCACACATCGGGAGCATCATGACCGCCGGACGCTCAAGCTTCCTAGCAAAGTGTCACTAAAATCACCAAAAAGTCAAATTAAAATTTCTTTAAAAACAAACAAAAATAAGCTGTACCTGCACTATCAGAACTATTGCCTGTTGCATAAATTAAATACAGGAGGAACACTGTGTGAGAAATAATGTGTCTCCTGCTGTTTGACCTCCGACACCTCAGTCCTGGCTTACGCCACTTATGAGATTACTGAGGTGAAACAGCAGTTGTATAGAAAACATTTATCACACAGTGTTCCTCTGCATATCCCTTTACTTCCTACTAACTTTAACAAAACTGAGCGTGGTGGACTAATAAAGCATGTACTGCCACACCATATTCAGCCAGCAGCCTACATTCTGCAGCCCTCAGGGACTGGCGCTGTACACTACAGCAGCAAGTCATTCTGCCAAGCTCCATAGAAGTCAGTAGGACTTGAGACTATGACCTTCAGATTAAGAGTGACTGTGCATATTATTGTGGCTTGTGTAACGGGAAAAGGCACAAACTTCAGTCTCCCACCTCCCCAAATAAGAATTCTATATTCTAGATGATATTGTTGACACTTTGTGACTAAACTTTCATTATGTTTCAAAATTTCAGTGCAATTTTAATTACGAACATACGAAAATTGCCAGCAGCAAAAGGTCATCATGGTCTATCTAGACTACTCGTGAATGCAGCTAGCTCCTGTCCAGCAACTGTCCCACCCCCTCTTACTTCCTTACCCCTCATTGCCCTGTCCCATCCCTTCTTGAAGCATTCCACTGTGGTACATGCCACCACTTCAGTTGGTAGTGTGTTCCACTTTGCCACTACCCTCTCTGTACAGAAATGCCTCCTCACCTCCCTCCTGAATCCACCCTCCAATCTCATGTCATGGTCCCTAGTGTCTCTCCCACCTCCTCCTGAAGAGACCCTCTGTGTCTGTTCTGATTATCCCTTTCATGTATTTGAAGGTTTCAGTCATATCTCCTGTCCCTCCTCTCCTCCAGTGTGTACATGTTTTAACTCTTAGTCCGACCTCCATGGCATTCCCCAGGCCCTGACTCATCTGTGTTGCCCCACACTGCACCCTCCAGCAGCCTAATGTCCTTTGTAGGTACGGCACCAGTACTGCACACAGTGTTCCAGGTAGAGTCTAACCAACAATCTCTATAATGGTAGAATAACCTCCTTCTTCTCGAGGTAATTCCCTTGCAATGCACCCCAGCATTTTGTTGCCCATTGTTGCTGCCTTTCTGCATTGTGCGGAATTGTTCATTGCTCCCGTGATGAGCACCCCCAGATCCTTCTCTCTCTGTCACCTCCAGCTGCACTCTCCCAGATGGTAGCTCTCCTCTTTTTTTTTTTTGTTCAAGTGCAGCACCTTGCATTTTTTGTGTTGAATCCCAGCTGTCATATATCAGACCATGACTCTGGCCTTGCCAGATCCTCCTGTAGCCTCGCCACCCCTCCTGGTCATCCACCATCGCCCCATCTTGGTGTCATTCACAAATAGGCTGATTTTGCTGCTGATGCCTCCGAGATGTCTGCATAAATATGCCAAACAGCACAGGGCCCAACACCAAACCCTGTGGAACACCACTTGTCACAGTCTTAGGCGATGAGTATTCCCCACCTACCACCACCCTCTGCTGCTTATCTTTAGCCAGTTCTCCACCCACCCCACCTGTGCTGCTGCCTCTGTGCCCTGTAGCTTGATTCCAAGTCTCCCATGTGGTACTGAATCAAAGCCTTACTGAAGTCTAGGTACAGGACACCCACCGCATGGCCCATCAATTTACCTAGTCACCCAGTCATAGTATTCCACCAGGTTGTTCTGGCATGGAATTAAATAGCGAATGTAAAGGATTTGTCCAGGGAGGTACACGGAATTGAGGACAGCTCACTTCCAGGTGCATTGTGTGTGTGTGTGTGTGTGTGTGTGTGTGTGTGTGTGTGTGTGTGTGTGTGTGTGATACAATACAGAAACTAGAATAAAAATACAAAATAATAAATACAACTTTTACTGCACAGTACAGAATGATACTTTACAATTTGGTCTAAATGAGTACTGCATCACAGGCTAGAAGAACTTATTACAGAATAATATAAATATTTCAATCAGCTGTCTCAATAAAAACACTAAATTGTACAATAAAATAAACTAACAATTTTCACGTGCACAGCAACCTGCCTTAGTTTTCTGAAAGTTATTGAAATTGCTCCACGATTTCTGGATTCCACCATGCACTGTTTAATATTTTCAGGGTTTAAAGCTTCAACAGTATTATGCTGCCATTATCAGCATTTCGGCTCTGGAACTGTATAATAACAGGCCAATAAGTTGGTCAAATCTCCCAAAATTCATATTTCGAAGGAAAATAAAAGATTAAAGAAGGGTTCTATGGAAGGCTTGTGTTCCAAAAGAGATGATAATATGGTAAGACCAGAAACAATGTAAAAGAGCACGTTATTTTAATTATTGTCCTCCACTCATCTCAGTTTTACTCTACTGTCCACCATGTCCGTGACCCAACGACGGGTTACACAGTGGCCTCCCCAGCCGGAGGCAATGTTCTTCTAGTAATTCAATATGGATGTGCAAAAGCAGAGTGGTCACAGTCCTCCCCACCCCGAGAGAGCCAAGCACTCGCCCCCACAAAGAGCATGCACCACCCTACAAAACAAGCTTTTGTTACAAATTTTCATAGAACACCCTTCCACTCTAAGTTCAACAAAATAGCAACTTAATGTTTCAAATTTTTTTTTTCATTTTATAAATCACCAATGAAACTCTGTTTTCTTTACAGTGGTTTCTCACCACGAGCTGATGGGTTTTACCTTTATTGAGTTTGGCAAATCCTTCCTTAGAAGATCCTGCAGAAACAGAGTTGTTTAGGGCTCTCCACCAGCAGCATCAGAGATCTTTTCTTTAGAAATATATATATTTTGTTACAATACTACACTAGACAACAGCCCTATAGTATACCTTAAGAGTGAACACGAATGACCATTGACTCAAAATGTGAGCAAACACTCTGTTACTCTATAACTTGGGCAAATAGAACTTGCTACTGTTTCTGCCTCCCAGTCCTTTAAAAAAAAAAAAAAAAAAAAGGGGGGAGGCACTGCTACAGCAGGAAATTCCCAGCCTCCCCTACAAAACAAGGTACTACATGAGGAAAAGACCAAGGTAGAAAGGTCAGTGGGGATGTTGCTACAAGAGGTAAAGCCATCAAAAATGGAGAACAATGAGTACCAATGCCCGTAGTCAGGGTAACAAGCTTCCTGAATTAGTGGCCTTGATGGAGGAGGAACATCTGGATATCGTGGCAGTCACAGAAACATGGTACACACAGAACCATGACTGGGATGTAAACATACCAGGATACACTATCTAGAGGAGGGACAGGGAGGGTGAAAGAGGAGGAGTAGCTCTCTACATAAGGGAGGGAATCAAAGCAACAGAACAAAAGGGTAAACAAGGAGGAGAGGAAGCACTGTGGTCAATTTGGAGACCTGCAATGGCACCACAATCCGCAGGGTTAGAGATACAGACTACTGGGGAGGATATGGACAAGGAAATGATAGAAAGTATACTTAGAAAGGCAGAAAAAGGGGAGATATTGCTGATGGGGATCTGGATATGCCAGATGTTAACTGGAGTGCAGTTGCAGCAGCCACTTCTAAGAGTGAGGTTATTCTAGATGCCCTACAGGGGCATGCCTTAGACAACTAGCATTGGAACCCACTCAAGAGGGAGCAATCTTAGACCTGGTACTCTCAAATGGAAATGGAGACAGGATCACAGATGTAGAAGTACGGTTACCCGTGAAAACGGCGACTACATTTTAGCGACGGCAAAATAGCTAATCAATAATCGTGACTACGAAATTAGCTACTAGCACATTTCAGCGAAGTGAACAAATTTGTCAACTGAGCTGTGATATCAGAATGACAAAATAGCGAGTACACAAATCGGGCGACTGAGCGTGAACTGCCCTGGTTCTGATGGTGAAACCTAAAACGACTGTTATGGCGGTGCTAGGTTGGGCAACAGGGATTTAAGTTGGGAATATACCCTTCATAGGTAGCAGTATTTCGCAACACATGAGCACAAAATCACAGTGACCACAGTTCCTGACTTAACACCATGTATGGTGTACAGTTAGTCAAATAGCATGGGACAGGATTTGAATGTTCTGCCCATCCTCCAATCAGTGCACTCACCAGAAATCTTAAATTCAAGACTGGTTGCAAACATTAGAATCCTGTCCTGCTCCTCACCACTATCGAACAGCAGGAAATTTTCACCACCTTCAGTTAATGTAAATTCAGGTGGAATTACCAATTTCTGTACTGTGCCAGGTGTAGGGGACAACTGCATTCTACCTAGTTCATTTAATTAACTGTACATCTGGCAATCGGCCAGTGACTGAGTGAGGTGCAGTAGAAGTGCACTGCACCACAACCCGTGAAGTGCTCTACACAACCTTCATGCGCTCTCCAATGCTAGCCATCACTTTAAGGACACCAACTCCTCCAGCATACACAACATAAGTATGTTCTTTATTTGAGCAGTTACCTTGCCATCAATTGTGTGGATGCGCAGTTGAAGCGTGGCATCCACACATCGCCAGTACACCTTTCCTTCTTTTCTTTGTCACGCGATAAAGAAAACCTGAAAATAAGGCGAGTGGCTTTCCTTCTGGCTTGAGAAACCCAAGTCCATGGTGACCTCGATTCCGATACTGACATGTCAAATGGGAGCAGGTAGCTTTAATGTTAGGCTAATGCATTGTGAGATAGAAGTGAGATACAGGAAGTAAAACGAAGTAAAATTATCTAACAGAAGAGCAGCCAACAAAACAAAACTCACTACGTTGTAAGTAAACTACAATTACACTGTATGTAAACCCAGCACTATTTTTACATGGCAGCTAATATTGTGAGGCGCCAATTTACGAAAAGCACATTATGTCGCTGAAAAGGAGACGCTTTATATTGTGAAGTCATGGATTTTATAATCGCTTATTTTCACATGGAACCAGAAGTGTAGCCATCTGGGAACCACGCACCATCAAACAGTATGGTTCACTATAAACACAGCAGTAGAGTCAAGCCACACAAAGGCAAAACTACTGGAGTTTAGGAGGTTGACTTGCTAAAATGGGTGAGTGCCTATGGAATGCACTAGCAAATGGGCAGGAAGGAGGGGTGAAGACTAAGGAATGCACTAGCAAATGGGCAGGAAGAAGGAGGAAGAACAATGGGAATAATCAAGATTCGCCATCACAGAGGCAACAAGCCTCTGTGCGAAGCAAATAAACAAAACAAAACGATGTAAGAAACCACTATGGTTCTCAAAGGAGGTGGCAGGAAGGCTCAAGAGAAAAGAAAGCATTAGGAAGTACAAAGAATCACAGAAGGAGCAGGACAGAGAATTGTATCAGTTAAAGCAAAAGGAAGCTGGGAAGGCAGTCGGAACAGCAAAGGCCCAAACCAAGGAAAAGATGGCCAACCTCAGTTAAGAAGGGGGATAAAACCCTTTATAGGTACATCAGGAGCGAGAAGACCAAGGAAGGAAGGAATAGTGAGGCTTAATAAAGGGGAGGGGTGACAGAGGGTGACTGTGAAAAGGCAGAGATACTTAAAATATTTTGCTCAATATTCACAAAAAAGAGGGGAGGTAAATAAACCAAACAATAGAAGCACTCTGGATACAGGAGTTGATACCAGCCCATTTACAGAAGAAAGGGTTCTGAGAGAACTCTTAAAACTGAAGGTGGACAAAGCAATGGGGCTGATGGGATTCATCCCAGAATTTAAAAGAACTAAGGGTAGAACTAGTGACACCACTGACTACCCTTTTAACAAATCATGGGAGAATGGGGTGGTACCTGAGGACTGGTGGAGGGCAGATGTGATTCCACTTCACAAAAGTGGGAGCAGGGCAGAAGCAGGAAACTACAGAACTGTTAGTTTAACCTCAGTAATAGGGAAAATGATGGAATCACTTATGAAGGAAAGAATTGTCGCGACATAGAGGCCAGAGGGCACAGGACCCAAGCAGCATGGATTCACAATGGGAAGGTCGTGTCAGACCAATCTAATAGATTTCTTTGACTGGGTGAAAAAGTAATAGACCAGGGAGGGGCTGTGGATATGGCCTACCTAGACTTTAGCAAGGCATTTGACACAGTCCCACACAAAGATTAATATACAAGTTAGCTGGCCTGGGAATGGATCCCAACATGGTAGCCTTGGTAAAGAATTTGCTGGAGAACAGGACACAGCGGGTAATAGTAAGGGTAATAGTAAATGGAGTCCACAGTGAAGAAAGAAGGGTTACTAGTGGGGTACCACAGGGTTCAGTACTGGAGCTGGTCCTTTTAATGTCTTTATAAGTGACATTGCAGAGGACTGAAGGAAAGTATGTCTCTTTGAAGATGACACAAAGATCTGCAACAGGGTTAATACACAAGGTAGGGTGGAAAGGATGAGGAGGGACTTGGCAAGGTTGGAGGAATGGTCAAATGTATGGCAGCTTAGATTCAATGCAAAGAAGTGCAAGCAATGCACCTGGGAAACAAAACCCAGGGCAAGAGTACACAATGGAGGGTGAGATACTGACAACAACAAAATGGAAAGGACCTGGGGCTAGTCATATCAGATGACCTAAAGGTGGGCCAGCAATGTGAGAAGGCAGTAAGGAGGGCTGGGGGATACTGGGATGCATAGGGAGAGGCATAACCAGTAGAAAACAGGAAGTTGTTGGCCCTCTGTACAGACAGTTGGTAAGACTACATCTGGAGTACTGTGTACAGTTCTGGAGACCCCATCTCTGCAAAGACATAGACAGGGTGGAGGCTGTCCAGAGGGAGGGAACTAAAATGATGCAGGGTCTGCATCAGAAAACCTATGAAGAAAGACCAAAGGAACTAAAGATGTATAGCCTCGAGGAAAGGAGGGAGAGGGGTGACATGATAGAAACTTTCAAATACCTCAAAGGAATCAACAAAGTCCAAGAGGGTAGCATCTTTCAGAAAAGAGATGTGCAAAACAAGGGAGCACAATTTGAAGATAGAGGGAGGACGTGCCGAGGTAATGGAGGAAGTATTTCTTCACAGAAAGGGTTGTGGATACATGGAACAGCCTTCCTGAGGAGGTCGAGAGTCAAAAACCTAGTCTGTCCATTTTCCTACCTAACGGATAAGCTGCAGATCCTAGTTAACCAACAGCCTACTTCCTCCTACCCCCCACTAGAATTGCCTTAATGCCTTTCCCATGCATTCTTGAATTCCACTATAACTAGGGACTTTGAAGGAACAGAACAGTGCAATTAAGCTATTGCAGAGGCCAATAAGATAACATGGGCAATCAAAATTACATAAAATCGAGGGACGAAAGAATCCTACTCCCTTTGTATATGGCATATGTCCAGTCACAGCTTGACTATGCCAGCCAGTTCTGGTACCCAAATAAAAGAGATGACATTTGTCAGATGGACAGGGTACAAAAAAAGTAACAAAATTAATACCAGAACTTAGAAATGACCCTATGAAACTAGACTATCGAAACTTGATTCGCTCTTTAGAAACTAGCGATTATGAGTGATCTGTTACAAATGTTCAACATAGTACATAACCCGCTTCTATTTGACAACATGAAGTTTTGACTTTAAGCAAGTCCATAATGAGACAAAGGTTCATCCGCGCAAATTACTGGCCCAAAATGTAATAACATAAAGGAAATTTATTTCACCTAGTACCCTTACTAACTGAAATCATAGTACAAATAAGACAGAATTTAAGAAAAAGTTAGATAAGTATATTATGAATGGAGATTGTTTTGAGATATTACTGATGGAGCACTAATGGAAAGTGCCTTACAGCTTCTAAAACACACTGCATGAACCTTCTGTATGTAATGACTATACTGCAGAAAACAGTAAGTGGAAAAAGGTTTTATACACAAATTGCAAATTAGGACCAGACCCACACTTTCATGTTGGGATCGCCATGCTGACTGTTGCCCTTTAAGCTATTTTTCTCGCAGGAATGAGACTGTATGGAGAACAGCCTGGTGTCAAAACAGTATGACTAAGGTAAATAAGTTATATTCTTAATTTGTCAAAATAATTTTTTCGTCATTATTTTAGACTTTTGAGTAGGACAGAATGGAATCCTTTTCCCTTATAGATTTTTATTAAGTGTTCAAAATATAGAATATATACATTTAGAGGAAAATAACAAGAAAAATAGGTATTATCAGAAGAAAATAGCTATAAATAAAAAGGGAAAAAAATCACGACAACACACATTGAAACTTTAAGCACTTGACTTTTCTAACACTTTATAATATTTATTTATTTATTGAAATGTTTCACCAGGAGGGCACAATGAACAACAAGTCGCCATCTCACGGTGCAACCTGGGGGAGGAGTTACATAGGTTGTGAGGGATGATCAGTTACAATAGTATGTGGTAGTACAAACAATACAACACTGTAAGACTGTGCAACAGTTGGAACACACAAGGTGTTGTACAATAAACAGTATTGTAACACGCATTGGCGGAGAGTCAGTAGCCAGGGCGCCTGCTGAGCAGGGCGCGCGACGCATACGGTGGTGTAGGAGCAACACGGCATTGTGAGCCATAATGCTTTGTTGCTGTTATGGGAAGCGCCGTCACCAGCCCAACACGGCATTATTTCTCATAATATGTGTTGTTTTGCACGTTCCTCGAGCTCAACACGGCATTATCGCCTCATAATGCCGTGTTGCCCTGCAGTGGCCACTGCAGCCACTGGGTCGCAGGGCGCTGTGTCGGCCGGTTAGCGACGGAGAACGGGGATGGAGCCAGCGAGCAGCGAAACTGTGCCGCAGGAATGCAGGACACACAAAGGGAGAGAAAGGTAGGGAGCCCTGAGCCTTGTCCATGTTACAAGGGCATTAATCACCTCCAGCGTCGGGGCTCTACGGTGATTAATGCCGCTGGAGGTTGAAACCTCGAAGCTTAGCCCTCGTGCAACAACGCCCAGCGGCATTAATCACTGGTAGCGCCCTCTGTCGGGTGATTAATGCTTATGGAACATTGGGTAAATTACAGTACATGTCCAAAATCGCATAAAAGAACATATAAACGCATAAAACAGTAATAATGCAACAGAACATTATAGTGCATGAGTGTACCAGGAGTAGGCTCGAGTAGTACGCAAGTGCTGTTGGAGTAAAAAGGATGGGGTAGGTTGTACTCACGAGTGACTCAGAAGGGCAGTGGAGAAGAGATGGGAGAGGAGTAGGGTAGCATTTCCTGATTCCCCTTCAGGATGTTGAGAACCCTGCTGGGGTGGGGGTCAGGGTAGGAAGGCAGAAACTGGGGATAGGTATTAAGGAGGGTTAAAGCAGGAACAGCTGAGGGAGAGGTAATTGTGTAGGGCAGAGGTAGGGAGTAGTTGGAGGCGGTGTCATATTTGGGGGTCCAGATTTTAGGGAAGCGATGGGTGAAACCAGTCCGACTGAGGGTGGAGCGAATGGACCATCAAGGTGCGCCATCATTAGATCTGAGAGAGTGGGTGGGGGAGGTGGAGGAGAGAGAGGATGAGAGATAGGAGGGGAGCACCAACCAGAATCTGGAGGTTTGTTTGGCACAGTGTGAGATGCGCCTGAGATAGTGGAAGGAAGGTTAGAGAGCGATAGAGTTCACAGTGGTGGGGCGGAAGGGGAGTCGAGAGCAAAGCGCAGAAGGAGTTAAAGAGAGTGTCTAACTTGGTCAGGGAAGATTAGGAGCAGCACCATAGACTACATCACAGTAGTCAAAGATGGGGAGTATCAACTCTGGACACTTTCACGCCTGCAGTTAGCAGGATGCAACTACGATTCCTGTATAAAGCACCAAGTTTGGGGGCAGCTTCTTCAAGATAGCATCAATATGCACAGAGAAGCTGAGGTGCTGGTCCAGCCAAACCACCAGCTATCTAAATGAGGTGGTGTCTCCACGATGGTCCCGCCAAGGTGTGGAAGGAGGTAGAACAGGAGCCCAGAGAGTCTCTGCCTGGTGCCAAAGGTCATTGAGACTATCTTCTTGGCATTTAGAAAAGCTGGTGAGAAGCAAACCAGAGCTGAACTTGGTTGAAGTCATGCTGTAAGCTAGTTTCCACAGCAGCAGGGTTTTCCTGAACTGTATAAAATAGAATCATCAGCATACATGTGGATAGATGAGGATGAGCAGGCTGTGGGAAGATTATTAAGGAAAATGGAGAAAAGTAGGGGTCCAAGCACTGAGCCCTGAGGGACACCAGTGTTGATGGGAAGTGGAGGAAGAGTGAATCAAGGATTCTCACCGATTGGGTCCTGCCAGTAAGGTAGGATTTAAAGCAGTTGGTGGCTGATGGAGCAAGGCCAGCTGAGGAGAGGGAATCAAGAAGCGGGGATGGGAAACAGTGTCGAAAGCTTTGGCTAGGTTGACAAAGATGGTCGAGGTGATCAGGCCATCATCCATCCCTGAAAGGATGGAGTCAGTAAGCCTGAGGAGGGAGGTGGTGGTTGAGTGGTTCTTCCGAAAACCAGATTGGAAGGGGGTGAAGAAGGAGGAATCGAGAGAAGGGTGACAACTGAGAGAGAACTAAATGTTCTTGAAGTCTGGCAAGGGTAGGAAGGAGGGAAATGGGGCAATAGTTGCCAGGAGTGGATGTGTCACCACCCTTGGGAGAGGAAGCACTACAGCGTGTTTCAGGATGAGGGTCCTTGGGCAGAAATAAAGGCGAGGTTAAGGATTAGGAGATAGGATAAGCAACTGCAAGAGCAGAAAGGTAGAGAAGTTTAGGATCGAGTTCATCTGGGTGAGGAGCCTGTAGAGGTGTTGTGGGGATAGGGGGCACTAAGATCTTCGTCAGAGGAGATAGCAGAAAAGGAAAAAGGGAGGGAAGGCACTGGCTGAGGCAAAGGGCTAAGTTAGTAGGTGGCAAGGGGAGAGGGAATTTAGAAGAGATGTGGCACATGAGGGTAGTAGGTATTAAATTAACTGGCCACGGAGCCAGGGTCAGAAACTAGGGAGTTATTTATTTTGAGAACGGGAGGGGCAGAGAATAGGCATGAACTACCCTCCAGAAGTTAGATGGACAGTTAATGTTAGTCAAGAATGAGGAGTTGAAATAATCGGACTTAGCCAGTCTAGTAGCTTTAGTATATGAATTATGAGCATTCTGTACTTGGCGAGTCATTTGGATGTTTAGTAGATTTGTGTTTTCTCCAGGCCTCGGTCACGCCCCTGAAGCAAGCCAGTAGTTCGGGTTGATCCAGGGGAGGTGAAGCCCACGGACTCTGGTACTTGAAAGGTGCAAAGGCATTCCAGGTGGCAATGAATTAATCTCAAAATAGTCAAGGGCTTGGTCACAGAAATGGCAGTGAAAAGGGGGCCCAGTCAGTGGAAGCAAGTGCAGAGCCGAGTGGGTAAGGTCTAAGGATTTAAAGGACCGAGGTGTATGATTTTAGGGAGGTTTGGGGTGATGGACCTTACGAACAATGAAAATGGGGTTGTGATCACTAAGGGCATCAGAGAGGAGACCAAATTTAATGACGAGTGCGGGTGGGTGTGCATGCCCAGTCAAGCAGGGTGTGGCTTGTGTTTTGGGATTAGGGCATGTGGACTCAAGTATAAGCTGAGTGAGGTTTACAGCAGTGATGTCATTAGTAGCTTGTTTAACTTGGGAGACAACCAATTTAGATTCACATCACCCATTATCAACAGTTCACCAGATTGCGAGAGGAAGGTGATGTTGGCTAAGAGTTCAGTCGTGACTGAGAGCTGAATGCTTTACGGCAACAGATGCCAGCCACAAAGACTGGGATTGAGAAAGGAAGTGTAATGCGGGTGAGAAGGGCTTCAGAGGTAAGCTGGGATGGAGGTGGACAAGGTGGTAGTAAACTGCAGTAAATACATTAAGGAAAATATCCCTAAAATCATCATACATTATATAATAAAAAGGAAATAATGATGATAATGTTTGATCACAGAAGAAACCAGCATAAGAATAAAATGTCATATTACATTTAAGAAGGGTGTACATATCGTTGCTCTAGACATTATTTCCAGATCGCTGTTCAGACATTCTCAGCCATTAAGATCTATGGCCCCATCTACCTGCTGCTAGGTCAGGCCTCCCGCTTTGGGTGGTCTGTTTTAAATATGTCTAATAGATTTGTTTAATAGATTGTCTTGTATTTTTTTTGTATTTCTTTTCTCCCCTCATGCTCATGACCCACCAGTCCTTCGGCTGCCTAGGTCCCATCCGCTCCGCCTGTCCCTTCCTGAGCCATCCAACCTCAAATCACAGCCGTCCCTGGGGTAACCCAGACGAACTCTTTTCCGGGCTGGTCCCTTCTCCGAGGCAAGGCACCAGCAGGGCAACCAGCACATACTTGGCCCAAGGGTGCTGCTGGTGGGAGGGTCTCCTCAGGGCATCGGCGGCAGCAGTGGACCGGCAGCCGTCATCCAGTCGGTCGTGAGGTGGATTTTCCACTTTTCTATACTGTTCCCTCCTACATGTGTCTGCAGAGCTCCTGGTCTCCACCAGAGGCCGCTGCAGCATGACGCCGGCCCACTACTCCACCCCAGGAGAGGAGAGCAGTCCCACAGACACTCAATCCTCTCTCTCCCTGCCAGCCCCGCGCCCGAGTCCGCTCCAACCCAGGTCGCCGCATGGTTTGAGGTAAGGCGCCAGCGCCTGAACCTCTATGCCACCAGGCGATTGTCTTGTATTTTAACCATTGTATTTTAACTGTTTTTGATTTGTGATTAATGAGTGCTCAGAGCACCCGAGGACTGGGCGCCTGAAAATTTAATATGCTTTGCCTATATCTTATAAAATAGGTCCAGTTTATCAATCATACTATAACTGATAAGCTCATTATTAGCTAAATTGCCATATTATCATACCATTCATTTAAAAGTGGAACTTCGTGACATAATGGAATCCTGAACGTTCTGGTGCCACTATAATGAGCAAAGTGTGTGTGTGTGTGTGTGTGTGTGTGTGTGTGTGTGTGTGTGTGTGTATGAATCAATTAGGTTAGAATGATATACTATTGGTGCAAAGTAATATTCTCCCTAAACTGATCGTCTGTTCTAGATCGTGTTGGTCTTGTTCCAGTAATCGAAATTGCAATGCTTATTTCCTGATATTAACAAGACAACATAGGAATGCAGTGCAAACAATGCACATATGTCTGAGCTTGGGACTGGTGAGGTTTGGTTGTCTTCATTTTTTTTATATACAAAGTTTATTTGATTTTCTGTGTAAACAAGGAGGACAAGTGCAGACATATACAACCAAACAATATTCTTAGGACTGACAATGAATTCAAAGCTAATTTCCTGAGTTTAATCAAACTATAAATGTGCTATTAAGTAGATGAGGTATAACAGGAGCAGCATGCAGGATCCCACCCCAGTTGGGCAACATTGCAGACAGAAAGTCACGGATGCCTCTTCCTTAAATGTCCCAGTCCCCCTATTCCTCATCAAGGTACGAAGGTGGGATCCCTACCCATGATGAACAACAGCCATCTGTTCTTCCCTTTTCCTCCAGCTGACACATATACATTAGGGTTGATACTGCGTAAATGGCATTCACCAATGTGATCCAGTCCGCAAGGGCAGGGACTGCAGCCGTAAGGCACTGTTTTGTAATACACTTTTTAGCCATTATAATTAGTATTCCTAGTAGGTATCTGATAGCAGGGCCCTTTAGGCCTCATGGGTATAACATGGAAAGGAATAATGTTCTGTCAATTGAAGCTGCAAGGTAAAAATCTTTAATGCTTCCCCAGAGGCAAAAAAGGGGCCACCATGGATAGGCCCAGAAAATATGATAGTGTTCAAGCCGCTCTCCCCACACTGCCTCCAGCAAGTGACTGTTCTGTGCAGTTTTGTGATGAACCTGTTGGACTGGAGTTAGAAAGAAACTTAATAGACACTTCCAACTAAACTCCTCCACAGCATCGAGAAGGAAATTTTATGGGAGTTCAAGCATGGGTTCCACCAAGCCGCATCGACAACGTGATACACAAGCATGCCACCCACCACTGTTCTGGGGTAAGGGTGGATAGAGCATTCTGTTCCACCTGTCCAAACCAGTGGGGGGCCCTAAGTTGGATGAGAATGGACTACAGACAAGAAAGCAGATGCAGCACGGAGACTCCACCTAACGAGAAATTAGTAACTGGACCAAAGAGTTTCTGGAATCCAGTATGGGGCCTTGAAGGTTCCACCTACATGAAAGTCACAAACATAGCTGTCTGCTGGAGACCCAACCTGGGTTTGATTCCACAACCTCCAATGCATACTCGCGTGACTCTGAGCAAGTCATTTAACTGCCCAGTACCCCAGGTCCCACTGAAAACAGGCAGGTGTGCCTAGTGGCTTTACCCAGTTACCAAAGACTAAAATAAATTAAAAACTTAAAAATACTATGTGACCCTGAGCAAGTCACTTAACCTCCCAGTGCTCCCGAATCATCCCTGAAAACAGGCCTTGTACTAGTTGTTGTAAAATTTAATCGATCCGCTCAAGCCATCACGACATTAATCAGATGTACATACATAAAACAAGTGAACACAAAAATATGAAATAAATACAATGCTTCTTCACAACACTTAAAATTCATAAATACACAGGCAAAGCCAACCTTCGTGGAAAGTTAAAGCCTAGATTCCTCCAGACTACATGCAGTTTATGTCAACCTGTAAAAAAAAAAACACAGCAGTCTATCCAACCCAGGATGGTGAGGGAGCACCAAATATAGGGGAAAGAAGACCACAGAACTGCTACCATACAAGAAAAGCACGGCAGGACACTCACAAGGAGCTCCTGCTTTTCATGAGGTTTGATACCTTTCCTATGTCAGACCTTGTCTCTCCCTCGGAAGGGGAGTGGAAATAAGTTGTGGCTAGTGTACCTTGAAAGAGGCCTAAGGTCAGTACAAGGGACTATTTTGGCGCAACCAGTAGACAAGCAAGAACCTGGTCTCAAAGCCAGAAAGAGTCACTAATGTAGCCGAGAACAGTCTCCACCCTAAATAAACCTGAATAAACTTAAATGGGACACCCTATTGAAACTATTTTGCAGCAGTCACAAAACAGCCACCTACGGACTCCAAAATGGCCCTACAGAGCATGCTTGCCCCCATACTACTCTTCTTTATATTGTCCCATCTCTTACCCTATGGCCCCAAGGAGCCCATGCCATAGCCCCATAAACTTTCCCCACTGAAGTGAGAATAGGCAACTGACACAGGAAAAAATACATAAATATAGCCCTCCTCCCCACTCTCCCAATCTTGGTAAATTCCTCTGAGTCTGTGCTATCAACCTACCTCTCTACTGTCCGCAATCACCCCCAACCACTCACCAATTCCCTTACTGTTTCCTTTACTCCTCCCCAAGCTAACTTCTGGCTGCACTCCAATCTTCACCTCTTTGCCTCTAGATATTTTCTCTCCTATGAATTGTTGAAAACCTAATTTAGTTTAAATATGCCATCCTATAAATACTATTTTCTGTATTTATTTATACCAGCGACTATGTATTCCTCTGTATAATCGTGTGTCCATGTACATTTGTCAAGATTCCTTTTCCTGATGCGGACCCTTTGTAAATGAGATCCAAGCAGGCTGTTTTCAAGACAATAAATAAATAAAATAAATAGTACCAACCCCATACTGTACAGACCAGAAATAGCTACAGTATGCTTCAAAATTCACGTACAGGAGCTTTAATTTGTATATTCCCCAGTTCTAATCCTAGACTGATATACAAAGTTGAAGCTATGTAATTACTGTTCAAAGCAGAACAAGTAAACAAAACACTCCAACCACCTGCTGAACCACGGGAAGTGTGCTCTATAATAGACAGCTTGAGGTAAATCAGCTGATACACCCACAGCAGTGCACTCGCCTTACCATGCGAGTGCCCTAAAATGCCATTCGCTCAGGCCAAATGAATCATCTCAGTATTCAAAACATGCAAAGAAATACGTTAAAAATAGGTAATTAAAAGATAAATCAGTTTGATACTAGTACATCCACACATCATACTCCTAATATTCATAATGTTCCTGTGTGGGAATTCCAAAAAATTTCACTTTCTCTTAAAAGGAATGTCCTCAACCTATTTTCTGCATACCTGTGTAGTTTGCAGGCCTGAACAATGATTCACTCTTTGCATCCCCTAATTTCATCCTAATTTAAATACCCTGAGTGAAAACCTGTGTGATTTAAATGCAAAGGTCATGACCCCACATGCAAGGCATCATGGGAGTTGATGCACATGCACAAGTCAGCAGAAGCTATCATTTCAGGTCTGTTACATGGCTTGTGAAGTCCCTGTAATCTCTAAAAGCATTTTTTTCTAACTCAGATACACTTTAAATTACAGAAAACAGCGGGCACTTACTATGCCTTGAAAAGTTTCATGGCCAGCATAAGACAAGAACATAGGGACTACAGAGGACAGCAACAGCACTAATACAGTGTAACTACTGCAGGCTTCAGCTCTGTAACATCATAAAATTGCAATGGAGGCAAGCAGGTTTCACACCAGACTTAAGTACCTTCAGTCACGTTTAAATGCTGATGAAATTAGGGAGGGTGAGTAAAGGGAATCATTGTGCGTGCCTACAAACCAAACAGGTAAACAGAAAAAGCCTAAGGGGACCTTCCTTTAGGTCTGAGTTAAGAATACATGACTTCAGCATTCCTGATATCCCCAACCCAACCCCTGAGCCTTACAAGTAAATAAACAACATGGAATCCATAGAATGGCTAAGATATCATCTTTGTATTTGTGCTCTTAGTTACTAGGGCCCTTTACACACAACGTTCTGTATCGAACAAACGTTACAGAACAACTGCAACATTATCTATATGGCATGTACAGGCCATCCACTCCGCAACACGAGTGAGAGTTTGCCTGATTCTGCATTCCTTCTTGCCTGGGTTCAAGAACTCGCTTCATTTGCCCAGACATATAATCACACCCTGCCTCTCATTTCATTCTCGCCATAGCCACTCATAATGAAATCTCATGCCCACAAACAACTGTTGAAACACCGAAGGGCCAACACAGCAATATGATGAAGCGGAGTACAACGGAACTCGGAGCACAACACATGGAACAGAACAGAACACGCCACAGAACTAATGCTACAGGTATGTGCCTACTGCCTCCTACAGGCGAACCTTTATATAGGTCTCTTTTTATGAGTCACAAACCATCCTCATCGAGGAAACTATTAAATATATAATAAGGAAAACAGCATTTGCAACAAACACCTCAGGTGTAAGTAAGGGAAGAAACAACACTCAAAATAGTGGTATACAAGAGACCAAAAAAAAAGGGCAAACAGGGCTTCAGTGATATTTCACCCATATTCACTACCCTCTGAGAGTTTCTGTGCAGAGTCTCCAGCTCTTCCTATATCCAAACAGACTCGAGGCTACCTTGACAAGGTTTCGCCTCCCTTTGTCTGACTTCATAACAGCCACTGGTCAAAGCTCCATATTGTGTAAATTAATCTGGGAGTCAGAACAAGAATGTGCTCCACTGAGCATAGTACTTCTATACAAGGGCTGTAAAAAGATGCACAGGCACCCCAGCCCCTGGCAATGTTAGCATACTTTATCTATAATGAAATATTGCCTTTCAGCACTTATAGTGCAACCAATTTACTCCTCAACGGTCAGCAAAATATCTTCTCAAGCCTCTACACCACCAGACCTCATGGTTTGGGACCCTCCGCCAGCACTCAGTGCTTCTTCAAAGCTCCAAGTCTCCACTGTTCTGCATCACTGGATCTCGGTCTGGCCCGTTCTGCTTAACAGAGCCAGTCAAACCACTCAAAGAATTCAGTCCACAGCTCTAATATGGCATCAATACTGGAATGTTACACAAGCGGCCACAACTGAATGGCATGAGGTAGGTAGCTACTACAACACCGACCATGACGTCTGCATAGCTGTTGGCTAAACAAGACCGTAAGCTCGTAAAAGAGAGAAATTGTTTAAAATAGACAACAAATTTTGCAAGAAAAGCACAGGCTAAGGCTAAACTCTCCCTCTGCTCCCTGGTCAACAACATAATCGGGTCTAACACCCCAATGTCACTAAACACCCTTCTAATGCCTCACTCCTCCACCCATGGCCTACGCTCCACTGACCTAGCCCTACTACATGTGCCCAGGTGCAAACCACAAAGGGTGGCACTGCTTTCTTTCATGCAGCCCCTAAGCACTGGAACTCCATACCCATGGAAGCTCATATTTTACCCACACATGCCATCTTCAACACAAACTATGCAGCTTCCTCATCAATCCTGAATCCTGCACCTGCTTTAAACCTCCCTAATTTTCTCAAGCTGCAACTCTATCACTCACATCCTCCTCTAATAACTCGCCTCCCTTTCCACCTGGATTACAGCCTCCTCCCTACTTATGCCTATCCCTTCCCATTCTGCAGTTACCACCACTGGGTTTACTCACAGTACTTATGATGCTATCTGTAAACCGATTCTTATGCCATTTAGTTCTGTTTTTGCCCAGTTGGCGCTGAGTCAGTGGTGACTCATGTATATATGCTGTATAACATGGCCCTCTGCTAACAACTGTTATAGCACTTGCCCTTAATTACTATGTCTGCCTATTTGTATTACCTCTTTTTTTTTTTTTTTAGTTTGTCTCCTCTTCTGCCATCTATCTCTCAGGAGGGCGCCCCAGCCCCAGGGCTTGCTCTCTGGCGGGGTCCCCAACTCCCCACCGCAGCCTGGATATAGTTGGCCAGCGCATGGCTAGCTGGGGGTGGAGCCTACAAGGCACCCTCCACCATCCTGCATGGCAGTGTCTTTTCCCCGTTTTCCCCCAGAAGTCGGGACTGTGCAATGTCGCCAGCAGAGGGGGCGCACTCTCACGAGGCTGCCTCCAGGCGCCTAGCCCGACCTCCCAGCCTGTGGTATGGCGCCTGTCCTCCAGCCTCCGCTGGGGTGAGCAACGCCGACCACCAGGAACCCTCCTCCCGGAGGAGAGCAGTCCAATGGATGCTCAATCCTTCTCCTTCCCTGCCGACTCCCAAAAGCCCATTCTTGTTCCCAAACACGGGTCACCGCGAGCGCGGTAAGGCACCAGCGCTTGGCCCTCAGCGCCACCAGGCCAGCCTACCATTTGTTTTTTAAACTGCAGCACAATTTTTGTGATGCCAATTTTTGTCTATGACCAAATGTAATTGTTCTTTGTATACCTTACTCTTACCAATAGCACCGCATTTGTTCTGTACTGTGTTGATGTTTAATCTTAAACTGTATTACTTTGATGTAACACAGTTTGTAACCTTGTAACCTCCCGGTTGTGTCTGAAAATAGTCACAGCTTGTGCCTAGTACACCTACCCGTTATCAAAACTAATTAAATAAACCTAGCTAAGCTAGGTAAAGCTCTAATGAAAGGCCGTTTCTAAACAAACAGAAAAGGCAGCAATGGAGTGGAGCAACAGGAGCGGAGCAGGACCGTGAGTATCTTGTTCATCCACCCTCCCTCCCCTTGTGCCTAGTAGGCCTTTTCCAGTTACCAAAGAACAAAAAAAGAATACATAAAAGCAAGTTGAGGGACACAATAACTAGCAAACATAACTGCAATAAAGGCAGCAAAAGCAGCACAACCCTATGTAAAGTGTGATGAGCCCCCACGATAGGAATACTGGGAAATAAAATCAGACAGTTGGGCACAATACATTAAGAGATACCAAATATGGATAAAAAACATAACATTATTATGCTGGGAGGGAAAGCGAGAGAGTGGAGAAGGTCAAGGAATAGTGACTTGTGGGCAGGAGCACGAGTGCACAAATGAGACTGCAGGAGTGGTTTGAGAGAGAGGGGAGGGCTGAGATAAGGGAGGATGGGAATGAATCCCAGAGTGATGGCAGGCATACTGAGAAACAGGAATTGGCCAGCAGGAATTGAGCAATGAGAAGGAATGGGTTTTGGAATTGTGAAGGAGGAGAGGAGGGAACCGAGGAAGAGAACAAGCCTGCAAGATAGATCCAAACTCTTCTGCTGACCATAAAGCTAAAGTAAAAACAAAAAAAAAAGCATTTGTCTATGCAGAATGTTTGCTTGCAGAGTAACTGGGCTTTGAAGAGTTCCAGATGATGTTGGCACAGCTGTGAAAACATAATATCCAGACACAATGTAGCTTGTATTTCACCTTTTTGTAATTGTTGCCCTTATCTGTTTATTACTAAGGACATTTGCATGGAAACAGGATCTCGTTCTATCTGCTCTGTCTGCTTGTCTACTTCCAACAGTTCTGTTTATGGCATCCCAGTCTGTTGCTGTGGAGACAATTATGATGTCATAAATAGAGCATCATGATATCATGTAGACAAGCAGGCAAAGCTAATAAAGTCCAAGGGACAGTAATCTTGTTATAATGTATGGGCGAGCGTGATTATTGTCTGAAATTAGCAAGTTTAATATTGCTATGGTATCCTAGTGACGCCAAGAGGTTGTTAACCCTCTTGAGTACGCTACATCGATACCATAACAACGAGAGTTGATCTGCGATGCGCCGGGTCCTTTACTCAAGCGCACACAATGAACAGTCGCAGCGGTGAGAGCTGGCCCTAATCTGGAGAGGTACTACGGGAATCTAGTAAGGAGCGCCTATATTTTACATATACACTATAAAGATATCGATGGGATTTATCAGTAATTGCTGAAATCGCTTCTAGGTTACCTTGACATTGTAAACCCTCCCAGCTTTGCCTCGAGGTTTGAATTGTCACGTAACCTCTTGAAGCGATTACAGCGTGGTTACCGATAAATCCTCATCCATTATCCTCTATATGTCATGTCCCTCAGTAATAAAGAAATAGGGGAACAACTGCACAAAATAGAGTTATGGCTAAATGGCACAAAGGGTAAAATCACATAGCTATAAAACAGTGGATTGCAGGTTCCCCCCTCAGCGCCATAAACAATACTGTCTAAGGAAAGCTATGCTACAGTAAACTTGTATGCAGGCCAGTAACGTGGAGGGTTGAGGCACTGGTTGCCTCACCTCCTGCCCCACTGGCAAGCTGGGTTCAGGAATGGACCAAGGTCACTTGGGGCTGGTGGGGAAGCAGGATTTAGCATCCATCAAGGATCTTCCTTCGAGGTGAGAGACAGTGTATGTGCTGCTTGGCTGCTACCTAGTGGAGGGTGGTAGCACAGCTGCGGTCACCGGAAATGGAAGTTGGAGGTAGGCCTTGAAAGTGTGCACTGTGTTCATAGTCTAGGTTTGTGTCATTGCACACTGCCGCTCTGACTCAAGGGGAGTAACAGACGGAAAGGAACTCCTGTCTACAGGATTATGCTGCAACCCTAAAGGCTTTGAACCACCACAATCCATGGCACCCACTCGCACAACAAGGTAAGAAGCAGATGGGTAAATTCTAGAAGTGGGGTGTAGGGGCTGGGGTTTAACAGTAGAAGGAGGCTGATGGGGAGGAGCAGGAGGATAAAATCCATGTAGAAAAAAGGATTGCAAAAATATTTGAACAATGAACTGAACTGTGTCTGTCACATTTTTCAAAGTTATCAAACTGGTATCAGGGGCTCTATAAAGGGAGCATAAACCGCTTAATCTGGTTCGGTGTCAGCTGGATTACATCTGTATCCCCTGCCTCAGGACAAGGCAGAGTTGTCTAGTCCCCAACAAAAAGAAAAAAAATCACATTTAAATGAACTATTACTGTTTCATTATTGACATATTTGAAGCTTTTATACAGTATTTGCATTATGCATGCTTTTTCTCCAACTCAGTTTAGTGCTTACAAATCAGTACGTCTCTGTTAATAACCCCAGATGGTGCTATTATGTGTGCTCGTGAAGTATGAAGGGGTACAGAACTAGACACATCAGCCTCCTGTACTGTAAACAGTTCCACACATCACACTTAGTACTGGCAGGTAGAAAGGGGGACTTGGTTCAAAATAAATACTGCCTTAGTTCTAAGGATAAATGAGGAGGATAGCTCCTGTGTAAAATGCCCCCATATCACACACACAAAAGAAAACCTGACTAAAAGTGTGAAAAGCATCCTGTATTGAGAAATGTGTCCCACATCCCTGTCAGGTACTTTATGCTTGATCCTACATTGAAGGTGGCTCCCAGTGACTTTTTTTAATTTCCAACACTGGGAAAAATAAAAGTACTTCAGGTACAAAAGTAACTGTGGACTAGTTTTAAAGTTAGGAGTAATTTCAGGCAGTGCACTCTTCTTAAATAAATAAATAAACAAGTAACTTTTTTCCAAAGGGCACTGACCTGTTCTTACTGCACACCCTTGACAGGGTTGGTTCCACCTAGTGGACTTGTCTGTTGTTGTGGAGGGGTGGTCAGTATAAAGCCCCAGCTTGCTAGCTCAGCTAATTTCAATGGATCCTCCATTGTATTGTCTCCCCAGGTCACATTTCATGCCCTCCAGGGTCTGATTCCTAAATCCAGCACTCTTCCTCCACCACCTAGCCCTCTTCCAAACACAATTATCCATCATTTCCATTTGCAGCAGCCCCGCCTCTTCCAAAGACCCTTTATGTGTATCTCCGCAATAGTGTTTTTTTTTTGTTTGGTTTTTTTGCATTTCAAACATATTGACGGGCTGTCAGTCCCCCCAAGAATGTAATTAAAGGGGCTTTATTCTCAGACAACTGTGTCTGGAGACATTTACAGACACATTTGTGGGGAACTGAGCCTCATACTGGATTTAAGTTTTTGGCAACAGAGAAAAATACATGTCACAGTGGTGTGTTTACAGGTCACATACAAGGAGCAAGTGAGCAAAGCTGTGAATATTAAATCTAGAGTAGTGCAGAAGCAGCTCACAGTACTATAGTAGTCTTGTAGAATCTTCCAAATGTTCATGTGACTTGTAATATTACTGTCTGCATAACCCTTACTTGTAATGCCCCATAATTTTATGTAACCTAAACATTCAGTAGGCTTATGCCTAAAGGGTCTTGAGACGCCCCGCCTATGGCTGAAAATGGGCTAATGCCTCAAACCCACTTATCTAGTTAAGCAAGATAAACGAATTAGATAAACTAGAGGGCAGAAAACTACTGTGATTCATTGTGTAACACTTTGGTAGGTATATGTATAAATGTTTTTGACATGTCCCCACCTGTGGCTGAAAATGGGCTAGTGGTTCAGCCCAGCATGATTAATTAATTAAAGGAAACTACACCAAAACTTGAAAAATATATGTTGTGCAGAGTGTTTTAATTTAATGTATGTGAAGTTCTAGTGTTTCCTTCCTCTGACTGGTATTAGAGGAGTTTTCCCAAATTAGCTTGCTAGCTTTATGCTAGTTTTCGACCCTGGGGATCTTCATACCTGATAGTGTAATTGCATTTCTTGTTCCCACAGTGCATCTTGTCTCACGTGACTGTGATGTAAGAGACCCAACATTCAGCACACACATGCCAAACAAACAAAATATCTTGAAGCTTTACAAGCTGCACAAAATGACCAGAGGCAAAGTTTTTCAGGACAGTAAAACCTTTAGGATGAGGGTGGTCACCAAGCTGAATTCTACAGATTTTAAAATATAGCCATCTCTATTCTTGTGAACTGATTGTAATGCAATGCTTTCTGCTGGATTTATGGGCTCTGCTACATCACCATTACATGAAACAAGGTGCATTGTAGGATAAAGAAATGCAATAAACCTATTTGATATGGAGATCTCCAGGGTCGTAAACTACCCTAAAGCTAGCAGGCTAATTTAGGAAAACTCCTAATACCAGTCAGAGGAAGGAAACACTAGAACTTCACATACAAATTAAAACACCTGCACAGCATGTATTTTTCAAGTTTTGGGTGTAGTTTTCCTTTAAACAAATAAATGCAATACAGGGCAAGAAACTACCATCAAGCATTTTATAATGCTTTTCACCATAAGTGTAATAATCCACTGTGGGTGTACACCAATGTTTTAATAGCTTGATTTCCTGGGTGGTTGAAGGCACGCTGTTGCCCATAAAGTTCTTCCTCCTGTCTACCAAACACTTCACGTGTCAGATAGGCTCGGGATGCGAGGCCAGCAGTGTCAGTTGGCAAGAGGGAGGAGAACACCCCATATGTTCAGACTCTAGGATAGCCAACAGAGAAAGGCAATGGCGGTAACTGCTCCCACTGCGGTGGTGTGAGCAGCATCAGGCGTTAGGGCCCCAGCAGGACTCTGTTGTACTCAGCGGCGCTGGGAGCTGTAAATTTGGGGAGTGGGCAGGAGGCAGCAGCAGCGATCGGTCCAAAAGGTTGTAGCTGCTGAGCCCCTAGCACTCAGCACTCTGCTACTTACCATCCTGAGAGCCATCCTGGGCAGCTACCGGAGGATCAGTGCAGCTGGAGAGGGAGGTACAGAAACGAGGATTAAACTGACTGCGGTGGGGGATTCTGGATGGATCGGCAGATTTTTTTTGGGGGTGTATCTTGTTGCCTGCCTTGGTGCTCCACGCCATTCAATGTTCAGATTTGCAAAAGTTCAGATTTTGCTTTTGCAAATTGTTGTGCAGTGTATTTGGCTTTGCTGTTAGGGTTTCGGCTTTGACAGAAAGCCTCTGGCTTTATGTGACCTTCCTAGACTTTGTTACTGGAAGTGAAAGATTACCCTGATAGGGGCTCGGATGGACTGAAGAGGCTTTAGTAACCCATGTTGCTGTGTTTGCAGGGCTGTGGAATGCAGTCGCTGAGTGACTTGAAAGCTTTCCTTCCGCTCTGCATGTCGTTAGCGGCTTTGAAGAAGTCCAATCTGTATTGCAGGTTGTGCTAACGCCTCCCTCCCATTGCCCCTCCGCTACTTGTCTGGAGTTTAGAGGTGTTGAGGGCCTGCTATATCGCAGGATGGATGGAAGACCCTCCCCATAATTTTGGCAGGTCCTTTGACTCTTGTGTTTGCCCCAGTTTTGCAGTGGTGTGTAACTTGTCATGATGGGGTGTCAAACAAGTGTGTGTTTCACTTCAGTGGCTGGTTTGGAGGCACTACTCAACTGGACTGCATGGGCTGGCAGAGCTTAAGATTTTCCAGTTTTGAAAACGAGCTGTTTATGACAGCAGTTCAGTGATACAGTGGTGACACGTAGAAATTGCATACTGCCAATGGCAGTATGCAAACTGCTTTACGCTACCACCGCTGATTGTAGCGGTGGTTTTCTTCAACTGTACACCACTGCATCTGAACTGCTGTTATAGACAGCTCGGACATTCACTAGTGCCATGTGGCTGCGCCTGCAAAAGGAACAGGGCACTGGAAGCGGTGGCAACCTACAGAAACTCATATGGTGGCACTATGTTTCCTGCACACGCATGCAAGCAAACATAAAAGTACTGTAGATTAAAATGTAATGCTCCATTCTCCAATACAAGTTAGCAGGGCTAGTTAAAGGATAGTTTTACTAGTCTGATACAAGATCTCTGAGCATTTGGCTAGTGGGCTGGCGCCAGTTTTGATCCCCTATAACCACTACTGACCTGAGTCAGGGTTCAACATATGACCATGAGATGAAGAGCTCTCAACACACTGGCAAGCCCCTGAGACTTCTAATCCCCCTGACATTCACAGTGCTTTCTGTTTACAGACCCTGCCTCACGGAAGTGATTTCTATTCTGGCAGAGAGGAAACCCAGTGGATGTGTTGTGAGTATTCATAAATCTTACTTTCATTAAACATTGATGTCAAGTAGGGATGCTCGAATCGATAATACAATCCGATTTTTGATTTAGAATTAAGAAATTTCTGATTCCTAATTTGGCTACAATTCAAATCCTAAAAGGACCTAAAATCAGATTTGGAATCCTAAACCCTAAATCAAATTCTAAATTTCTACGTAAAATAGCTTTTAGGATTTAGTTTAGAATTTTCAGAATTCAATTTCAAAAATTCTAAATTTGAAAACTGGATCTGAATCCAATTCCATTTGGCAAATTCCGAGTAAATCTAATGTCAACAAGGCTGTCACTTAAGAGAAACTATCCAGGTGCTCACACTAAATACCACAAAGAATCCTTACCTGCCCCCAAGTCATATGCTGCCAATATTTCGTTTTATAGTCGCCCCTATTTTGGAAGGGAAGGGATGGTATTTTTGACACCGTGGAGCCGTGCTGCGCTGATCCTTCCATCTCCCGAAACTTTGATCAGCCCCCGGCTAGTGCTTTTGTCATGTGACTATATGGAGAGCACAGGGGCACGCCCATAGACATGAATGGTGCAGTTCTTTAAACTTCGTTTTGGTATTTTAGATGGGCACTGCGAATAAATCAAGGGCACTGCTCAACTAACAAGGGCGTAGCTACAGATCCTTATCCACACTCTGGCAGACTCCTACCAGAAAAACACACCTCAACCAGACCTCCACTGGTGTGTCCAGTTACTCTGGCTTTTCCTTCGCAGAAGCTTCGACAGGAGGGTGGATCGACAGCCAGAATACCGCTTAAATAACCCAAAAGCAATTGCTAATGAATTATGTCTAAACTACATATCCTGCATTTCACTGCACTTACTATTGACATATTTAAACGGTATCCTGCCTGTTAGTCCATGGCCCTCAAATCTAAGTCCTCACTGACTGAAGTGCCAGGCAACTGGGCACACCACTGGAGGAGGAGGCGGAGGCTGCTTTGTTCTTGTACCTGCACATTGCATGTCTGCTGCAAATTAAAGGAAAAGAAGGAACTGAATTTTGTTTGGACTTTCTGTCCGCCTTGACACTGACATGTGCACTTCTTCGATTTACAATGTTTGAATATGGCTAGGTGCCTCATCTGTGGCAACTGACTTCTGCACCATTCCCCCGCACCTGGCTGACCCGCTTCAGCTCTGTGGCTTCCATCCCCATCACCTGTCGTCCTCTGGCTTACCTTACACTCGCTGCATCGCCACAAGATGGCAATGTTGCAGCAGAGCACGCTGCTCGCCTCCCTGTAGGAGATCATCCTCTGGGTGTTTATTCCTCCTCCTCTGCCAGATTCTGACGACCCAGGTTCGCTATTGAACCCAGGCTGACATTGTCACGAGTGGTAGTACTACCACTGTGCCGACGGGCTGGCCTAGAATCCTGCACCATTTGAACAATTCATCATTCTCTCCTGTGTCTGCATCTAGTGCCTCCACCGCAGGCTGTTACATGGGTTCTCTGCTCTCTGGGAGAAAAAGTTTGGCCTAATGTTACCCTTGAATCTACCACCTCTGAGCTTCAGGCAGTGCCTCCGTGTCCTGCTGGAGGACACCAGATCAGACATCTCCGACTGTTACACCTTGTCAAGACCCTTCAGTATGCAGTAGACTGAGACAATGATGCTGGGAAAGGGTTTCAGGTTGTTGGGAACGCATGTTCAAAGGCCTTCATGCAGATGGACCTGTATACCAGAGGTACTTGGAACATATTTTTTTTTCCTGTAAAGCTTTTTCCACTCAGGTCGCAGGTAGGGCTCATTCAGACCCTGCCCACCTTCCTTGCCAGCTACCACCTCCTTCAGGACCTTCCACATCTGAATCCCCACAGATTCCCCATGGCAGGGCCAGGGACTATTTTCCCTACCCTGGAAGACATATCCAGAAGTACATCAGGGTCCCGAGTGGTGGAGCAGGCAAGGGCCAGGAGCGAGGCTTCATACACTGCCTTTTTCCCCCTTTTCTGGTTCCTCTCCTGACTAGCAGTATACAATGACACTAGGGGCCAGACTCTGAAAGGGGATGCGGTGGCACAGCAGACCTGCAGCAGTATGTTCGATACAAGCTGCAACTTGCGCCGAACATTCGTCAAGTGCAATTTTTAAGATCCATGCCGCAAACACCACTACATGTCTCCGACCCGGGATGCAAGAGTTTGACCACCATCTCCTGGTCTACCCTTGCATCCGGGATCGTGTGCACTAAATCAACCCTTTGGCACAAGTAGCCGTAAATTTGGGAAAGTAGCGCATGTGCCGCCCTTGAGAATCGGACCCGCTCTGTGTGCAATGGGCTTGGCGTATCATGACCCCTTTGTGTCGGACACAGGGCTTGACGAAGCCCATCCAGCCTTTGTAAAATCGGGCCTCAGGTGTGCGATGCATGGAGGCACATGTGCACTACAGTGTTTCCTGCCGGCTGTCCCTTCTAGTCACTGCCCTGTCACCACGCCTCCATGTGGTGTCAGCATAAGAGCGGAACGGCTGGTTCCCCATCCCAGGAGAGGACAGCAGTCAAACGGATGCTCAGTCCTCCTCTCCTTGGCCAACCCCCAGCGACCTGAGTCCATTCCCAAACCCAGGTCACTGCCGAGTGGAGGTGTGACATCCAGCACCTTAACCCTCCATGCCACTGGGCCGCTCTTGAAAAGATTTCTGCAACAGACCTGAGCATATTGGTGAAGTAGGACATGATATATGAAATGCATGATTCAGGGGCTTTCAAAGTCTTATTTTCTATGTTTGCTAGGATGTCTGTCCTTCAACCATTCCCCTTCTTGTGCAGCACCCCTTCTGGGGGAAAGATAGCGGAAGCAGCATGAACAGGCCCTCAGGAGATGAGTGCAGACAGGAGGGCTGACCCTTCTAGGTGATGAGCCAGGCTATAATTTTTCCCCACCTTCTGTGAGGACTGTCAACACACATTTCATGCTTATAAAACAGGAGGAGAGTGGGGACCAGGAGCCTCTGGGAGGGTGAGACTGGGGTGCACCTGGACCTCTTTTGGCATGTATACCACAAAAGGGGGGCACAGGTACTGCTCCAGATTGTAAAATAGATGCTCATAGCTTGAGAAGCAAAATGGGACATCCTCCAATATGTGGCTAGCTTCCCTATTGCATTTTGCCATTCTGCTAAGGTTGATACAGCTGTGCTCCCCAAGGATAAGCCAAGAATTTATTAACAAGTATGTCTATCTCCTTATATCTTAGGAATAACATTTCTAATTCAGGAAAAAGTGCAAAAATGGAACAAAATTCCTTGTAAACTTAACAGAAACACAAAGAGGGGCTGCAGAAATTGAGGATGTATCTTGGATTACCCGCTCTTGACGGGCCCCAGTGAGAAGCTTTGAATAGGCCCTGAATCATAAGGCCAGCCCCGTCTGCCATATACTTTTGATTCAGTGTAATGATGATTTTTGTAACCGCCAGTGGCTCAGAGGGTTGAGGCATCCATGACTCCCTGCTGCCATACCGAGAGCCGATTCGGAATGGTCTCGTGTTGCTTGGTGCTCGCTGGGAGAAGGAAGACTGAGTGTCCCAGGACAGCTCTCTTCCTTGGGGAGGAGGGATTCTGCAACTCACACTGGCCACCACCTGGAGGAATCTATGGTGGTGGTGCATGCAAGTCTCGAGTTCGGGAAAGGCCAGCACAGAGTTCTGAGAGCGCCCATGAGGTGGGCACGCATGTCACGTCACTGCATGTCCAGCCAAGCCCAGGGAGAACAATCAGGAGGAAAATGGAGGATGGGCTACATGAAGCTCTGCATACCTGACCACAGGCTCGGCTGATTGCACCAGTCTGCCAGAGAAGATGTGGGACGGCCGTGGCGGGCGGGGACAGGGTTGAGAAAGCTGCCTGATCTGTCCCACACGAAAATCACTGCTATGGAAAAAATGATGATTCTTGTAAATGAGTGATGTTACACTGTAGTTGCTCAGGTACAGGCCCTAAAGACCATGATCTCACTAAATGCCTTCTATGCTGGAATACGCCCCATAGCATTGCCGGTGCTCATTGAAGAACAACCTCACATTCTGCTATAGTAAGTAAAGCCCCTCAAAAGATTTTTAACTTAATACCTCAAAATCAGCTCCCAAGTCCAATGGATTGGGTCAGACTGTCTAGTGTCACTAATGACACTACTGCCTCGCACTCCTCCAAATGAGCGTGCAACCACTGCCTTCATTCCTTTTATTTATACAGGCCTAGTATGGAGCGGGCTGGGTGTGGGTGTGCTGTCGGTGGGGGGTCTGACACATTGGGCTTCTTGCAACTCAGCCCCCAAAATCAAAGATCGGGTTCATGAGGGGCTAGGCAGACTATGAATGTGTGTATTCCAGGAATGGGGCAGTTGGGTTAGGGTGGGGTGAGGGTGCAAGTTTTTTATTTAATATGCTTTTCCACCCTTGACCTGCATATACCAGTCATCCTCTCTCCACCAGCCTTGTCACCTGCTGCCCCTGAAACTTACCTCTGATCTGCACAGTGCCCTTGGATACCCTCATGGCAGAGCCCCCACGGGTTCCCTAGGCCCAGGAGGTATAGCCCGGTTTTGGTCAGCAACCCAGTAAGCGGTGCGGTGCCTGGACAGAAAGGTGCCGTTATTCTGCCATGGTCTAGGGTGGTTTCTTTCCTTCCCTTGGTCCCTTCCTGAGGCCCTCACAGGTGAGGACTAAGCGGGGCCTGCCCGCAAGTGTGCAGATGTCCTAGAGGTTTTCCGCCCACCCACTACATGCTCCACTGCACTGCCACCTCTGGTCACCCAGATGGCAGTGTTGTAGCACACACACACCTCCCTCCTCGAAGGAGAAGAGTGTCCTCCTGGGACACTCAATCCCCACCCCACCCCCGCCAAGCCCCGATGGCTTGAGCTCCCTTCAAACTCGGGTCACCAGCATCCTGAGTGGTAGCACTACCAGTGTGCCTCACGGGCCAGCCTGAGGGAGCAATTTAAAAGATGTCATCAGCCTCGCATGGCATCAGGGGCTATCATTTGGAACGGGGAAAAGTGGCCAGAAGGCTAACCCAGACACCTGAGAAGAGGCAAAGACTGTTTTCCCTTCCACCCCTTCCACCCATCAAGTAGAATACCGAATAATAATAGCAAATAGCCATATATTTGGGCCTAAAGGAATTCACCCGCAGTCCTAGTACATGCCTCGTGTCATGTAGTGTCCTTTTGTTCTCTCAGTAAAAACATTTCAATATTCGATATAGCAATACTGAGGTGAAGTATGCAACCACTCTGCCCAGGGGTTAACTTGAGAAGGAACCCAAAGGAACTTAGTTCTCAGCCAGCCCATCGGTGTAGTGGTATTGCTACCACTCGCGATGCTGGCAGCTGGGGTTTGGGAATGAGCCCTCATGATCAAGGGACAACGGGGAGGGGGATTAACATTGAGCATTTCAGAGGGTGTGCTGCTTCCTTCAGCACTACAATGACACCTGGGTGTCCACAGGTGGTAGGGCAGCGGAGGAACATGACTAGAAAAGGGTGGTGCAGATGTGCAGCACGCTATGACGCTGCCACCCATGCTGCCTCGGACCGGAAGGGACCAACAAAAATCGACTCTGGAAAGGCCGGTGCTTCACAGCCCTGGTATATCAGGCCCCTCTCAACTGGGACATCTTCATAAAGAGGTCATAACTACATATCCCATCATAGGAGGCTTCCTCTTCCTTCTGTCCTCACCTGTGGGTGACCATGTCTACAGTACAGCACTGAAGATATCCAACTGGTATGTGGCAATGGGGCCCAGGTGCCACCATGAGAAGGGACCATAAACAGAATGTAGAAAAGGAACTAATTTCCACTGCCTGGTACCAAATTGTATGAGCACTCCTGCATCTGTGTTATCTTCTTCAGCAAGGAAAATTATTTTCCAAAAAATCCCACTTTGTACCAGCTTTTTGGGCAACCTCCTCCATTTTAAGACACATTTTGTTAAAAACATACTGATTTGCCCTCAATTTGGGAGGAAAAAGGGAAAAAATGGAATTTAATATCATGCCAAACAGAATTGGCCAGTTTTAAAAATGCAATATTATTTGTCTCTACTCCAGTGAATATTACAGGAGAGTTCTACCACCCATAGCTGATCCCCGCCTACAAATCTAGAGAGAAGCATTCCCCACCTAAGCATTTCCAATTTAACAACTGATTCTGCTATCTGACAATCATTTGTAATCATGTCCCCCAACATTTTATCTGTGATTTCACCTTTGATGCTGACAGAAGACAGACACCTTCAAAACATATTTTATTTTTATCTTTTATCAGGAACTTTGGCCTTAGGTCTGCTGATATTTTCTCTGTCGTGAGATGGTCACCAATACTGCACAATCTGTTTTTATCTATAGGACTCCATATTCATTCTGAAGATTATGACACTGCGGTAAGCCAGTTTTAGATCAAAGAATTTCTACAGAGATAGTAACGATATTGTATAATTACAACTAGACTTACACTGCAAGAAGTCATATTGCATTTTTACTCGACCTGTATTGAGCACAGGGCTAAATAAATTAGTTTGTGAGCTGGTGGCTAGTTAGTTTATGTGTGTATGGATGTATTTATTTATTTAAAATGTTTCACCTGGAACAGCTTGTTTCCAGATGCATCCTGGAGGTGAGGGAAGTGGAGATTGACCAAGAGGTGGGAAAACTGGACAGTAATAATATTACATTACAAAATAGAAGCCATATTCAGCGATACAGTGTATCAGAGGACCATAATCATAAATACTGAAGGAAAAGCAGTACAACAGATACAGCAGCATGAGTTGGAGGTAGGATGGTGGCCGACTGGACCTGTGTGTGTGCTGACATCGGGGCGGCTGAGAAAGTGAAGAAGGCCTGCATGGAGCACTATGATTCTGCTGTGCTCAGACCCCAACCTCAGCCAGTGGCTACCCAAGAACCCTGGGAACTCTAGCCTCTGCATGCTAGAGGCGGAGGTTAAACTGAACACAGATGGGGTGGGGTGGAGTGAACCTGTGGGGTTGGAAACCTGTAAGTACCTGGGATGCTGGGGTGGGGCTGGGCCTCATTGGTAAGAGTGCTGCCAGTGCAAGAGAAACAACAAATTATTATTTTTTGTAAAAGTGGGTGGGTTACATGTAGATATTCAGAAATTATGAGCCTTGTCTTTTAGCCTTCTTGGTCATGTCACATATATTCTATTTTTTTTTTTGTTTAGCTCATGATTTCAATAGAGAAACGCTCCATGTCAGATCCAGTGAATCAGGACTTGTGGACACAGGAAGAGTCAGAATATCAGGTTCTTCGCCACAGGAAGAATCGAATATCATGGCCTTCGCCGAAGAGCCAATTCATGGCACACCCATGAGAAGTTCTGCCAGATAAATAGTAACGCTGGACATCTACGGCATGGAATGCATGACCTATACTTAGCTAGATAAACTCCCTCAATTTGAGATCAGCTGGAGGAAACAGGTTCTGTACCAACTGGAACATTACTTGGACTTTGCACCATAGTGAGAGAGCCTCCCACGCATTCTCAATCGACTTTCATACTTCTTTGCTTCCTCAAGTGTTCCCTCGACTCTAAGTGCAGCTTTTCTTCTCTATACTATCTTTCATGTAAATTCCTTTACCCTTTTTAGCACATGGTTTGAAAGGTAAAATATGGCTGGAAGTGCCAACACCAGGATTTATGTAAGTCCTTCTAATCAATCAACAACTGGTTTCCAAATTCCAGTTCTAAGGTAACTTAGTGCTCTGCGGCAGCATTTTCTGATTTCTGTGGCAGGCTCCTAGGCTTCATGGCAGCATTTTCTGATTTCTGTGGCATGATTTATTCATTTATGTGGCAGAATGCAGTCCTGCCATTGGCTAAATTATGATGGGATGTCATTGACATCTCATGCCAAGCTACAGAGGAGGGATTCAGGATAAACAAGACGGTACAAAAGCCTGGCACCATGGAAAACTGTATATTTGAATGAAAATTCACTAAATGAATTCTGCGGCATGATGCAAATTCTGTGGAAAATTCTGCAACTGCAGAATCCAGAATTCAGGGCCTTTACTATTTGTGTATTCTATCATATCATAGATACAGCCTGATCTGATGGAAAGCTGGGATGGTCCTAATGTGGATAAAAACTTCAACTTACAATTTCTATATTTTCATTTGATTCAAGATATATAAAAGGAAACTACTTGCATATAATATTTTTCACCAGTGGGACAATAGTAATGTCATACGTGGGATCCTCCTGTCAGGCCTCCCTGACTTGACAACGTCCTCTGAACAGCCTATCCTCTCCCACCCCACCCTCATCCCTACCTCCACCCTCTCCAGGTATTATCTAGGTATGTCCAGGGCTTGTACTCCAATGTAACCCTTTGGGTACCTTGTATATGACTGTAACTTATTACAAGTAACATTACTATGTAACCTATGCGTATTCTATGTTTAATGTTCTGCACCTAGACTGTTCTCACTGTTGTAACCATACCATGTAACGCTGTTCAAGTACCTCGCCGATGAGGTGCGCTTTGTAAATGAGTCCATGACTCAAAGGTTGTAAATCTGACTTTTCTAATAAATAAATATAACCTCATTTACTGAATGTTGATTGTACCATGTAAATGCATATATTTTTGTCTTTTGAAAATTTATAAACATAAAAAAGATAAATAATGATGTTTTGTTGGTGACATGATGTTTACCAAAATAACGTGTTATGTTGCTGTTAGGTAGGTCACAAAGATAATGTATGTGAAATAGTATAATGATGTAGGCCTGGAGCTATGACAAGAGGCAGAATATTAGGGCCTGCAGCAACAGAACAAACTTGATAAACACAAGCCTCCCAAAACACCTATACTTGAGACCCCACCCACCTGGTTAAAAGTGTCTTAGCGGTAAGCCAACAGTATGAGAATGCTGGTTTGCCTCTGTCAAATGTTCACCTACCATAACATTTTTCTTTTTCTATAAAGCTGTTTACTTTCCTTTACAGGACGAGCTCTATCATGCCGGACACCCAACCCTGTCGCCCGACTTCTCCGAGGTTTGATATCACCAATCTTGTTTTTCCCCAGAGGTTGGCCTCTCTTCACCAAGGGCCAGCAGAGTTCTCCACTGAGGCAGAGATCTGGTTGGTGGCGCCTTAATTTGTTGGGGTATCCAGAGTCATCCTGGGGATCTTTTCCATCTTTATTTTTTACCCTTTCCGAGGTCGCCATGCTCATGGGCGTGAAGATGCCACATGCACTTGCATGCCAGCGCTTGCCCTTCAAGAGGCGATCACATGTTGTACCACCTGGTCTCCGCTAGGTGGCAGCCAAGCAGCAATGCTCATCTCTCGAAGGAGGAGGGCTATCTCTAAATGCTCAGTCCTCTTGCCCTGGCTGGCACTGAGCAACCCTGGTCCGTCTCCTGAACACGAGCCACCGTGTGGCAGGTAGTGTGGCCAGTGCCTCAGCCCATCATGCCACCAGGCTGGAGGTTAAGGCATTTTTTTCATATTCTTTATGTCCCTTCCCATCTCCAGTGCCCGACTCCATCCTGAACTCTCAATGCATGACCCAACTGGCTCGCCAGACTTTCTCCATGTCAAGCCACAGCTTGCCCTCTCCAGGCAGGGACGAGGGAGACATAGCCTCAAGCTTAATGTTTCATCAAGAAGTGTACCAAGGAGGTGAGGCCAGACCTCAGTATACTAACATACTAAATTGCCAGCAGAAACGGGCCTCATGGTTCATTGAGTCTGCTCGAGTGTGCAGCTAGCCCCTCATCTCATAGCTGCCCCCCAGTATCCCTTCTAGGTACAGGGACCGTTTTTGTGTTTTCTCCAGACCCCCATAGGACATTGCAGCAAGACAGGGCTAATGATTTCCTTGTCAAAAGTTGCCAGTTCCATTTGAGAAAATCTTACACTCAGTTTTTTTCCATTTTTCCCCAAAATTTAGAGCAATATCAGCATGTTTGGTGCTGACAGTATAGCCTAGAGTTTAGAGTAATGAGCTGTGAATGAACTGGCTACTCCAACAGACCTGGGTTTGATTCCCACAACCACCCATTTGCATACTGTGTGACTCTAAGCAAATCACCCAACCTCTCCAGTACTCCCAGGTCACCCCTAAAAACAGGCACTTATGCCTAGTGGGCCTTACCGGTTACCAATAAATAACAACTGCTGTATGCTATCAGCAATCTCTACGTAATGTGAGCAGTGATAAAATGTATTTTAATTTTAAGTAGAAACACTCATCTCTTCTCTGTAAAAGGGCTACTATCAACCTCCCTGCCTTTGTCCTTTATCTGTGGTCCTTAATCCACTCCATCTTTCATAAATACTGAACAAAAATACTTGTTCAATATGTCTGCCTTCTTCTGGTCCTCTTCCACACACACCCTCCTTCCATACCTCTCAACCTTTCTTCCCTGAAATGTGTGACACGATGTGACAAATGACCAAAATGTGACATATCATCAAACTTGGCACTGCAAGTTCAGAACACTATTGCTGTCAGTGCACTAATGATAATAATGTTTGCTGAATAACAGAGCATAATAGATAATTATGAATTTCTGCTTTAAAGCCTCACTGGAAAATGTGGAATATCCTTCTTCATGTGGGGCAGAGGATTTCTGAGGATATAATGAGTGCCGCCCTCACAATGTGTGACAGTTGAGAGGTATGCCCTTCTCCTTTATTCTTATTATCCCTGCCTTGTTCTTCCTCTTTTCACTTATGTATCTAAAGCATGTTTTATCCCCTTTTCACTGTTCTGGCTATGTTCTTCTCTGTTAGTGCTTTAGCACTCCAAACAGCTTTTGCTACCTCCCTCAATTCTCCAGCTGATAATCCTCTCTGTCCTCTGCCTTCTGTGTTGTCTTGTACCTCTTGAAAGCTAAACTTTGCCTTTACTTTTGCTGCTACTTCCTTGGAGAACCACAGTGGTTTCTTCTTTCGTTCTGTTCTTTGTAATCTGCCTTACACAGAGGTCTGTTGCCTTCTCAATGGCTTTTTTAGTTCCACCCACGCCTCCTCTACCCCATCCAATCTCCCTATCTTTGCTGGGCCTCCCAAGACATTCTCCCATTCTCTTGAAATCAGCCCTCCTAAAGTCCAGGACCCTCGCCTTAGTGTGGTTTGTTCCGTCCGGTTCTAACCCCCAAACCACACTGTGTGATGATCACTTGTCTCCAGGTGGTTCCTCACATGTGACGCCAGTGACACTGTCCTCGCTTGACAGCACCAGATTGAGTGGCCTCCCCGAGTGGGTTCACTGACTAGTTGCCTGAGGAATGCCCCTGCATGGAGTCTAGAATTCTACTTCTACCTGTTGCTGCAGCTGAGATGCTCCCAGTCCACATCTGGCACACAGAAATCCCCTACCAGCAATACCTCCCTTGTTAATTAGACATCCTCTGATTTCTTCCATCATTTCCTTAACTACTTCCTCTCCTGTGCTGAAGGTCTGTAGATCACCCCTGTTCGAATCACAGCCCCCTTCCTTGTTTCTAGCTGCCCACAGTACCTCTCTCTCCTTATCCCTTGTATTTCTGTGACTTTATGCCTTCTTTACATAAAGAACCATCCCTCCTCCCTTTTTGCCTACCCTGTCCTTCATTAATAGAGCTTACCCTGGTATGGCTGTTTCTAGTCTTGGTTATCAATGCACCAGGTCTCTGTAATGGCTACTATATCCAGCTCTGCTTCGCCATGGTGGCCTCCAGGTCTGCAACCTTGTTACCCAGACTCCTAGCATTTGTACACATGGCTCTCCAAATTTTACTGTCCCTCCTTTTTTTTTGTCCATTTGCCCTTCCCTCATGCCTCCTTATTTCATTTGCTCCCTTCCTCTCCTACCAGCTGTACTCCTTGTATTTGGCCTTTTTGTGATTTATCGCCTTCAGATTCTTGATGTTGTTCCTGTTAACATGTGGGGTGGACAGTCCATTCCTTTCTGCCCAAGTCTGCACCTCTGGCTAGTTTAAATCCCTGCCAATGTAGCATTTAAACTTGTCACTGAGGATCCCAGTTCTTCTCCTGGACAGATGAAGACCATCATCTATGAATAAGCCTCTATGCATCCAGGTTGAGCTCCAGTCCTCTGAGTCCGTATCCTCCTCATCGCACCATTTCTTCAACCATGTGTTGATAGAAACATAGAAACATAGACTTTGATGGCAGATAAGGACCATTTGGCCCACCCAGTCTGCCCATTTCCTACCTACTGGATAAGCTGCAGATTCTAGTTAACCAACAGCCTACTTCCTGCCACCACCACTACAATTGCTTTGTGTCTGTCCCATGCATGTTTGAATTCCCCACTGTTTTAGACCCAACAACCTCCCCAGGAAGGCGGTTCCATGCATCCACAACTCTCTCCGTGAAAAATGTTTCCTCACATTACCCCTGAGCCGTTTAGCCTCTATCTTTAAATTGTGCCCCTTGTTCCTACATATCTCTTTTTCTGAAAGATGCTACCCTCCTGGACTTTGTTGATTCCTTGAGGTACTTGACGTTTCTATCATGTCCCTCCTTTCATCAAGGGTATACATATTAAGCTCTCTCAGTCTCTCTTCATGTGGTTTCTGATGCAGACCCTGCACCATTTTAGTTGCCCTCCTCTGACCGCTTCCATCCTGTCTATGTCCTTGCGTAGATGAGGTCTCCAAAACTGCTCGCAGTACTCCAGATGGGGTCTCACCAACTGTCTGTACAGAGAGACAACCACTTCCCTTTTTCTACTTGTGATGCCTCTTCCCATGCATCCCAGTATCCCTGTGGCTCTCCTTACTGACTTCTCACATTGCTTACCCACCTTTAGATCATCTGATATGACTACCCCCAGGTCCCTTTCCGTTTCTGTTGTTAGTACCTCCCCTGCTATTTGTACTCTTCTCTTGGGTTTTTGTTTCCCATGTGCATTACTTTGCACTTCTTTGCACTGAATATATAGGCTATATGTCTGACCATTCCTTCAACCTTGCCAAGTCCCTTCTCATCCTTTCTACCCCTCCTTGTGTATTAACTCTGTTACAGATCTTTGTGTCATCTGCAAAGGCATACTTTCCTCCAGACCCTCTGCAATGTCACCAATAAAGATGTTAAAGACTGGACCTAGTACTGAGCCCTGAAGTACTCCACCAGTGACCCCCTTTCTTCAGAATGTGCTCCATTCACTATTACCTTCTGTGTCCTGTTGTACAGCCAGTTAGCTACCCAGGCTACCACCCTGGGACCCACTCCCAGGCTGGCTAACTTGATTATCAATCTTTGTGCAGGACTGGTGTTAAGTGCCTTGATAAAGTCTAGGTAGGCCATATCCACAGCCTCTCCTGGTCTATTACTTTGGTCACCCAATCAAAGAAATCTATTGGGTCGTCTGACATAGCGTTAATGGTATGCATGCCCTGTCCTCTTCCTTGTCATGGACTGGTAGCACTTCCGGAAAGTAACGGATTTTGTCACCTGCACCAGATCCCGTGGTGCCCAATCTCCTGAACTCCTCCTCAACAGCTTCTGGCTCATCCCTAAGCTTCATTTGGCCCCAAATGGACAATGATGTCAGCTCTTTTCCATACCTAGTGATCCCTATGATCTTCCTTCCATCCCCTTAGCCGTGGCACCTGGAAGGCACCTCACCTCTCCCACTCCTCCTGTCCTATAGAGTTAAACCTTGATTATCCGAACCGCTGGGGGACATGCGATCTGTTCAGATAATCGAGTGGTTCGGTAACTCGAGTGCCCATTGAAAAACAGTGAAAGCAAGCCCAGATGTTATTTGCCGCTAGTCGTTAGTGCTAACAGTACAGACATAGAACGCTGGTCAGTGGTACAAAACATTTTATTCTGTCAAACAATAAAAGTCCATAATTTTATCTGATAATATTTAAAAAGTATGATTTAATGGCTGTACTGTAGTCATTCACAAAAAAAAAATTGCAAGCTACTCATAGTTACTTGAAATAGTCCTGGATTGCTCGCTGCTTACAGCAATCATTTCACTTCATATAGATATATAGATACATAGACAGTGTCAGCAGATAAGAGCCTATGGCCCACCTAGTCTGCCCATTTGAGTTTGTAACTTCAGTTTGTTTTCCTAGAACTCTGTTGCCCCTACCCCTGACCTCCAGAATTCTCTTATGTCTATCCCATGCATTCTTAAATCCTGTGATTGTTTCAGCTCCCACCACATCCTCAGGCAGGTGTTCCACTTGTCCACCACCCATTCTGTGAAGAAATTCTTCCTCACATTTCCTCTGAATCGTCTCCCTCCAACTTCATCCCATGCCCTAGTCCTGGAACATCTTTTTCACTTAAATAGTGTATTCTTGCACCCTGTTCCTCCCTGTAAGATACTTGTATGTCTCTATCATGTCCCCTCTCTCCATCTCTCCTCCAGGAGTACATATTCAATTCCTTCAACCTGTCCTCATAGGACTTGTGATGCAATCCATGTAACATCTTTGTTGCCCTCCTCTGAAACTTCTCTACCCTGTCTATGTCCTTACGAGGTAAGGTCTCCAGAACTGTACACTGTACTCCAGGTGGGGCCTCACTAGCGTCTTGTATAGTGGAATCATTACCTCCCTTTCCTGCTGGTGATGCCCCTGCCTATGATTCCAGCATCCTATTTGCTTTATCTGCTGCCTTGTCACACTGTTTCCTACCTTGAGGTCATCAGAGATGATAACCGCAAAGATCCCTTTCCTGCTTGGTGCATGCTATATCCTCACCCCCCAACTGATATATTGTGCCAGGGTTTTTGTGCCCCATATGCATTATCTTGCACTTCTTTGCATTGAATTTCAACTGCCAAACCCCTGACCATTCTTCAAGTTTCTGCAGGTCCCTTCTCATTCTGTCTACACCCTCTGGTGTGTCTACCTGTTACAGAGCTTTGTGTCATCAGCAAACAGTGAAATTCTGCCTCCTAGGTCCCAGTGCATGTCACTGATGAAGATGTTGAATAGGACCGGTCCCAGTACTGATCCCTGTGGTACCCCACTGGTCACTCTTCCTCTGTGGAGTGACAGCCATTTACCACCACCCTCTGTGTCCTGCCGCCAAGCCAGTTACCTACTCACCACCACTACTGTCCTACCAACACCCTATTCCCTAGTTTGTGTAATAGTCTTCTATGTGGAACAATGTCAAAGGCATTGCTGAAGTCCAGATAGGCCATGCCCACTGCACTCCCCTGATCCACCTCCTCAGTCACCCAGTCAAAAATTCAACAAGGTTGGTCTGACATGACCTCCCCTGGTGAAACCATGCTACCTTGGATCCTGCAGTCCACTCACAACCAGATGTTTCACCAATCTCTCCTTCAGTAGTGCTTCCATGATCTTCCCCACTACCGAGGTGAGGCTGGCTGGTCTGTAGTTTCCCACTTCCTCTTTGTTCCAAATGTTGTGTAAGGGGACCACATCTGCTGTCCTCCAGTCTTTGGGTACCTCCCTGTTTACAGTGATCGGCTAAACAGGATAGCCAAAGGTTCAGCCACTACCTCTTAGTTCTTTAAGGACCCTGAGATGCACCCCATCTGGCCTCATTGCTTTATCAACTCTTATTACTTCCAGTTCCTTCAGGACCCTTTCGTAAAGGGACTCTAGTCCATTTCTGCACCATTCTCACCCCTGTACTCCTTCAGACCCATTACCCTCCTCTTCCTCAGTAAAGACTGAGCAGAAATACCTGTTCAGTATGTCAACTTTACTGTTGTCATACTCCATGTGGCCCCCTCCTCCCCTTAAAAGATTGTAAGGCCCCAGTTAGATTTGAACTCATGATCCCTGGTTTACAAGACCAGTGTTCTAACCCCTGAGCCATGGAACCTTTTTAAAGTTCTACTGTGGGTTTCAAACCCACAACCCTTTATATCATAGTCAAACATCCAATCCCTACACCACAAGCTCTTACATAATAGCTTTCAGTCTTAGCCACCGGAGCAGCAAGGTGTGTAGGTAGTCCACCGCAGGCTGGCTCCAACCAAAGAATGCAGCGATTGAATGCTTCTGTGGCTTCTCCCGCTGTTGGTACGATTGGAGCTGGAGCACTGTCTTCTTCTTGTCCTCATCTTCATTCAGTTCTTCCACAGCATTTTCTTCTTTGGCAATTGAAATGATGTTTTGATCAGTAAGGTCCTCGTATCCGTCATCAGCGGCATCTGCCTCTAACTAGTCGGTGACCGCATCTTCTTGCAACTGCAGTTATACAGCAATTTCTTGATCACATCTGCAGCCTCCTCGTGCTGTACGACTGAACTGATGCAGGTGACAACACCTGCAAGCAAGCCCAGCATTTTGCCACGGTGTCAGTATGGACCTCGCCCCATGCCTCGGCCAGAAGGTAACAAGCGCCCTTTATGTTTAGACACTTGATGTCTGTGAGTGACAGCTCCTCATTTTCCTCTGCCAACACCTGTGTTAATAATTTGCCATGGTAAATTTAAGGTTGCCAGGATATCGTGATCCATCGGTTGGAGCTTTGCTGTGGTGTTATGGGTAAAAAAAAAAAATCGAAATTGAAATACCTGTAAATTTTCTTTCTCTGACTGCTGGTCTCCGGGCTTCCTTTACTCCTGGGCTGTACCTCCTGATACTGATTGACAGGCAGGAATCAGACCTCTGCAGCAGGGGACATCCAGCCTCCACTTCCTGTCTCCTCAGTTCTTCCAAACCAGTCCAATGTGGCAATAGTACAAGAACTTGTAAACAGAAAACAAGAATTTTAAGGCATCTATGGCCGAGAGGCCAGCCAACTATATACATTCTGGGAGGAATCAAGCCCAGAGACCAGCCGTCAGAGAAAGAAAATTTACAGGTATTTAAATTTCGATTTCTCTTTCCTAAGCTGGTCTCCAGGCTTCCTTACTCTGGGATATACAAAGCAGTACTTCCCCAGATGTCCCAGGTGGGAAGAATGTCAGGAACCCTAAGGAGCCACCACCGCTTGAAGCATTCTACGCCAAAGGATACCTCCATGAAGGCATCACTTCCAGTGAATAACATTTTGCAAATGTGTGAATGAATTATCAAGTGCCCTCTCTGCATAACTGTACTGTCAATGCTTCTCTGAAATGCGCCCACAAGGGCCATAGCTCTGGTGGAAGGACTGTCCCTGGGCCAGAGCAAAGTTACTCGGCCTGATCACAAGCCATGGAAGTGACTGAAAGAATCAGTCTGGCTATAGAGCCTTTTGAATCCTTGTTACCCATAATTTTGGCCTATAGCTGACATGAATGAACTTAACGCTTATGAATAGCTTCTCTCTCTTAATACACATTCCGTCAGGGTCAGAAAGGGTGGGTCTCGAGTCCCTATCGCCCTCAACCTCCATGTCTCTAGTTTCTATCATACCTCCCAAGTCTAGTGGATGCAATTCCTTCCTTATTGCTTGGACAGTGGGCAGAAGGAAGAATGAACCTTGCTTGTAATGTAATGGAGGCATAACCTTAGAAAACCTGGGCCGTTCACGCCTGATGGAAAACAGTGTATGGCTCTTGGGTAAGCAATGCTTCTATTCTGCTGATTCTCCTGACTGAAGCAATGGCTATGAGAAAAAGCTGACCTTTATTTTGAGAGGCGTGATGGGTATCTTCTTGATAGGCTCCAAAGGGGCCTTGGCCACAGCCTTGAGAACCAGATTAAGACTCAAGGGGTAGCTTTGGTGGGTTGGAAGGCATCTTAATGTTGCTGTCTTTAGAAACTTATACACATGGGTATACAAATCCAGCGAATCCTCTGAATCCATCCACAAGAGTGCACCCAGTGCCAAATATAACAGGTGATTATATTGGATAGCATCCTTCTGAAAGGAACTGCAGTAGAACAGGCGATTATATAGTTCTATATGTAGTTTGAATGAAGCCAGAACCAAAGTTTTCTCCAGATTCAATAATACCCTCTGGAGGAAAAAGAGAGACACGAGTTCCCCATCATGCCAAAGGAGCTGTGTAGCCAAGTTCCTTGAAATTTTTTCCTCTCAATCTCCAGGCCTAGGGACAAGTTGTTAAATGGGATGCCGAGCCAGACCTTGATGGAGAATGTCCAGGCTAAACTGAACGTTAGACATGGTCACCTTGACAGACTAATGATAATCTGGAACTAAATGCAGAAAAACCATAAGGAGCAGACCAGAATCGTGACGGTCCTGTCACGAACCATTTTGTGAAGAACTCTTGATAGAAGCGGTACTATGACTGTCCTGTCCCGAACCACTTTGTGAATGACTTGATAGAAGCGGTATTGGGGAAAGGCATACAGAGACCGAACTGAACCCAGACTAGGAAAAGGTGTCCTGAGCCACCGCTGGTTTGACCTTGGCCAGGGTAGAATTGCATTCCCTTGTTTCCGCCAGCAGGCGAAAGATTTCAGAGGATTGTCCCTCTGTTCTGTTAGGATGTGGGAGGCCCTGCCCTTCAGCTCCTATTCCCTGGTAGAACAGCCTTGTGAGTGAGCCAGTCTGCTGTGGCATTTTCCTGTCCTGGCATATACCTCTCTCACAGGTGTTCAGCCGACTGAAAAAGAAGGGACTCCTTGGCCTTTCTGAGGTTCTTGTGCTGCCCTGATGGTTGATGTATGCCCACATTGTCAGATTGTCAGTTGGAATCAGTCTATCCCGATTGAGGAATTGCTGTTCATAGTACCTTAGGACAATGCCTACTGCCCCCTTTCAGGCTGTCAGTTGGAATCAGTCCATCCTAATTAAGAAGTTGCTGTTCAGAGGCCTCAGGGCAAGGCATACTTCTCTTATCTCGAGAAATTTTAGCTGTACCTAGTTTCTAACACGACCACCTGCCTTGTGCTGACCGCTGATGCAGGCGAGTCCCCAGCTCCTGAGGCTTGCATTGTCGTGATTCTGATTTTGTATAGATGGCCCAACTTACGATCCTTCAAGACCTCTGTCCTCCGAGACCCTTGTTGGAGGGAGGGATTAAGTTGTCCCCAATAGCTGCCTGCAAAATACACATGCAGTTGAGGGGCTATTGAAACTCCTTGATGAGTTTTAAGCACCCTAAAATTTAGTTTCGGGAAAAGATCTCGCTGGCTTGTGTTGTGAAGTCTGCCCCAGAAGGATCAAGGTCTGACTTGGAGATAGGTAGCTTTTCTCCAAAGGATGAGAATCCGTGTGCTGACAGGCACTGGACTACCACCGCCATTCCTTGTACTGTTTAGTTTAGATGAGCTATGGAGTTTCTTAGAGTATGACTGCCACTAGCACCTTCAATAACGTCTGTAGGTCCAAGGAAAAAGCCAAATGGCAGAGTTTTGAATTGGAAGTACTGCTCCCCACCGTGAACCTGAGATAGTGCCTGTGTAGCTCTTGAATGGGCATATCTAAGGTGGCATCTTACAGGGTGATGGATGCCGGAAAATCTTTTGACTCCCTGATGAGTAATGACAGGGTTTCCACCCTGAAGGGTCTGCTGCGGACAAAACTATTTGGGAATTTTAGGTCCAGGACTGGCCTGAATCCCCTGTGCAGTTTGGCATGATGAAGAATAGAGACACCTCCTCAATTGATGTCAGTGGGTGAAATTAGCCTGTGCTTGCCGAGGGCCTGGACTGGTCTGCATCATCATCTGTCCTTTAGATGGGTTTCCATAGATGAGGTAGTGGATGGGTTTCCATAGATGAGGTAGTGGGGGTTTGTATTAAATAACCCATGCTGGTAATGTCTAGGACCCCTCTGTCCAACCTGGCTGAACCCCTTCCTCAGAACATGTTTAAATGTCTGCCCCCTACTCGAGGATGGGCCCCTGATAGCATGCGCTTACCATGAGAAGTAGTGATTTGATCCTTACTGTAACCTTAGTAATGAAGAATACACCTGGAGTCTGAAGAGCCGGATTGGCCCCAGCCTCTTGATATGAAGAGGCGACTGCTTGCTAGTCCCAAAGCCGGAGGTTGTAGCGAGCCCAGGTTTTCCCAAACAAGGACAGAGTGGCGCACTAACCGCCTCCTCCTGTACATCTGCTTTATGATCCTCAGCCAAACCAGTTAACTGCAGCTGATGAAAAATAGCTTGGTCAGGTTTGAAATCAGAGGGTCGATCGTGGGGCAGCCAAACCACTTTTCAACTTTCTTCTTGTCCAACTGAGAAGCCTAGAGAGCTGCCGGGCCACTGGATAGGCACATTTGAACCTTGCCCTTCCTCCTATCACAGATTCTCTATGACTGAAGGAGAAAGGAGGCCATGGCGGTTCGGGGCAGCTGCCAGGCAGAGCTCGTTTCAGCTGGGTGGGAGCCCGGAAAGATGCTAGATAACATTCGAGTAAGACCTGGGATGAAAACGACTAGGCCCTCCAGGACAGAGATTCTGGGCAATGAGTCGCACAGTCTGATGATGCTGAGCCCTGGTTCCCCACTCTGATCGGGGATGGAGTCTGAGGAGCCCGGGAATGCTCCCAGATACTCTTTCTCTTATTAGTGCCACCTAGATCCACCTCGAGACCGTGGGATGTGGGGCAACTCGGGTCCTCCTTCTTATGCCTTCTTGTGAGGTCTCCCCTGGTGACCCCCGCGTGAAGCATGCAGGGTCCGCCAGTCAGTGAGGGGGATGTGGATTGCTGTGTCTCCGGTGACCGCTGCCCTCTCAGACCTGGTTGTTGTTGCTTGCTCAGACCTGGCTGTTGGCTATCAGTCAGAGCAGAGGAAGGTGCCTCCTTAAAGTCAATGTTTGACGTTGCCTGCTCCCGTAGAAGCGATCCAGCCAAGGTGGTCAGAAGCGGGGCAAAACCTCCTGCATCGCTGGCATCGATTGTCCCTGAAAGGTGTGCCTAAGGCCATGCCCTAATGCTCATGCTCCCCTTTTCAATCAGTGTACCTCACCCCTGGAGGAGTACTGGCTAAGGTGTTGAAGCTGCTGGAATTGCTGCTGTCCCTTTAAGGGCAAGATACTGGATATGGTGGTGTAACTTTCCAGAATTGCATGAATTGCATCAAGTTGAACTAAATCCAGTGGATAATAGAATCCGGTTTTTGTGTGTGGGGAGGAGGCCTTTCCGACATCAGGGGAGCTCCATTAGTCCCACTTAGCTCTCCCATGCCCCGCAGCACTCGAGACAGAGCAGCTGTATGATTAGAGCAGGCCCATCACGACGAGTGGCTAAGAATACCAGAATGCCAGTCGTCGATGGAAAACCCAGGGCTATATTTTCTCTTGTTTTTCTTGGGAATGCTCCCAGCACTGATTAAGCACTCCGGTGCTATTTGTTGCCCCAAGCACGAAGACTGCTCCTAGCGAGAGCTTTCCGATAAGTGTTCCTCCTCGGACGGTCCCAGCGCTGACTAAGCACTCCGGTGCCATTTTGTTGCCCACAGCGCAAAAGGCTGCTCCTAGCTGGAGTTTCACATAAGCACTCCTCATGCACTGTAGCCCTCGTCGACGGGGGAATACTGAGCGTCGACGAGCGGCTGAATTCTTCAGCAGGTCCACGCCGACGAGCAGCTGAGGAGAAAGTGCCCGCCGTCGACAGAAAATGCCTAGGGCTGCCGCTGGCGAGGGGAAAAAAAAGCAAATTAGGCATTCCAGTGCTGTGTTCCCATTTAACAGGCACTCCGTGCCGCTCACAATCACCCCAGTTCTAGGAACACACGGCTCAGGGAAGTTTCTGACCCTAAAATCCTCCAAGTGCCCTGCAGTGAGCAGTCCCAAAATAGCGGGGAAAAAATCACTGGGGTAAATGGTGCCAGTCTGTGAGCTTGCAAGGCTGAGACTGGACCCCATGCAAGAGTGCTGAAAACACAGCTACTAGTACTCTGGATCCGAAAGAAAATGAAATTGTTTGACTTACAGTCTGCTGTCTTCAGCTCTGCCCTGTGGTGACAGAGCTCTGCTTGCAGAGTACCTGCCCGACTGCAGGCAGGAAGTAAACTGAGGGAGACAGGAAGTGGAGGGCTGGATGTCACCTGCTGCAGAGGTCTGATTCCTGCCTGTCTATCAGTATCAGGAGGTACAGCCCAGGAGTAAGGAAGCCGGAGACCAGCTTAGAGAGAGAAAACACACTTTATGGCACCTTCCCTGTTTTTAGACTGTCAGCATCAGGATGTGCTCCTGCATTGTCAATTAAGAAATAGCCCTCAGAGGTAGTCCAAGTGCAAACAGGTGAACGATACAGCGGAACAAAATCCTGGAAAAACATGCTTTGAACAGGGTTGCTGACATCCAAGCACTGCTCTGAGCTCTGTACAGTACTGGAGGTTGTCCATGTTGCAATATTTGAAGCAACGAGGGTGAAATAATTTGCCAATCACTAGTAACCTAAGTTTGTGAACATCTGTTGCATTTGTGCAGCCGAGAACTGTCGTTCCTTGTTTTCTTGTAACCAGGCACCGATTTCTCTGATGAGCTGGCCAAGGTCTTTTCTGCAACAACTTCCAGAAATACTCGGTCTTGTCAGCATTATAAATTTGTTCGGGACACAAACTTTCATCTATCATTTGTAATGTGAGCTGTCCCGAAATGGAGCAATGAAGTGGTCACTGGTAGACAGCAGCTCTCCTGCCACTGACAGCTGCCTTATACCATGCCTGGCTTTGAACCTCTGGAGCCATCCTCACTTACAGTGAAGCCATCATCTGCACCGTTGATGTTTTGGTGAAATTGCAAGGCTTTTAGTTTTATTAAGGGTCCAGAAATAGGTGTTCCACGTACCGGTTCTGTACAAACCATATGTAGAGGGCACAATCTAGCTGTTTGTCATTGCATTTTTTCATTGTCTTTCTAAGTTCAGTCCACGCTTGCTCTCCATAGTAACAGCGTATTCTCAGAGCTTCTTTGGCCTTCTGAATATCGGACACAGTAGACTCGCCAATGGCAAACTGTTTGGCAACATCAGCCGCTTTCTGCCCCTGTTCAAGGCAGTCTAAAATTCTTATTTCTGCCCCATACCATATCGAGCATGTAGCTCACTTTCTCTAGCCCATGTTCTGAGCATCGAGCTGCACTGTAACTGATTACTGCACTAAATACTGTATGTAACTGACCTAATTGAATGTGGCTGACTGTATGTGATTGAGGATCAAGTCATCTGAAGTTCACTCAATGTAGTAGAGACAACACGTTACGACAGCACTGACATGAAAATGCGGAGACATGATTGGTTCGGTTAATCCAGAGGTTTGGTTAACTGGTCGGATAATCGAGGTTTGATTGTATGTATTTTCTTGCTCCCAGAAAGCCGGGACCCCAGCAAACACAGCAGTGTGTGCATTGTTGATGAACACGCACTCGGTACCAGCTCAACCCATTCCACCCCCACCCCTGGCTATCGCCGCCCCACCCCGTGTGGGTGCCAACCGTCCTCCATCGGGTAGCAGCCAAGGGCTGGGAAACCTCATCCCTGCCCGGGAGAGGAAGCGCCCACGGCAGCTCAATCCTGCTTCACGCCTCCCCAAACCCGTGGCTCGCTCCCAAACCCGGTCGCTGGCGTGGCGCAACCTCCCTTCCTATTCCTAGCTGAATCCTCTCACCATTGAATCTCCTACCAGGATTCCTCCTCCTCAGGGATCTCCTGCCTCCCCTTTGGGTCTCCACCTTGAAGGACCTCCACATCAATCCCAGCCACTACCCCGGGTGCCTCTGAGGACAGTCCTGTCCTGCCAGTGTGGCGAGGAGTTGTGTAGTGGCATGGGTTGTGGGCTGTTCCTATGCTCCACCACCCTTACCGCTCCTGAGCCCACTGTTGTCCATCCGCCTTCTTTCCTGGCACCCTTTGAGGCAGTGGAGGTGGACTGGGTGGTCTCTGGATGGTGGTGAAGATCCTCTAACCCAAGTCACCTTGGCCTTTAGTCTGCAGGGCAGCACCTCAGTGTCGAAAAGGTCTGTCTGAAGATGGCTGCCCCAGAACCACTGCAACACTCCCCACATAGCTGCCACCTTTCCTATCCCTAACCTTCCTGCTGTTCCCAGATGCAGTTATTACCTATACCCACAAGACAGTTTACCCAGCTATCTGTTTTCAGTCTCTGTCTTTTTGTTGTTTAGGTAATTTCCAGTTGCACTAATTATTTTTATTTAGTTTATTTATTTATTTATTTAAAATGTGATAACCGGAAAGGCACACTGAACCGAGGCTTGTTTCCAGGTGTGACCTGGGGAGAGCGTAATGGAATTACAGTAGTCAGAGTAGTAAGAATATTGAAAACACCTGGATGAACAGGTTTAACATTATATATCTCAGTAAGTGTATATATACAGGTACATATTTGGCTTGGGCATAAATTGACAAGTTCAAAGCGCAACAGACAGTACTATACAGTATAAATAATGAAAACAATTTATGCATTTGCAATAGATTATATACACACTGTAGGCAAGGCTAATTTACATTATCAATTTACAGAAGACAGTAGGGTAAACTCCATACAACACATAGGGAGTGAGGAGAGGTTTCGCAGGTTGGTAGCAAGGTCCCGGAAGGGATACAGAGGAGTAAGGAAAATATGATGGGGGGCAAGGTGAGCTAGTGGGGAAGGAGGAGCAGAGGGGCTAGGGTGGTGTGTAGTGGCGCAGTTGCATGGGAGGGGGGATGTTTCAACTGCTTTTTGAGCATGGCTAGGTTGGCGAGAAGTCTGAAGGAGAAAGCTACCTTTCCTGATTGTGAGTGGGGTTGAGGGAGAGGGAAGGTGCGGAGTCGTGGGTTCTGAGGAGGTAGCCTGATGTTGCTGGAGGAGATAAAAGGTTGGAGAGATGGGGGAGCTTTGAACCAGAACTTGTTGACAAAAGCAGCACAGTGAGCCAGGCTAATTACCTAGTAATTTCCTGAGCCACCCTCAGGAAGTGCCCTTTTGATGCCCTAATTAACCTCAACCTTAAGGTTTAAGATATAGTATTACCCAAAGTATTTTTGTTATTGCTTCACAGCTCTTGGGTATCTATCGGAAGAATCTATTACAGTTTTCTCCTGTGCAGCTACAGAGCCCTGGTATTTCCTTCCCTTCCTGTTACGAAGCTGGAAGCTTTCAATCCTCTCCACTTATGTCACTATATAGATAGATGGGGCAGGTGGTGGTAGGTTAGTCCCTGAAACAACCAACTTTAATGATGAAATCTCCTGCAATGGACTTGTTCCCTTGCCTTTTCCTGCAAAAACAGAAGCATTTTAGTACTGTTTTGTCAGGAGCCTCTGATCCTTATCAGCAGAACTACGGCAGCAGTCCCTGCAGTTCCCTAATACGTCACTCGTTGTTCCCTGGCAAAAGTAATCAGTTATACAACAACAAAAACAAACACTCTACAAACCCTCCGAGCCCTCCTGCTCACTCCAGTGGGGACGTCTGTCTCCAAAAATATATATATATATATCCATGGCCCTCATGGAGATTGGACCCACGACCTTGGCATTATTAGCACCATGTTCTAACCAACTGAGCTAACTGACCAAGTTTTTACACTTACAAAACTAGTTTAAATGTTGCACTTACAGCTCTGGATGCGCATTGTATAAAAAGCAGTTTCTTGCTCACAAACATATGGGATCCGTTTTTGCTACTATTTACGCTACAAAATTTGGGTTTAGTTGTCCTTTAAATTATCAACACATACATCACACTCTCTCGTTTCAATAGTTGTACACTATCTGCTGTCTGCATGTGACTGTCTTTGCATTGTTTGTATGTTCCTGGCCTCCCATGAAATAGCCAGTTTATCTTATGTGCCAACCTTGTCAACAAATAACGACAGATTAATACTTGAAAATTATTAGAAACAGCAGCTCAGTTCAAGCAAACAATGCAAGGGATTTCAATTATTTTCCGTTTTATTTTATTCAGTCAAAAGAAAGAAACTTTTGTAATTCTCTATTGTGGCTTCAGGGTGAATACCCACACATGCTATATTATTTGAAACACATGGGTCAAGTTGTACACAGGGTTGCGGCCCGGTGACGCTGAGGGTTGAGGCACTGAGGCCACACCTCGCGCCACGCCCAGCACCCAAGTCGGGAGCGAGCTCAGGCGCCGGGGGTCGGCAGAGGTGGAGGGGATTGAGCGCCCACTGGCTGCTCTCCCTCTCGGAGCGTAATTGTCCGCGTTTCCAGCCACCCCTGGTGGAGACCAGGCTTGCAGAATCTGGACTGCACGTGATAGCGTGGGCTGACGCCGGTAGAGTTGCCATGTGCCAGGCGTCAGGCCGTGCCCATGCAAGGAAGGAGGGTGGAGCGAGTAAGGAAAAAGACCCCTCCGGCCCGGATAGACCTCTCTACCTCGCTCCTTGATGCCCATGGGCTTGCCCCGGCCTGCGCGGAGAGAGTAGGCCTTGAGGTAGGTAGAGATCACAGCGGGCGTAGAGCGGGGATGAGTCGGGCCTGAGAGTGCCGGTGTCCGGGGTGATAAACAGAAGTGTAAAAAAAAGTTGTGCACAGGGGCTGTGGTCAGCAATCTATAATTACTTTTAAACTTCAGCACAAAGAAAAACGCTACTTATCATGCAGTCACAAAATCGGACAGGATCTGTCATCGACAAGTACAGGTCCTGTGATGATACAGTACGATTACTTTCTAAACTGGGACACAGCTCAATCCCTCCACATGCTGTCAACACCACCAGCATACTGCAGTCCACTCTGCCACTCCCTTTATGCATATGGCCAAGGCGCAATGACTACAGACCCGAACTGATCAACCACACCCTCCCCCGCTAACACTCACTAACAGCTGACTGTCAAACGCCAAGACCAACACGTGAGGCCAGCTCCATGCAGAGTCAAAGTCTGATACACCCTTGTGTAAATAAGGCTGCCTATCCTGGCGCCCAGAGGAGACCCATAATGGATGCCGAGTAATGCTGTATTCATCCTGTCAATCAGCTGGCTGCACCTCCAAAAAATAAGTAAGGACAGAAAGGTATTCTTTATGCTGATTTGCATATACTTCCCATGATGCATTATATTATTAGCGTATGTGTAACTGTATTCGCTTGAAATATGGCTTTAGTAGGATCATAGGCTATATGGACAAAGCAAGGCTGGTCGCCTCTAGTTAATCCACTGCTATTCAGCAGAATAACCTAGTATAGTTCTCATAGTTATAACAGGAAGTTTAACAAGACAATTCTATATGGCCAACGTGCTTAATCACCCACAGAAGCCTGTTATTGCTAGTATACTCCACAAAACTGAATATTATTACTATTATACCACTATGACTTCTGTAAAAGTGACTTTTTTTTTTTTAGTTGTTTAACCAGGTATAGCACACTAAGCTGGAAGCTTTTTACAGGAGCAACCTGGGAGCACAAGAAGGTTAAGTGACTTGCTCAAGGCCACACAATATACAAGTGGAAGCTGTGGATTCAAACGCAGGTCTGGTCTGCTGGATTTCACCAGATTTGCAACTCCGAGCCTTAGACCACTGCACTATACTGCATATAGATTTAACAAAAAGATAGTAAATCACAAACAAGCACTCTAATATTGTGAAAACTGGCTTTGAACATTAAAGCCGTGACTCTGGCCATCGCATTACCGACAGCGATGATGCACGTTCACTGTCATGGCTACACTTGTCTGGGTTAATATCCCAGTACTGACACTGTAGTGCAGCATGAGAGGGTGTTGCACTTGACGTGTCGCCTTTCGGATGAGACGTTAAAACTGAGGTCCCATCTGCCTGGATTGGGGTAGTTCAGGTGGATGTTAAAGATCCAATGGCATTTATCGAAAAGTGTAGAGGAATTTCCGTGTCCTGGCCAAATGTCCCTCATTCACTATAAATACCACCAACAACTTAATCTGGTTCAAGGTCATTTGGCATTCATCTGTATCCCTCCCCGGTCGTGCCTGAAAATAGGCAGGATTTGTCTAGTGTACTTACCTGGTCAGCAAAACTAAAATAAAAATAAATCCAAAATTATTTTGTGCAATTGTTGAGCCTTCCTGGAGGGCTTGTAGGCTATCTGTTTTCCACCCAATCAGCTGATTATACCTTCTAACATATGTACAATGTTAAAGACTCATGTACCTTGTACTGTATGCCTTCTGTAATTAGTCCCTATTCTCCCAGTTCTAATGTATGTTCTATGGTACTAACTCAATGTATTTGAACTATATGCTCTCAGTATTCGTCCCCTATTTCTCCTTCCCTCTCCTCCCAAGGTCGCAATTGAAACGAGCCCCAGGCTCTGTGTGCTTATCAGGTAAAATAGGTTTAAATAAATAAATAGTTCCTGCTATCCGTGTACTGGTCTTTCTTTGAAACGAGTTACTGTGTTGATGTCCACCACTTCCTCAGCAAAGCATTCTAAGCAGAGCCAATGATTCTCCATTTTCAAAATGGACAATTCCATTTGGCAAAATCTTAAAATCCATTTTTTCTATTTCTTTTCCCCAAAACCTGAGGGCAAATCAGCATGTTTTGTACAAAAAAACTGGCTTAAAATGGTGGGGTTTGTCCAAAAGCTGGTGCAAAGTGGAGTTTTCCATGAAAAATTGACTAAGTGATGGTTTAAAATCACAAATTTTGTTTTTACTGGTGTTTTCCATTAAAACAGAAAATGATTGTCCCTACCTAAGTTTTCTCCAGTCTAGTCAGAACAGATTTAATTATGTCAGCCTTGTATTGTAGACTTCTTTCTGCACATCACTGATCATTCGAGTGGCCTTCCTTTGTACAGTCTTTAATCTTTTGCCACTCTCTTTCAGGGTAACACTTACTTTGGTGCTGTTGTGCCGAGGTTCTTTGTCTTTAGAACCACGACTCTTGTCTTGTTGCACCACTATCTTCGCGACAACTCTTGTGTTCAGCATCCCTCCTAACTGGCAAGGCATGCATCGCTTCTGATGGTGGCTGTGCATCGTAGGTTGATCGAAGTAACCTCTTTGGTCCATCATAGCAAACTTTGCCTGGCCATGTCGACAGTGTGACATCTGACTACTCCTAGGATTCTGGTTTCCATTGTCTGAGGACACGCAGGTAAAGTGGCTCCACAGGAAGTCTCAACCATGGCACCATGTTGATACTAGATGCCATTAGATCTAGTATTTGGAGGAAGTCCTATGGGGGGTCACCAAACTTATCCTGTCTGCACTGTAACGCCTGTTTGACCTGTCCTGGAGAAAACACTTTGCTAGAGATTGCATCTACCAACACTCCTATGTGTTCCATTCTCCAACCAAAGTCATCTGACTTTTTGTATGTTGATAACCCAGTCGTGTCCATGAGACACTGTCGCATTCCTGGATGTCATGTCTCTGTTGACTACTGCAGTTGAGCCCTCACCAGCCAGTTGTCCAAGTACAAACATATAAAATGCTAGCAGAAACAGGCCTCACAGTCTATCGAGTCTGCCTGGATTGTGCAGCTAGCCCATCAACTTGCAGCTGCCCCACCCTTACCTCCCTTCTTAGTCATCCCCCCTCACTTTGTCCCATCCCATTTTGAAACAGCCCACCGTCCAGGGCTAGAAATAATTTTTGAGATGCCTGTCCGAGGAACAGGTGGAATGTAAATGTTGCCTGTCCAGACAAAGTTTTACCTGTCCACATTTTGTGAGGTGAATTTTAAACTTAAAACATAAAATGGACTGTAAAGTGGAAAGAGAAAACTGTTGCTTTTTGGGGGTTATTTTTCAAGGTAAAACACTGATTGAGTCTAGTCTATTTCTGAATCAGAACTTGAATCAAGTCTGCAGCCATATGGTCTCACATGAGGTCTTCTTTGTTTTCCAGATTTGAACCATAGTGTTATGGCATCCTGCAGGTCAAATGTAGCAACGCTAGCATCTGACAGCTCGACACACATTAGTTCAGATGTAGTTAAGGAGACAGACAGGACCGCCAGTCAGACTTCACTCTGCCCATCAAGCTGAATCCTCTCTCAACTACTGCAGTTTGGGTGGATCAGTAGAGCTATTGTGACTAAGACCAGAATATCAGGGAATCGCTGTTCATGTGCATCATTATGGAGAATTTTTTGCCAGAAATCCAAATAGTGAAATTTCGGAGACAGCTCATTCAGTGATTTTTTCATAAGTGGTTTAAGCTCTAACCATTGCGCTCAATCAAGTTTATATTATTATTGTGTTTCTTCAGTAGGTCACTGTAGTGCTCTGTGAGGGTTCTGACTTCCTCATTGCCATAAAGGGCTAGTTGGTCATGGTCACTATCTGGTAACTGTAATGGGTTAAATATACTGAATGACCGTGGACTTTGTCTGTTTTAAAATTGGAAAATCGTGAGTTAATACTTTCAATTGTAGATGAAAGAAGGTTGTAACATCACGCAACACTGCCTGTTTGGTTCTATCTATAGAATATCCCCTTCTAAGTTAAGGAAGATGTCAGATCCACGGAACTGAACCTGAGTAGTGGCTGAGCCAGTCAGTCGACTTGTGCTAGTGTCACTGTCAGCTGTGTCAGAGTCAGGGAGCAACAGCAATTCTACAGACTTTGTCAAGTTTATCCTGTGCAGGGTAGTTCTCTAGCCAGAGCACCGTGCTTTCAACCTTGCTGACTATTGTTTCTACTGTTGAGCTGTCTCTCTGTAGAGTTAGACTGAAGGCCATCATGACAGAAAGGTATTCAGCCAGAACTGAGAAAAGAGGACAAATCTCACAGTACTTATTGTTTTGAACAACCCACTGGCCTGATCTTTTGTTTGCCCTGGTGAGGAAGCAATGTGCTGTAAATGTACAACTAAGGCCTTGTAGCTGGACAGAATAACAGACAGAGCCTTTCTCGTGTGCAACCCACCGGTCCCTCACACGTTAACTGGTTTGTGAATGGTGTACCTCATATTACTGGCTAACTCTTTGAGACCGGCCCAGTTTTGGGAGACTTATGGTATATTTTATAGATACCCATTAAGACTTCATCTGTTGTTTTCATGTATGGAATAGATGTTGCTGATTGCTTTATAGCTAGCTCCAACTTGTGGGCACTGCACTGAATCCCTAACAAATGAGGTACATCTTTCAAAATCCTGCCAAACACCCCAGTCACTTTACCCAACATGACGGTGCCCCATCAGATCCAAAAGCAACAATTTTTCTTTCTAGTCTTTACAGTCCAAGGTGAATTCTAAGGCATCACCTATTGAGTTATAAATGCTTTCACCATTTGGAATACAGACTGGCTGAAGGAAACAAATTTGTTAACTGGACGGAAATTTTCCATTGTCCTAATATAGACTGCCCTCTTCTATTACTGAGGCATCAGTGCTCGAGTCACATAGGACAGAGATGAAAGTGTTACTGTTAACCAGTTTTGCATCTTTTATCCTTATTGATTCTGAAATAAAATGTGTGAACGTTGCTTATAACTGACTCCGACATTTGCACCATTTACATGTTGTAATTCTAAGATGCCAGGAAATCTGTGAATGGGCGCTCTGAATTAATCAGATAAAGAGTTGTTCTAAACAAATGTTCCACTTGTGTCGCCTCATTTTTTCCATTTGTATTATTCCTTGTTCTATTGCTAGTTGGAAGGGTCTGTGTTAGACACAGTATTTTTTCATTTGCTAATTTATGAGGTTTGGAGAGTTCATGAGCTCATGACATTTTCAAGTCTCATGCTCTTATAGCCACTCATGAAAGTGTTTGTCTCCCTTAAGTATTTTTTGCAGTATGAGCAGGTCATGCCCACATCAGGCTCATATATAGTTGCCACTCCCTATTTTTCTTCCAGGTCTCCTGAACCCCCTTTTCTTTTGCCCGGGACTCCCGCCACTTTCAACAGTAGTCAGAGTTGCTGGCATATCAGCACTGGCACTACAAGTTGTCACATCTGTGGCCACAATGGTGGGGTGAGTAGTTGGTGCTACTGAGTCTATCAGTAATGGAGAAGCAGTACACATGGAAGAACCCGAGCTTTCTCCCTCTTGGCTTGAAACCGAAGGCTTTCCTGTAATTTTTAAAGCCAAACTTTAACAAAGGCATTTTTCCCCTTTTGGTTTACTTAGCTAGTACGAATTTAAAGTACAGTAAGCACTCTGAAGACAGTGGACACTACAGTGAAGTGATGATCAGAGATATTAGAAGACGGAACAGTCTGTTTAGTTTTCTTTCCTCCTGTAAAACCCCAGACAAAGGAGTTTAATATTTATATTTTCCTCCGCTCAGATTTCACAACTAAAACCTGAGGGGTATCCTGCTGTCAACCTGTTTTATAATTTAATCCCTCCTCTCCCTTGACAGTGCCTTCTTGAAGTTGTCACAGTGTCACCAATTTTACTTTTATTCAGTTAGTCCAGTGGCAGAGCACAACAGCAGGCTGACAGGGGCTAGTTTAAATTAGTAGTAGTACAGTAAGTCTGTCAGTATCTATCTTCAAGGTTCAAGCTCTGGAGGGCTTTACACAGGCTGAGTGAACAATAAGCTTTAATAGAGCCTTGCCTTCACCTCTCTGCACACTCAAGATATATTTTTTATTCAGAGTCAGAAATGATGAGACTTGCAGATCACAAGGTGTCTTTTGGCTTTGAGAGAGTTTTAGGTGTACTACAGGTACAGTGTCTGACTGCTTTGAGACCTGACTTACACTAAATAAATCCTTGTTCACCTCCCTCTCCTCCAAATACCAGCAGGACTGATGACACAAACTGAGCCCCCAAATGCTAGAGCCCTGAGAACGGTGGGTGGGCAGAGGGGACAGTGAAAAGCAGAGATACTGAACGAATATTTCTGCTCAGTATTCACAAAAGAGGAGGAAGCCTAATCCAATTAACAGAAACACTCTTGATAGGGGGTCGATCCCAGTCCTTTCACAGAAGAAAGGGTTCTGCAAGAACTCCTAAAACTGATGGTGGACAAAGCAATGGGTCCTGATGGAATTCACCCCAGAATTCTAAAAGAATTAAGGAAGGAACTAGTGAAACCACTGGCTACTCTTTTAATAAATCATGGGAGGATGGTGTGGTACCCGAGGACTGGAGGAAGGCGGATGTGATTCCCTTCATAAAAGTGGGACCAAGACAGAGCAGGAAACTACAGACCTGTCAGTCTGACCTCTGTGGTAGGGAAAGTGATGGAGTCACTTCTGAAGGAAAGAATTGTTGAGTACCTAGAGGTCAGTGGAGCACAGGATCCAAGGCAGCATGGGTTCACAGTGGGAAGGTCATGTCAGACGAATCTAATAGATTTCTTTGACTGGGTGACCAAAGTAGTAGACCAGGGAGGGGCTGTGGACATGGCCTACCTAGACTTTAGCAAGGCATTTGACACAGTCCCACACAAAGATTATTAGTCAAATTAACCAGCCTGGGAGGGTCCCAGGGTGGTAGCCTGGTAAAACATTGGCTGGACAACAGGACACAGAAGGTAATTGTAAATGGAGTCCACTCTGAAGAAAGGGCGGTTACTAGTGGGTACCGCAGGGTTCAGTATTGGTCCAGTCCTTTTAATGTCTTCATCAGTGACATTGCAGAGGGACTGGAAGGAAAAGTATGCATTTTGCAGATGACACAAAGATCTGCAACAGGGTTGATACACAAGGAGGCGTGGAAAGGATGAAAAGGGACTTGGCAAGGTTGGAGGAATGGTCAGGCGTATGGCAGCTAGGATTCAATGCAAAAAGTGCAAAATAATGCACCTGGGAAACAAGAACCCAGGGAAGAATACACAATGGGTGGGAGGTAGTAACAACAACAAAACAGGAAAGGGACCTGGGGGTAATCATATCAGATGACCTTAAGGTTAGCAAGCAATGTGAGAAGGCAGTAGGAAGGGCCGGGGTATACTGGGATGTATAGGAGAGGCATCAGCAGCAGAAAACAGGAAGTTGTTATCCCTCTGTACAGACAGTTGGTGAGACCCCATCTGGAATACTGTGTCCAGTTCTGGAGACCCCATCTCCGCAAGGACATAGACAGGATAGAGGCAGTCCAGAGGAGGGCAACTAAGATGGTGCAGGGTCTGCAAAAGAGTCCGTGATGAGGAGAGATTAAGGAGCTTAATATGTATACCCTTGAGGAAAGAAGGGAGAGGGGGACATGATAGAAACTTTCAAGTACCTCAAGGAATCAACAAAGTCCAAGAGGGTAGCATCTTTCAGAAAAAGAGACTTGCAAGAACAAGGGACACAATTTAAAGATAGAAGGAGGGTGTTCAGGGCAATGTGAGGAAGTATTATTTCACAGAGAGGGTGGTGGATGCATGGAACAGCCTTCCTAAGGAAGTTGTGGGGTCTAAAACTGTGGGAGAATTCAAGAATGCATGGGACAGACATAAGGCAATTCTTGTGGGGACAGGAAGATATAGGCTGTTGGTTAACTAGGATCTGCGGCCTATCCTAGGTAGGGAAATGGGCAGACTAGATGGGCCTAGCGGTCCTTATCTGCCACAAAGTCTATGTTTCTATGTTTCTATGAGAAGGGCTGTTGAGAATTTGCAGAGTCTTTTTTCACTTTTGAGACTAACTAAATAAATCCCTTGTTCACCTCCCCTCCTCCTCCAAGTACCAGCAGGACTGATGCACACAAACTGAGCCCTCTAATGCTAGAGCCCTGAGAAGGGCTGTTGAGAATTTGCAGAAGTCTTTTTTTTCTTTGAGACTAACTAATAAAACCTTGTTCACCTCCCTCCTCCTCCAAGTACCAGCAGGACTGATGCACACAAACTGAGCCCCTCAAATGCAAGAGCCCTGAGAAGGGCTGTTGAGAATTTGCAGAAGTCTTTTTTTTCACTTTTGAGACTAACTAAATAAATCCTTTGTTCACCTCCCTCTCCTCCTCCAAGTACCAGCAGGACTGATGCACAAACTGAGCCCTAAATGCTAGAGCCCTGAGAAGGGCTGTTGAGAATTTACAGAAGTCTTTTTTTTTTTCCACTTTCTAAATAAACCTCCCCTCCTCCTCCAAGTACCAGCAGCCCCTAAATGCTAGAGCCCTGAGAAGGGCTGTTAAATTTTGATTTTTTCCCCACTCGCCGCTGGCTCTCCTCACTCTCGCTCCTCACCCTATGGTCAGACTAGTGAGAGTGAGGAGCGTAAGTCGGGCGCCAGTCAGTTTTTCCTGGTCAGCTGAGAGGTCAGGTGACGCTAGTAGCTGCAGTCACTTGACCCTCAGTCAATGGGAATGGGCGAGCGGAGCTGCACTTTCGGGCGGGCGGAGCTAGGCGCATGACGCCGACGCCGTCCGGAACCTCCCGCCTGCCGCTGGGTCCTTGTGCCCAGCTCAATACTCCGGCTGCAAATGTAAACCGGCTCTGTCCCCGGACAGGCGAACTTCAAAACGGCCGGTCCCAGTTGGAAACCGGCTGTCCGGGACAGGTGGACAGCTGGTTATTTCGAGCCCTGCCACCGTCTTACAGGAAACCACCTCCTCAGCTAGACTTTTCCATACCCAGTAGAGTATCAAGTGAATACCCGCTGATCTGAGGAGAGCGGCCAGTACTAGCACCTCTGTGGAGACCACTGCTGATGCTAGGCCAAATGGCAGGCCAGTGTGCTGGTAGTGCCAGTCTGTCACTTTCAGGTTGTAGAAACATTTAAGTTCACTGCCTGTGAAGTAGCTGAAGAAGCCCAAAGCAGGTTTCCTCAGAAGACTTTGGCCAACAGTTCCTATCCTTCTCACTCTGTGAGATCGAACTGCAAATGCCCAGTTCTAGAACTGCCTCAGAACTTCTCTGGATCAGGGTTGCTTCTGTTTGGTCCAGGGAGCTGTCAGTCACTGAAAACAGTCTCTTTTTGCTGTTACTCGATGCTCTATTGATTGGCTAAAAGGGCAGAAAGTAGAATGAACTCTTATTTCCCAGAATCTCTTGTGCCTTGAGATTGAAATCCCTGACTGCTGCCTGGTTGCAGGTGAGGTCAGGGATCGTTAAGAAGGCAGCCTATAACAGACAGAAGCGTGTCACAAAGTTATTTATTTGGCTCCTGTCCTTATTTTAGTTAACTAACCCCACCAGGTTTTGTTAGTGCTGCCGAGCTCCGTTATCCAGTCAGTTGTTTGGACAGAAAGGGAATCATCCATTTTGCTGCTAGTGCAGATATGCTTACTACTTCAGCCGCTGCAACTCCTTCGCTGGCGATACAGCTGAGAGCTGCATTGCTTAGCAATGATCAGCAGCAAACACACATGTTGTCTCCTCCCTCCCAGTGTGCCTCCAGGACCTCTGATGCAAACTGGAGTCCCTGGGCCAAAGTACACCGAGGGACTTACGTTATCAGCAGTGGCGGTGAGGAATTGAGCAGGCATGCTGAATGCCAAAAGGAAACAGCATTTGTGGCTGCAGCAGAGCGCCTCCTCCAGTCCCACCCACCCCAGCCGCAGTCCTGGGGGCATTTTTTTTTTAATTCTTTGGTAACCAGTAGGCCTACTAGGCACAAGTGCCTGTTTTCAGGGGGTGATTCAGAAGCACTGGGACCTCCCCAGTGCTTCTGAATGCTTCTAAGTGACTTGCTCAGTCATACAGTAAGCAAGTCTACCACCTCCTCCCACTCCCTATGTTCTGCCCTACGCAATTATCTCTCTCAACTGCACCTGCCATGACCCCCTTAACTACACACTCACTTAATGCATGGCCATCTCTCCTTCCTAAATCTTCCCGCCTATAAATCTTTCCTCCACTCTCTGTAGCCTGCTTCTCCACCCTCCCTTGCACCCACCCTCCAAAACCACCCTCCTCGCCCACGCACTAGTCATTCACCTTGCCTGAACTTACCCTCCCATCGACCCACCCTCCTCACTCTTATAGCTACATTTCTCCACCCCATCCCTTGCAGTTACCCCTAGCCCCTGCAGGGTTCATCTACATCCTGAGGGGGTCCTTGGCTCTGCTACCCCCAACTCCTCCCTCCTCTCCTGTCATCTCCTTGCAGCCTTTCCTACCCTCTTTCTTCCCTCTTCCACTTGCAGAGTACCCAATCATCCTGTAGAGGTCCCAGTGGCTGCCCCCAATCCTCATCCCTCTCCTTTTCACCTCTCTGGCACTTTATGAATATCCCTACTGATGCACTTACAAATATACTTCCTTGCCCCTGGTACCCTACCAGTATTTCCCAATTCTTCTCCTTAGTTACCCCATCTTCCAGCCTTTATTTTGTACTAGATCCCTCCCCATGTCACTCTCATGTTCTCAATCCTTGTTTCTTATTTCCAAGTATTGCTGCCAAATGTTTTGTTTCAATGTAGGTATCTTTTGTAAATAGTGACTTACATGTATTATTGTTACTCCATTGTACCCTTCCCCAAGGTCGCACCGGAGACGAGCAACTTGTTGTTCAGTGTGCTTTCCTGGTAAAACATTTCAAAAATAAAAATAAAGTGGAGGCTGTGGAATCAAACCCAGGTCTGCTGGATACACCAGGCTCATTTGCAGGTAATTTACTCTACCTTCTAGGTTATACTGCTCTTCCCACTGGTACCAGTATACCCTAGTTCTATGCCAGGCCAGTGGCATGCCCATCGTCCTGCTTAGTCTACAGTTACTGATCGTGCCAAGTCTGTATGATCAGCACTGGTAAGACTAAGTGCAACAACAGGCTGTTTCAGAGTGTTTGCCTCCATAAGTAAATGCTGGCACAGAAGTTCTAGCGCTTAGCCAGCCTCACTGCTATCAAAGGGCTGGCCACTGGGGATACCAGCACATTTATTTTGGCAGCATGGCAGGCAAGGGAATGCAGGATTAACCAGATAAAATATTAAAGATGTAAAATGTGAGGTACTGAAAACCATATCTTTAAGCATATCTTTTAATCGGGATAGCTAGGTCCCGCAGTATTTAGGCAGGAAACTGAGCATCACATTACTATTAAAATGAGGACCAATAAAACATGGGTGGGTGTGTAAACAGAATTTTACACACACCATTGGTATGGGATGCTTTTATAACTTCTCTTGGGGTTTACATCGCAGCCCACACCTCGGTGTGTGTAAAATTCTAGTTAACACTCACACATCCATGTATTATTATATATATCATGCTACTTATGTTGTTCTATTTGCATGCACTTGCTAGTCTTTTTTTTATCTCTTTATACTCCTCCTTGCCCCGATGTCCCCTCCTTCCGACTGCACAACTCCCGACGCCTCCATCGGGATCTGCCCCAGAGTGCTCTCTTACTCTCCTTTCTCCTCCATAGCACAGCGGGTCTGTCCTTAGGTGGGCTCGAGATGAGGCAGTCTTCATCTAGGGACACCGAGGATGGCGTTTTCCGCTGTTCTCCCACTCCCCGCCCCTGGGGCGCCGGCACACGGCGTCGTCCTAGAGGGGCGACATGCTGACGCATGCCTCAAGCACCTATCAACGCCCCTCCCCGACTCCTGATTACGGAGCCACGACTCCCCCGGAGCGCCCGGTGCTCCCACCGACATTCCTCGGGTTGAAATCCCCCACTGAGGGGAGGAGAGCATCCGTTAGCGCCAATCCTCCTCCTCTCGGACGACCGAGTTCTTCCTCGACCGGGTCGCCGGGCGTGGCGCGAGGTGTGTGTCCAGCGCCTCAACCCTCAGGGCCACCGGCCGCCACTTACAGTCTTTAATAAAATCTATTACCAAAACACTCAGAAAGCTTATATAGTGTATAGCATTAATGTAAAACACATTCTCGGACGGAAATTAGACGGGTAACTTAATCGCTTGAAAATGTTAGAAGTGGAACCAGTAGCGGCTCTAGCCACTACTGGTTACCAAGGCACAGATATAAGGATATACATGGTGAACTGTCAGATAATGATTTATCCACAAGTGCTGTTTGACCTCGAGGTCAAACAGCACAACTGTAGATAAATAATTTATCTGACAGCTCACCATTGTATATTTCAGTTATGCAATACTGCATGTTATCAGTGCAGGAACATTTGGTTTCGACTGTTTATCTTCTTTTTTAAATGATCATTTCAGGGACTTTTGATTAACTTTGCTAGTGTATGTCCACCTAGCATGGTGGTTGCTATTAAATGAAACACCACTCATTTTGTAGAGAACTTCTTGCTGAACAAATGTCATAGTCACACTACCATGTTACCTTTTTGCTTTAAAGTTATTCACATTTGTTTGTTGAAAAAGTGAAACAGAAATTGAATTTTATGTTTCTAATGATATAAAACTAAAAATATTTATTAATGAAACACCACTCATTTTGTAGATATTTTTGTGCTGAACATTTTCGTGCTCACAGTACCATGCTATCATTTTAGTTTTAAAGTGATTCATATTTGTTTGTAGGAAAAGTGAAAAGAAAATTGAATTTTATGCTGTTTTTGCTAATTATGAAAAACTAAAAGATATTTATGAATGAAACACCACTCATTTTGTAGATATTTTTGTGCTGCACATTTTCGTGCTCACAGTACCATGCTATTATTTTTAAAGTTATTTACATTTGTCTAAAAAGTGAAAAGAAATTTGGATTTTATGCTGTTTTGCTAATTATAAAAAACTAAAAGGTATCTATAAATGAAATGCTGCTCATTTTGTAGATATATTTGTCCTGAACATTTTTCGTGCTCACAGTACTATGTTATTTCGTTTTAAAGTTATTCACATTTGTTTGTCAAAAAGTGAACAAAAAGCTTTGATTGATAGTTTGCATTTATCCACATATGTGGGCTAAATCTTGGGTGGTTAGATTTATCCCACATATGTGGAAATAAATGGATTTATGCAATTGGTCAGATGTATGGCAACTTAGATTCATAAAGAGTGCAAAGTAGTGCACCTGGGAAACAAAAACCCAGGAGGAGTGTACAATGGCAGGTGGTACTAACAACAACAATAAAGGAAAGAGTCCTGGGGGTATAGTCATATCAGATGACCTAAAGGTGGGTAAGCAATGTGAGAAGTCAGTAAGGAGAGCCAGGGGATACTGGGATGCATAGGGAAGGGCATCACAAGTAGAAGAAGGAAGTGGTTATCCCTCTGTACTGACAGTTGGTGAGACCCCATCTGGAGTACTGCATGCAGTTTTGGAGACCCCATCTACGCAGGGACATAGACAGGATGGAAGCAGTCCAGAGAAGGCAACTAAAATGGTGCAGGGTCTGCATCAGAAACCATATGAAGAGAGACTGAGAGAGCTAATGTGTACACCCTGATGAAAGGAGGGACATGATAGAAACTCTCAAGTACCTCAAGGGAATCAACAAAGTCCAGGAGGGTAGCATCTTTCAGAAAAGAGATGTGCAAGAACAAGGGGCACAATTTAAAGATAGAGGGGGACGACTAGTGGTAATGTGAGGAAATTATTTTTCACGAGTGAGTGGTGGGCACATGGAATCACCTTCCTGGGGAGGTGTGGGGTCTAAAACAGTGGGGAATTCAAACATACATGGGACAGACATAAGGCAATTATAGTAGGGGTTGCAGGAAGTAGGCTGTTGGTTAACTAGAACCTGCAGGTGCTTATCCAATAGGTAGGGAAATGGGCAGACTGGGTGGGCCAAGTGGTCCTATCTGCCGTCAAAAGTCTATGTTTCTAATTGCTTCTGCTCACACCTATTGCATAAATATTGTTACAACAGGAAAGTTCTGTGGCACACCATTGATTTTCCAGGGCCTGTGCCCCTAGTGTAGAGCCACCACTGCTTCATACCCTGCTCGTCCAATGACAGAAACTTATTTAACTGGGTAGTGCACTGACCCAGGGGAACGTTTTCACACATGGCCCAGGCCATGAACAGGCACACAACAAAAACAGGTATGACAACAAGAACTCAATCACTACAAGTTCAGCAGACCACGACAAACAACAGGGTAACAGCAAGACACAGACTCATTGACAATTAAGAATGCAGTGAGCATACCTCTCAACTATCCCTGATTTTGCCTCAAATTTTCCTCTTTCCTCGTAAAATTTGTGTTCTTGTGACAGAACAGTGGGATAAAATCACAAAATAATGTCAAACATTAAAGTAACAGACTTGTTATTCTTCAAAATACATCTTAACACAAACCTTTATTCTACCAGCTTTCTGAATGAATAGTACCAGATTTTAAGACGTGTCCCTGATCTGGGGTTTTCGTCCCTGAATTTTTAAGCATTGTCCCCGATTCATGAGGCAAGAAGTTGAGAGGTATGGCAGTGAGAAAGCATTATAATCAAACTTATTATAAAATGTATTACTGTAATATCTCAAAACTAAATAAAATGTATACCGGGAGGAAAACGCTATTTTCTCCTCTCATTTTTCCACCCCATGACCTGGAGCTGGTCTATTCGCTTGGCGCGGCCGCAACAGCGAGACGCTCGAAATTGAAACTCAGAGCTACACAGCTGCCCGCGCTCGCTGCATTTTCCCGCCCAGCCACTCCTGGCAGTGCCTGGTCACGCGCCCGCTCGTCCCGTGCGCGCTGGCTGTTGTGTTTGGCTGCCGCTGCGGGCGCGCGCACCGATGATATCACAGTCTCCAAGATGAGCTAGAGAAGCAGCGGCGCGAGCCGAGCTGCGGTTCCCCCCTTGGTTGGCGGCGCTGACGGCTGCGGACCATGTTCCATTTCCAGGTAACTCAGGACCTGGAATGGGGGAAGGGTTAGAGGATGGAGAGTCGCCAGTGGGGAAGCAGTGCGCTCTCCTGGGTCGCGCGGCTTGCGGGCCCCTGAACTCGCCTGAGCAGAGCAGCCGCCTTGGCATGCGCGGGAGGGAGCTCGATTTGCCGTCTCCGCCGCTCTCCTGTGGCGCCGCAATCCCATATCTTTCTGACCACCCAGTTACCCCCGTATATGTCATTCCGACCCTTTCAGTTACCTCAGTAATGTCATGCTTCCCCAGTTACCCTAAATATTACATTCTGACCCATCAGGTACCTCATACATGCCGTTGTGACTCTCAGCCATCTAAAATATGCAATTCTGACTTCAGTTTTCCTAAATATGTCATTCTGATTTTTGACCCCCGTTATAGCATTCTGATCCTCTTCAATCATCTCGAATATGACATTCTAATCACCCTCAGTCACCTCAAATGTGGCATTCTGACCTCGTCAGCCAATCAAATATTGCTTTCTGCCCCACCGTCCACTGAAATGTGGGATTCTGCTCTCCCCATGCTTCCCAAATATGTCTCTTATTTCTGACCACCTCAGTTAACTCAAATTTGGCATTATGATATCATACTGGGTCAGAGATTGACAGATGGGGCACATACTAGGTCGGGACAGGCGGATTGGCAAGCGTACTTGAGTTGGGGACAGGTGGATGGGGGAGAGCGCGTTGAGTCAGAGATAGGTAGATGGAGAAAGTATGCTGAGTCGGGGACAGGCAGATAGGAAGTGTTTTGGGTTGAGGACAGGTGGCTGTGGAAGTGTTCTCAGACAGGCGCTGATGGAATGTGCCCACCAATGGTCAATTACTAGAGAGGGGAGGTACCTGGGGGCTGGAGGAGGGCAGAGGTGGTCCCCTGCACAAGACTGGAAGTAGGGAGGAGGCAGGCAATTACAGACCTGTGTCGGACCTCAGTGGTGGGGAAGCTGATGGAGTCCCTGTTTAAGCACAGGGTAGTGAAGTTCCTGGAGTCAAGCGTGCAAAAGACCCAAGGCAGCATGGATTCACTGAGGGTAGGTCCTGTCAGACTAATCTTATCAGTTTCTTTGGTGGGTGACCTGGGTGGTGATGTGGCCTGCCTGGATTTCAGTAAGGCCGTGACCTACGCTCCTCATAGAAAGTTGCTTAACAAACGGAATCTGGGTGTGGGTTCTAAAGTTGTACAATTGGTGGAAACTGGCTAAAGGCAGGACCCAGAGGGTGGTGGAATGGCACAACATCAGAAGAGGGAGAGGTGACCAGCGGGGTGCCACGGAGATCGGTGCTGGGTCCAGTTCTGTTTAATGTGTTCATAAGCAACGCTTGCAGAGGGACTGAGGGGAAAGTATGCCTGTTCACAGATGACACCAAGATCTGTAACAGAGTGAGACACAGGAGGGGCTAGATAAAATGAGAAATGACCTAGGACTACTTGAGGAATGGTCAAGGGTTTGGCATTTGGGTTTCAACGCTAGGAAGTGCAAGATAATGCACCTGGGACACAGAAACCCAGTAAGAGGAATACAGGATGGGAGGAGCAGGTTCTAGCCACCACAAGTCAGGAGAGAGACTTGAAGTTATATCTGATGACCTGAAGTCAGCCAAAAAAAGCTAAAAGCAGTGGAAAGGCAAACAGAATGCTGGGGTCATAGGAAGGGCATAACTAGTAGGAGGAGTGAAGTGGTGATCCACTGTATAGATCACTGGTGAGGCCTCATCTGGAATACTGTGTCCAGTTCTAGAGACCGCATCTCAGGAAGGACATAGAATAGAAGCAGTCCAGAGAAGAGCAACAAAATGATACATGGACTGCACCACAAGCTTTATGAAGAAAGACTCAAGGGACTTAACATCTATTCACTGGAGGAGAGAAGGGATATGATAGAGACTTTCAAATACCTTAGAGGAATAAACGGTACAGGAGGGGACCATATTTCAGAGAAGAAAATGCACAAGGACAAGGGGACAACATGAGGCTAGAGAGAGGGAGGCTTGGGGAATGCTAGGAAGTATTTTTCACATAAACGGTGGTGGATCCGTGGAACAGCCTACCAGCGGAGGTGGTGGAACAGAAAACAGTACGGGAATTCAAAAGTGCATGGGATAAGATAAAGGCACTCTGCTGTACAGCAGAGCAGGGAAAGGCAGTCTGATAAGAGTAGGGATTGCCAAACCAAGTAGGGAAATGGGCAGACTAGGTGGGCTGTATGGTCCTTGTCTGCCGACAGATTCTGTGTTTCTAAGTCGGAACAGATGGATGGGGAAATGTGCTGAGTCAGGGACAGGCAGAGGTGAAGTATGCTGAATCCAGGACAGGCACATGGTGAAGCGTGTTGGATCAGGATAGGCGGATATGGAAGCATTCTTGGACATGTGGATGGTGGTATGTGCCAAGTCGGAGACAGACAGATTTGGGGGTGCACTGAGTCAGGTACAGGCAGATCGTGGAATGTGCTGAGTCAAGGACAGGCAGACGAAATCATGCTGAGTTAGGGACAGACAGATGGGAAAACATGGATGGGGAACTGCACTGGGTTGGAAACTAAGGCACATAGTAAGCGAATTAGGTCAGGTACAAGTGGAATGGGAAGCAAAAGTAGTCAGAATTCAGGCGTAACCTTTAACTAGACTTGCGTGTTTTTATTAGTGTAATTCAGTAATCACACACGCAAGGGTGGGTAAGATGTTGTGCAGTTTGGGGCACTGACATGATGGACATGGAGTCCTTCTGACATCACTGTGTTGCTTACTTTCCATTCCAGGGATCTCAGTGGCTGCCTCCCCAAGATTGGCGGTCAGGATCTGGGCGGGCAGGTGCAAGTCGAGATGGCTGGCTTGGATCAGGGGGGTGCAGGGGCCTACAGATGCTATAGAACAGCGGTGGGAAGCATGTTGAGTCAGGGACAGGTGGATGGAGAGTTGTGCTTCAGTTCGGTGGCAAGTGGATGGGGAAGCATGCTGGGTCAGGACAGTTGTCCTCATAGCGTCACCAGCCTGTCTCACTATCGGTGTTGTTTACACTGAATGAGTGCATGTTATTGGTAGTAACCTCTGATTGGCTGACCACAGTGACCAATCATCTGTTACTACTGCACATCATTCATTCAGTGTAAATGAGCGCCAGCAGTAAGAGAGGCTGGTTGCTGCTGCAGGGGACATTTTCTTTTTTACGGATATGGGCTTGCTGGCAAAATACAGGTATATTACCATATGCAGTGTATTCTTTAGGTGATGAGGGAGGGATTCAGTGGCAGGGGCTAGTGGGTGTCGGGGGTTCAGTTTGTAGGAGACCAGGGTGGCTGGGGCTGTAGATTGAGATTGTACAGTAATCTCAGAGTTGCACTGACTGCTGTTTGGGAAATGTAACTACTGTTACTTACCATATTGCAGTAACTGCAGTTAAAATACATTATTGGAAAACTGGGAAGAGGGAGGTGGGTGCTACGAGGGTTGGGGTAGCATAAATCAGCTGGTGTGTGAGGCGGTGGTGATATATGGTATGCTGCACATAGGGAGGGGTTGACCACACGTGAGGTATACCGTGAAATCTGAAAAAAAAAAAATCACATGAAAGGTTGTTGACATATGTGTGGTTTGCAGAATTCATTTAATTTCGATGGAAAATATCGATTTTTATTTTAAACCTTTTTCTGAGTTTTGTCGATTTAAATTTTCACAGTTGTGCTAAATTACAGGTTTTTAAGCATTTATTTCGATTTTTATCGATGTAATTTTCACAGTTGCAGTTAATGATAGTAAACATTGAGGATTTGCAACCTGTTAAAACACTGATTCTACCTTGCACCATGCCAGCAACATAGGCTTGGGAGTGAACTCTGCCCTCGGGGCAGGCTGGAGCATCCTACGACAGCTCATCTTCTCCGAGGGAGGGTTTTATCCCGGCAAGTGGTGACTCTGGCGGAGGCTGGAGGCGTGACGGCAGTTGAGTCCCAGGGGCTGGATTGGTTGAGGGCATAGGTCAGCAAACCAATCAGCCACTGGGACTATAGGGAGGGACATTGCTGGACGGCGCCGCACCTGGACGCAAGGGTCCGCAACGTCCCCACAGAAAAAGTGGAAATGCCCTCACTTGAGCCGGGAAGACGGAGTGCCGAGCTGGGGTCTCTATGTGCCGGAGCCTGCCTGCAGCCCTACGGACCCTGACACATACAAGATTCAGGGGTCTGACCCCACCCCTGATCCCGCCTGGGTATCTCGGGCAAGATGGAGGAACCAAGGACTGACGGGTAAGGCTCCGCAGAGACTAGGCTTGATGGGCAACTCCTGATGGTGCGTCCAGTGGGCAGTAGGCAGGAATAAAATAGTATGAAAACCACACTGATTCTCATAATCACGTGTCAAAAGAGCAATAGAGCTTATTTTGCCTGTCTGTAAATTTTAATTATCGATGGAAGTATTGTTGCGCTTGTGTGTGTGTATGCAGTGAAATCGACATTTACCAATTTTAAATCTAATCCTGCCAAGCCTACTTATATGCAAATATATAAATTAGCTGACTGGCGGTAGGCAGAGAGGTAGCATTGCCCAACTTGGGACGCCACGTTTTGGAATGAGCCCAGGAAATGAAGATTGGAGATGGGGAAAGAATGTATTGAGCATTCAGTGGAAGTTCTCCTCTAGGGAGAGAGGTTGGCCCAAGATGCTGCCTGACTGCCACCCGGTAACCATAGGTTGTAGTATATTATTTCTTTGTGGGCCGGGAGGGAGCTCGCCTTACAGCATCATGTCTCATTTTGGGGAGGAGAAACTTAACTTGGAACATCTGCAGCACGTGCAGGATAAAACCAGGGGCACTTGTGGACCCTACATCGATGGCTACTCACCCACAGAGGTGCTCTTCTTGGGGGTATTTGGGGTAAGAGGCAGAAATTGTTTGTGCTAGGTTGCCAGTCTGCTGGATGGGGCGGAAACAGTACATTTTAAATAAAATAAATTTAAGGAGAATGGTTTAGTTGGTTGGTGGTACCTTACTCACATTACCACTCTCTGACTCTTTATAGGCACTTGATAATTGTCCCCTGGAGGAGGACGGGGAAGCACTCCATGGCCTTGGGGAAGAAGACGTATAAATCGACCAGTTCAATGATGACACATTCGAGCTGGCGCTAGTGAGTGCTGTGGGTCTTGTGGTTGTGCAGAATACTACGATGCTGTTGTGCAGCAAAGCACTGTATGCAGTAAATAAGAATACTAAAAAGTACCTTAATATGTCAGTATATCCAGCATATCGATATTAATTACTTACTCCTTGGAGGTCAGAAGAGCAGCGTGCAAGAGACCTTCAGGTTCCTGAAAGGAATGAATTAGCTGTGGGAGGCTTTTCAGCAGGAATGGCGAGTCGAAACAGACATGAGTGGAAGCTGGCAGGGGAGATTCAGGAAGGATGTGGGAAAGTTGTACTTTACAAAGAGGTGGTTAAGCCATGGAACAGCCTACCAGTTGAATTTCCGCTAGGACTCTAACGACCCAATGGCGGAGGCTGGGGGTGTGATGGCAAGTCAGGGTCCCAGGGGCTGGATTGGTTGAGGGCATAGGTCACCAACCAGTCAGCCACAGGGACTACAGGGAGGGACGTTGCGACATCGGGCGCTTGCACCGTGACGTCAGGGCCCACAATGTCCCACAGAAAAAGTGGGAACACCTCACTGGAGCCGGAAGACGGAGTGCCGAGCTGGGGTCTCTATGTGCCGGAGCCTGCCTGCAGCCCTGTGGACCCTGGACACATGCAAGATTCTGAGGTCTGACCCCACCCGAGTTTGCCCGCGCTGTCCAAAATTTTAAGGGAGTTAAAACATTTATTTTTAGCCTTGCTTTTTAATGTTGCTGACTTGGATAAATTTTAACGTTGTTTTAATTATTTATTGATTTTTTATTACGTTACGATAGGCTTCTTGGTTTTGGAAAGGTGCCTTTAAAAATAAAGTTTGATTTGATTTGACCCAGTTCTGGGAACGGACCCAGGACTCTGAGGGCCGGCTTTGGGGGAAGAAGGATCGAGCATCCTGTGGACTGCTTTCCTTCTCGGGGTCATTGTTTTCTGGACCCCTGGCAGACGCCGAGGGTCCCATTGCAGTCAGCGCCATCACCTTGGGGGCGAACACTTGATGTCATTGCATGTCCCCGCCCCCAAGATCCAGCAAGCAGTAAAAATGCTGCCTCTCGCATGACAACCTGCCCTACCGCCATCTCCACTGCCTTCCAGCATCTGTCGGGGCAGGGGTCCCACTCCTGGCCCCGACCCCAGGGTAAGCCGGGCTCGCCTGTAGTGTCCGTTGGGAGGGTGAGGCCTCCCAGCAGCCCCGGCCAAGGGGTAAGCCTAGGCATGGGGGACGACTGGCAGGGAGGGTCTGACCGCCGAACAGAGGATTGAGGGCTCAGAGAAAAAAAGGGGGGCAGCCTACCAGCAGAAGTGGTGGGCACAAAAACAATGGGTTCAAGCATAGCTGGAACAGAGTAAGGGCTTAATAGTTAATTGGGCTAGCAGTAAGTCATGGGAGGGAGGGTAGGCCAGGGTGAAACCATTTCTAAACTGTAGGTCAAGGGGCCTGTAGCTGCACCTAAATTCTTGACTGTCCCCTTCACTGTTCCTCTTGCAAGCATCACCCTAGCACCCTTTGCTATTGTTACACTATGTTGCATTGTTAAAATGTATGAATCCTGTATGTAATACTTTGAAGTTGCACTTACTGTTGTTGCTATCCTGGCTTCCTTATTGTAGCACTTACCATTGTTGTTGTTATTGCTGCATTCTCTTCTCCCCGGACAGATCTGAAACTAGCAATTCTTGCTGAGTATCTCTTCTTGTGAAACATTTCAATAAATAAATACAGTATAGTAGGGTAAACTGGCCACAGGATGGACCTGTGATCTTTCGTGCCTTACATTGTGTACATAGAGTGTACCATACTAGCAGGTGTAGGCTGTAGGATAGCCCTCATCTACCATCCACCCGGAGATGAGAAGCAGTTCCTCCAGGAAGTAGCGGACTTCGTCGACATGGCGTTTGGGTCACCCAGGCTGATTGTCCTGGATGACTCAACACCTGGGTCGATGACAAACACTCGCAATTTGGACAGCACTGCCTCCAGTTGATGGCATCACTGAGCCTTACACAGATTGTTACCGCTGCTACTTATAAACTTGGTCACTCTCTTGACCTAGTCTTCCTTCTGGTGGTCAGGCCTCCGCCTGGTGGTGGAACCTGTCAGATGATCCATCCACTACACTGTGAGGTTCAATTTCTGCGCCCTCCCCTTTGTAGGCCTACCCTGTGGAGATGATCAGATACCGCCTTTACTGTATTGAGCCCCTGAAGGCCTACGCCGGTACTTGACCTATTGGAATTTCCAGTGGCAAGCAAAAATCCAGAAGCCTTGGTACTGGCCTATAATAAGGTCGTGACCACAATCCTGAATTCTATCACCCTGTCCATGGTTTGTCCTCTCTCTTCACCCCAGTCCCCTTGGTTTGATGGAACCTTGAGGGAGTTGAGATAAGGATGAAGATTAGAGCGTTGTTGGCAGAAATTCACCCTGAGGTTGACTCATCTTAGATTGCTAGAACATTATCAAGTCTACCAATCAACAGTTACTGTAAGAAGACAGAGTTCCTGTCTAGAGATTGCTGCCACTCAGAACCATCCGGCTCAGCTCTTTTCAACAGTGGACAGGCTGTGCAACCCAGCCTGTGTACAGTCTCTGAGAGCCTTTTGCAGTCAGAGTATGATAAACTTGCTCGGTTCTTTAGCGGATAAGGTGACCCACATCAGGGCGGAGATCCCATCTTCACGCCTATGGGGAAGCTGTTGGTCGGTGCTCGGTCACTGGCCCTCACTTTTCCTGGAGTACCTTTGACTGGCCGGAGTTCATGGATGTCATGGGATTGTCTAGGGTATGCGCCCACGTGCTGTAGTTTGGAGCCAGGCCCAGCTTCCTGATTATGGGTTGTTGTGACATCATTGGCCCAATCCTGGCACAGATAGTCTGGGGCTCCTTTGACTCGGGTGAGTTTCCTAGCTCCCTGAAGGAGGCGGTGGTGACACCTTCCTAAAGAAAAGCTTCACTGACCCACACTCTGTTGCTAACTACAGACTAATCTCGAACCTTCCCTTTGTGGGAAGGTTATTGAGAAAGTACTGGCTGTACAACTGAGAACCACTTGACCATCCATAACCTCTACGAACCTCTCCAATCCGGTTTTCAAAAGACGCATAGTACTGAGACTGCTCTGGTTCGGGTGCTCAGTGATGATCTGATGGCGAGAGATCGGAGAAGCCATTTCATTCTGGTGCTCCGTGATCTCTCCTTGGATTTTGATACCGTGGACCATGGGGTGCTGCTTGGCGCCTGAGGTTCATCTGTAGCCTGACTGGCACAGTCCTCAGATGATTTAAATCCTTCCTCACTGGCAGAACTCGAGGGTGGTGTCTGGGATTTATTCCTCCGACCCTCTCTCTCTGTCGTATGGGGTCCCACAGGTTCGGGTGCTGTCTCCCATGTTGTTCGGGTGTACATGCTGAGTTATGTTCTGAGGTTTCACTACTATGCTGATGATACCCAGTTCTACCTGTCTTTTGTGCCTGACCAGGATAGTGCACTCTTGGTGTTTAATAACTGCCTCACTGAAATCCAGGATTGGATGAATTCCAGCTGGCTGAAGTTGAACTCGGGAAAGACTGAGGTGATGGTGGTGGATCGTGGTCGGATGGGGGGTTCAGGGTCTGGTCAGCCCACAGGGCTTTCTGGGGGTCTCAAGCTCCTTTTCTCTGATTGGGTGCGGGACCTAGGGATGATGCTTGACGACGTGCTGACTCTGCGGGCTCAGGTGTCAGCAGTCGTCAAGTCATCCTTTATCATGTAAGGAACATCATTAGGATCAAGCACCTTGTTCCATCCAGTGACCTTCCCACTCTGATCTATGCCTTTGTGACCGCAGCTTGACTATTGCAACTCCCTTTACTTAGGGCTACTGGGGTTGATATCCGCTTGCAGCTGGTGCAGAACGCTGCAACCCCAATCTTGACGGGACTCCCAGTCATGTCATATCATTCTGGTGCTGCGCAAACTGCACTGGCTACTGATTCGGTGGCAGATCACTTTAAGGTCCATCTCAGATCCTGTCAATGTGGCGTCTGCCTTCAACACTTTCTTCACGAGTAGTGTGGCTGCTCTTTAACCAATCTCCCTCGTCCCTCGCGTGCGCCAGCTCCGACAATGCCCGCCACCCCTGACTTCTCATTCCAACTGGTTACCCTGGACGAGAGTACTAAAAGCACTGTGGGCACTCAATCCCAACAAGGAAAATGCCCCTCTGGGCTATACGCTAAAATGCTTGACCTGTCAGTGCCAGCCGTCTCCTCCCTGCTGGCTGATCTTTTCAGTCTCTCTTTTACACTAGCTGAAATCCCTACTGACTGGAAGCATGCAATAGTCATTCCCTCCCAAAAGGGGCACTTCATCGCCAGGCAACTACCGCCCATCTCCTTCTCCCCATCCTAGCCAAACTTCAGGAACATCTTGTCCTAGCTCAACTCTCCTCTTTCCTAGATTCCTCCACCTGTTTCTCCCCTGCCAGTCTGGTTTCGGAAGTTCCACTCTACCATTACCTCCTTCTAAGGCTCACTGGCGCCATCCTCACTGGCATGGACAAAGGGCACACCACCTGAGCAATTTTCGTCGACCTTGCAAGGCCTTGATACCATCTCCCACTCCCTACTTGTATCCAAACTTACAACGGCCGGGCTCTTGGGCTCTGCCACCAGTGGGTGTAGTTTGTATCTGACTGATAGATCCCAGGTGGTAAGGTGGTACTCACACTTCTAACCCCTCCCGGTCACTACCGGCGTCCCCAAGGCTCAGTCCTAGGACCAGTACTCTTCTCCATCTTCCTGAATGATCTGTCCTCTGTTTGCCCACGCACATCCATTCACATGTATGCTGACGTCACTGTTCTGTATGCTTCAGGCCCCTCCCTGTTGCAGTGGCAACTACACTCCAGGAGCACTTCAATGCCATTCAGCACTGGCTCGCTCAAACCAACTGTTTCTCAATACTAAGAAAACTGTCTTTGTGACTTTCGGCTCCACGACAAAGACTTCGCCCATCCCTCGCCCCCACCCCCCACCTTTCTCACCATCGATGGTACCTTGGGCTTGCCTCCTTTAGGTACCCTAGGTCTGGCTCGACCAGCACCTTGACTACACCACACACATCAGTCACTCCATAAGAAACTGCATCCAAAACTAGGTGCCTTATATCGCAACAAGGACTGCATCCTCCAACTACCTGGAAGGCAGTTCAGAAGATTATCCTCCTGTACTGGACTACGGGATGTAGTCACGGAACTGCTCCCACAACCTCCCTTGCTAGTCTTGACACACTCTTTCATTCCTTCTGTCGCTATATCTTCAGCTGCCCCCCGCCACACAACTCACCACTGCGACCTATACAGTTCCCTTGACCTGCCGTCCTTCACGACATGAGGCAGATTCACTGCGCCAGGACCACAGCAAAATACTGGACACAGTCCTCCCTCCCTATCTTGAATCTACCCGCAACCCAACCTCTGCCTACATACTCCTCAGGAGCACTGACTCCAGGCTCTTTCAAGTCCCATTCATGGGTTCAGCCAGGGCCAAGCTGCTTTCAGTTACCGACATGCCCAACCTTTGGCATACGCTGCCAGCTGCCATCAGACTCATCACAAACTCTCAGCAGCTCAGTCACATCCTAAAGACCCACCTCTCCTCTACTTGTGCTTGTGCCTAAGTACAAGAGCTATGGTGTCAACCACTCTTGCTAGCACCACCTCCCTAGTTTACAACTTCCTGAGCAGTAGTAGGGATATCTGTTATCTAAATTGCGATTCTGTACTACTACATTGTGCAACCTTGCTCTGTAATGTTGCTAAGTATACTTTGTTGCTCACAGTCAAGCAAGCTCTGCTATCCATTAACCTATGCATGCAATGTGATATCTGCATTGCATAATCTGTATCTTGAACAATTATTCCAGTTTGTATTTTACTCCTCTCCTCTTTCCCCAGGGCGCATCTGGAATCGGCGGTAACTCTGCTTAGTATGCCTTCCTGGTAAAACTCTTAAATAAATAAGGTCAGATTACTGACATATAGAGCCCTACATGGACTTGGCCCAGACTACCAGAAGAGCTTCTGTCCCCTACTGCCGGCAGCGACTCCGCTCGGCTGCGAGTTGCTAAGATTCCAAGGTTATCGTTAAAATCTTCAGGGGCCCGTGCAACTATGTACGTGGCCCCAGCCCTTTGGAATTCCTACCCGTCAGCAGCAGGAGTGCACAACCCTAGGGGCTTCAGACAGGCACTAAAACTTATTTATGGGACCAGCATTTGTTACTAAGTATATACAATAACTGATTTTACTGGCTATTTATTTTTTTTTTATGTTAACGTTTTAGTCATCTTTTGTAAAGTGTTTTGGTAATGCTGAAAGGTGCTTAATCAAATAAAGATTTATTGTCGTCCATGTTTCTATGTAACGGTGATTTCAAATGGCTACTAGATTGTTCAGTCAGTCCAGCAATTTTGATTGGCTGATGAGACTTGAACAGCTGGGGTATAATCTCTTGCAACAGCATTAATGACCTCTTTTTTTTTTTTTTGGGGTATTTTTATATTTATAGTATTAATTTGTGCCATTTAAACAGCAGTATTTGTTAGTCACCATGTTATTTTTTTCAGTAGTTAACGATTTTCTGACAGAAACATCAATATACATGTTTTTCTTTTTGCTTTCTTTCATTTCTGGACTAAGATTACAAGATCTTTAAGTTTTAAAAATTCCTGCACCGTGACATGCCCACCATGAAAAAAAATTTAATATAATCTTAGTACAGTGGTGTTGACCCTCAAACATGTGGTAACTGCATCCTGAGTAAGAGTCTCGACGATATTGCTCTCAGTGGAAGATTATTTCTATTTTATTACAGATTGAGTGGTCCATCTTTAATGGCATGAGTCATTAAATAAAAATTAGCCATAAAAGGGTAGTAAAATATCGGAGGAAAATTAAAAATATACAAAGGATAAATCAAGGATGCAGAAATACATTTTTACTAAAAAGAACAAAAAAACTATACAAGTTGGTCCAGCGGTTGGATTTCCACTTGTGGCCGGCTCAACTGTCCGCGACTGCTCGCCTACTCCCTGTGGGAGGTTGGGGATGTGGCTTGGTGTGTGCTGACCCCTGGTGGAGGCGGGAGCGCAGCATTTCGGAGCCCCACTGAACATAGGGGGCATGGTGGATGTTGGCGTGTGCCTTGACATCTGTGGCACACAGGCCCCCAGGGGAGAAATGGCATAAACAGCTTGCCGGCTGATGGCTGCCAGCCGCCGCTGCAACCAAAGCCCTGGGTCTCCAGCACCACCTCAGCAGCACCCAGGGACCGAATAGTGTCTGCTGGTTGTCCCCCTGGCGCCTTCCCCTTGAAGGAGAGGGACCCATCTGGTGAAGGATGACACCAGGCTACCCCTGGGTGGCTGCAATCTGAGGCGGAGAGGACAGCGCAAGTGTGTGTGCGTTGCACGGCCTAGTCTGGCCTGAAGGAGAGGTGGGCCAGGGGCTGAAGGAGGAACAAAAACAAAAAAAAACAACTATTTGATGCCATATTTTGCCCACTAACAAATATTGCTGCTTTAATAAGTGGGATACCACCGTTCAGGGTGTGCGGCCATACTCCAGTAAATGCACTATTTGGGTGGTTAAAGCGTGCACATGTGAGGCGTGTGTATATTGGAGTACTGTTACTACACACCTCGTCATGCATTATCAGAGATCAGTCCTGGGGCCAGTCTTCTTCAGTACCTTCATTAGTGTCATTGCAGATGGACTAGAGGGTAAGGCTTGTCTGTTTGCAGATTACACCAAGATCTGCAACAGAGTAGATGATCCAGATGGGGTGGGCAGAATGAGAGGAGATCTGGATAAACTAGCAAAATGGTCAGAAGAGTGGCAACTGGGATTTAATGCAAAGAAGTGCAAGATCGTGCACATGGGGAGAGAAACCCTGAAGCCACCTATAGGCTGGGAGGAGTTGCTGGCAGTCACAAAGGAAGAAAGAGACTTGGGCATCATCATCACCGATGACCTGAAATCATCCAAGCAGACCTCTAAAGCAGTAGGTAAGGCTAGGGGGATGTTAGGATGTATTAGTAGAGTATCACAAGTACGTAAGAGGGAGGTAATTATCCCTCTTTACAAGACACTGGTTAGGCCCCATCTGGAGTACTGTGTGCAGTACTGGAGGCCACACCTTCACAAGGACATTAACCAAATTGAGGCAGTCCAGAGAAGGGCAACCAAAATGGTGCAGGGACTACATCAGAAGACATATGAGAACAGATTAACGGAGCTCAGTATGTATACCCTTGAGCAAAGGAGGGAGAGAGGTGATATGATTGAAACATTCAAACACCTTAAGGGCATTAACAAGGTGAGAGTCTAACCTGTTTAAATATAAGAAAAATAGCAGGACAAGAGGACACAGCATGAGATTTGAGGAGGCCAATTAAGGGGAATGTGAAATTCTTTTCACAGAAAGGGTGGTGGGTGCATGGAACTACCTACTTCAGAAGTGGTGGCTATGAATAAAGTGCAGGGCTTCAAACAGGCATGAGATAGGCATAAGGGCAATACAGATGAGTATGAATAGATAGGCCACTGACAGAGCAAAGGCCGATGGCACATTTATAAGGTAGAAAAGAAATGGGCAGACTGGATGGGCCTTGCGGTTCTTATCTGCCATCAACCTCTATGTTTCTATGTTATCCCATACTTATAAGTCATTAATAATGCATTTGGTGCGAAGTGGAAGGCTAAGGAGGAGGGCTAAACACTCCCCTACCTGTCCGACCTTGTTCCCCTCTGCTCCTCCTCTTACTCCTTCCGCTCTTCTCCAACACGTGTTCCTTTAATATCCCTCATTGCTCTACTTCAGCTGGGCAGTCTGCTTTCTCAGTACAGCTGCCTTCCCTCTGGAACTCTCTACCCTGCTTCTTTAGTCTTGCTCCCCCTTACCATGAGCCCCTACTGAGGTCCCGTTTCTCTTATACATCCTCACCCCTTGGGTACCTGATCCAATCTCTCTTCTACTTTCATCACCCCCAGTGCTTCTCCAAGATGACTTGGTGGTGGGTGCACATTTAGATTTAACATTTATTGCACTTGCCTGTTTTAAATTTTGTTTTTGTTTTTTAATTTTCTCTGCCCACTCTTTTGAAGGGTTATGTTTTGCTGTAATCTGTTTTGCTGTTTATGTTGTTGCCCTACTAGCAGTAGTAAAGCTTCAGTTGTTACTTTTGACTGTTACTTATTTATTTATTTGAATTTTGATGACTGGGTAGGCCCACTGAGATAGACAATCCCTTTTCAGGGCAACTCAGAGAAGTACAATTCAGTGAGAAAAAGCAAGTACAAGCATACAACGGACAGTCTGTTACAGAGAATAACCTACTGAGTAACGTTGCAAGCGATCGGTAATAAAGTCAGAAGAAGTAACAGAGAGTAAGCGACATGAAAGGGACTGCTGATGATAACTCCAAAAGTGCCATGGTCACAGTAAATTACTTGCGTTACAATACTAGCTCACGAAAACAGTCAATAAGTGCATTTCATTGCAGACAGCTCAAAGAATAAGGAGTTACATAGTGAATAAGGAATCAAACTGGAACATGACAATGGCATGTGATATGCACCTTACTAAAGTAAAGGTGCTAAGGTAAGTATAATGTTGTTCCCATGTAAATTACTGTATTTACTGTTTTCCCTGTTCCTCTCCTCCAGGTCGCACTTGGAAGTAGGCGCCTCAGCTCAATGCGCCTTTCCCGTCACCCGCTTTCAAATAAATAAAATTTCTGTACCCAGAATGCAGTGCTGATCTGTGCTTCTGTTCCAGATGATGACTGGGAGGAGCAGCATGGACGTCTGGCCGGAGTGGAAGAGCTTCATGTTGGCAGTGTGGGAAGCGGAGGCGGTGAGCTGGATCTGCTGGGAGATGTCTGTGAGGACAACCTTGCGGAGAGCATCAGCAAGCTGGTGATTGAGTGATGCCAACGAGTTGAGGACCCAGCAGTTATGAGCGTGCTCCAGCAGCGCCCATGGCGAAGGTTAGGAGTGGTGTGCAGAGCTGAAGTTGCTTGGTGCAGGCAGGCGGTCTGTCTTTGCCTGTCTGTGTAACGAGAGCATTCCTTCCTGCCTCCACCAGGTTCATAGTGTAAGTTTGAGTCCGGTTGGAGGACCTCTTACGGATAGAAGAGGGTCACTCGCACATTCTTAGGACGAGAGGACTGTATACTGAAAGTGAGCAGTTCTGTCATCCTGAGGATGCAAAGGTGATACTTTTAGATCCATAAGATGCCCTCCAGACAGACCCATAAAATTATTATGGATTGCAAACTTAAAAATAAAATTGTTTTATTTAAGTATTCGAATGTTGATGGTGTGAGCTGTTAGTGAGAAGCCCGTTACGGAGGGTCAGCATGTGAAACATTCTTATGGAAAGGAGTACATCACACCGCAACTGAAGGAAAGCGCTGTGATTGGTTGGGGCGTCCACGACACATGAGCTACAGTGTAAAAGCATTTATTTAGTCTCCATATGTGGAGTGTGTCTGTACAGGTGTGCAACTGATTGTGTGTACGGAGGTTCACTGTGAGCATCTGTAATTCTCATTACTTTATGATGGGCAAAGGTGCCAGATGAGCTGAGAACTGAAGAATTTAGAGACAGTTATGGCAGCCTCCGTGGGTGCAGACCTGGTAGAAATACACAAAATATTATGTTTCATGTTGGGGGGATGTGTGCCATGATGACAAGTATTTTGGTGTCTAATGTGTCGATTCATGTGTCTGTGTATGTGGTGGGGGATGGGGGACCATGTGTTTGCCTTTGCCTGTCTCTACTCTTTTGAAGTGTACAGGGCTGCTTTTGTCTGCCAGTAGTTTTAGTTGTCTGATAACGCCCTTTTTATTTCAAAAGTCTAGATACTCCACCAGAATGGGTTAAAAAAAAAAAATCTGTTACTCCACCCCGTAGATTCTGGGATTCACTTCCTTATCGGGCCAGGTGCTCGGATTGCCACCGGCGCTTTAAATCATTCTTACTTCCCCACTGTTTGTTAGTCAGCTTGTACCTACTTGTGGTTTCTGCCTGCTTCCCAGAATCCGGCACATCTGGTAGCCTTTTAGGCCTCCTTATCCATGGGACTTCTACTCGAGGCATAAAATAAGCGGGCTTGCATTGCAATTGCAAATCAGAAACTGGCAGTTCGAATAAATTTCAGTTTTGATTTGCGATAGGTGCTAATCGAATTTTTCCAGGACCGCAGGGCTTGGAATGCGTGAATTGCTTATTTTTCACTATTTTTAGCCATCTCTCCCACATTCTTACCCCAGGAGTCCTTTAGCATCAGTAACTTTTGCACTTAGCTGGCTAGGTGCAACTGCCCCGGAGGTGTGCCTTTAAGAGATATTTAGATTAGCTTGAAGCCAAGCCAGTCAGAAGACAGGAAGGGGTGAGCTGAGTGAGAGCTATTGAAAGCTCCAGAATTTTTTCTCCTCTGGACTGAGAAACATTGCCCTGAGATGTCTCTCAACTTTCCTTGTTGACAGCCTCCTAGTGCTTATCTGGGTAAAGTTTTCCTCACATTTTGTTTCAAGTAGTGTGCTGAGTGAAAGTTTACCTTTTTCATTATGCCATGCTAAGTTTTTATTTTTAGTGCGATCACGCTATTTTGACCTTATTTTTACCGCGGCTATTCATTTTAAACCTAATTTTATCACGGGTGCTTATTTTCAGGGGCTGGAGATAGTGGAGAAGGGTCTGCACTACAGTTCAAACAGATGCCAGACCTCAAGCATACCCAGCTGTGAAGACCTCTGTCCCCAACACAGATACCGCTGTTGTAATTGGAGGTACAAAGCCTTCTGGCTTTATGAGCAGTGGAGAGACTGCCTCATGGGAAGGGCAAGGGCCTCTACTTCAGGAATTTTCTGGCACAGAAGAAAACTGGAGCATGGCGACCTATCTTAGATCTCAGATATTTAAGCAAACGTGTGAAAAACCCAAATTCAAAATGGTCACTCATCATACAGTCCTTACAGCAGGGAGACTGGCTAACCTCCCTAGACTTAAAAGGACAGCTGCTTTCACATACCCATAAGGAGATCTCACAGGAAGTTTCTCGGGTTCAAACTTCTTTCTGGTCACTATCAGTTCACTGCAATGCCCTTCGGTCTGTCCTCGGCTCTAAGAGTCTTTACCAAGTGTTTCTCAGTGGCAGCACATCTCAGGAGACTGGGTGTCGCTCTCTACCACTAACTGGATGACTGGCTCATAGTAGCAAAGTCTCCTTGCCAGGTCAAGGAATCGCTTTCTCTCACAGAGCACTGTGGAGTCTCGGGGTTTCCTGGTAAATCTAAAGAAGTCTCACAGAGAACCCACCCAGCTGCTCACCTTCATAGGGCCCAGCTGGACATGCAGAAAGGATATGCTTTCCTCCTCGCAGGAAAGAATTCAGAGTTTCCTTTCAGTGGCAGATTCTTTCGCCCAGGAACAGCCAAGACCGGCCAGACATTTCCTCAAACTTCTGGGACATGTAGCCTCCATGACTGCAGTAGTTCCATGGGTCAGGTACAGGATGTGACTCCTGCAAACCTACCTCAGAGCTCACTGGTCTCAGAGAAGCAACACATTTTCAAAGTTGATACCTGTGTCAGAGCAGTTCCTCCAAAACCTGCTGTGGTGGAAGAACCCTGCAGATTTGCTGGCAGGGTTCCCTTTCAAACTCCTCTTCCAACAAATGTGATTACCACAGATGCCTCCTTTTGGGCTGGGGCTCATTTGGACAGTGCCTCAGTAGCTGCAACTGGACTCCCAAAGAGTCACAGTTACACATAAATCTTTTAGAACTCAGAGTAGTTTTCTAGCTCTCAAAGCTTTCGCTCCCAGCATAGAAGGGCAGGTGGTTCAAATTCGAACAGACAACACCACTGCAGTGTTCTACATAAACAAGCAGGGTGGTACCAGATCAGGAATACTCTGTTTGGAAGCTCTGGTCTCTAGCATTCTCCCTAGGAGTCAGCCTCTCAGCTATTCACCTCCCAGGCAAACTCAATACTCTGGCGGATGCTCTAAGTTCCATCAGTCAAGGCCAGAGCGAATGGACACCGAACAAGCAAGTACTAGCCACAGTCTTCAGGTGGTGGGCACACCAGATGTGGATCTGTTTGCTTCTCCCTCAATTTTCAGCTTCAGTACTGTTGCAGGCCGCCAGTTCCAGGAACACTTCCTCTGGATGCCCTGATCCTGGACTGGTCAGGGAGGTTCCTATACGATCCCCGATATTCAGGGTTTTGCTGAAACTCACACAGCAGCCTGCATCGATGATCCTAGTGGCTCCGGACTGGCCCAGGAAAGCCTGGTACTCTCTCCTTCTCTCAATGTCCTGCAGCAGGCCCATTCTCCTGCCTCCAACTCACTCCCTACTGGCCCTTCCTCAGACGGGAGTGCAGTACCTAGACATACACTCTCTTCACCTCAAGGCTTGGTTTTGAGGAGTTAGAGTTTCCATCCTCCCAGTACTCTGAACAGGTCCTTAAGATACAGAGAATGGCTAAAAACTGAACACTAAGAAGACTTTTGCAGCCAAATGGAACAGGTTTTCCTCTGGTGCAAGAGCAAAAGGTCTAACCCTATCAGCTTCAGACCTCAGCTGTTAGACTACCTGGTGCACTTACAGGCATCAGACTTGAAACCATCTTCCTCAAGCTACACCTGGTGGCAATTTCAACCTACCTTTTGGTGGGAAAGAAAAATTAGTTGTTTCCCGCCATTTTTAAACCATTTTCAAAGGCCTCTTGCCCTCCAGCCTCCAACCAGGAGCCGTTCCTCCTTGGAGCCTGAACCTTTGCATAGATGGGCTCATGAATCCACCCTTGAGCCAATGTCCATGGCCCACATCAAGTTTGTAACATGGAAGACAGTCTTCCTGGTAGCCATTACGTCTGCCAGGAGGATTTCAGAGGTACAGGCCTTGTGCACTGAGCAGATTACATCATCCCTCACAACAATAAAGTTGAGCTCAGGACAAATAGGAAATTTCTGCCAAAGGTGGTTTCAGAGTTTCACTTGAACCAGCCCATTACTCTGGTTGTCTTCTTTACTGAGCAGTCCACTCCTGGCGAGCAAAAGCTCCACAGCTTGGATGTCAAAAGAGCTATATTTCACTATCTAGAGCATACTAGACTGTCCAGGGGCTCTTCCACTCAGTTGTTCCTCACCTACAGGGATGTAGGCAGAGAAAGTCCAGCTACCAAGAGAACTATTTCTCATTGGTTGGTATCTTGTATTAGATTCTGCTATGAGAAAGCTGGTCAACAACCTCCACTGGGGCTCAGTGCCACTCCACCAGGGCACTGCAGCCTCACTTGTGCAAGCAAGGGACATTCCTACTGGATGTCTGCAAAGCAGCTACCTGGAAATCTGTGCACACCTTTGTGAAACACCACAGTTTGGATGTGCAGACCAGATCTGATGCCAAATTTGACAGGGCAGTTCTGCAGAGCCTCTTTCTTAAGTAGGTTCTCACCCACCTCCCACTTGGTACTGCTCGGTAGTCTTCAAAAGTTATAATGCTAAAGGACTCCTGAGGTAAGAAGAAAAATTACAGCAGTAATCTTTCTTCCAAGGGTCCTTTAGCATCAGTAAGCTCCACCCTTCTCTCCGTTCACCTGTCGTGAAGGGCTCTTTATGTCACCTTTTACCAAATTTGGAGTTTCTTATTGATGAGTTTTTAGCTTGTGTTGCTGCTGTTTATTTCCACTTTTGTGGACATTTGCATGTTTTTGAATCCTGTTGATTCTTTTTCAGGGCAGTTGCCCTCGTTTTTCCTCAAAAATTCTGAAGCCTTCAACAGCTCTCACTCAGCTCACCCCCTTCCTGTCTTTTGATTGGCTTGGCCCTAAGCTCATTTAATTATCTCTAAAGGCACAACCTCCGGGGCAGTTGCACCTAGCCAGGTAAGTGCAAAAGTTACTGATGTAAAGGACCTTGGAAGAAAGAAGATTACTGCAAGTTTTTTTTTCTTCTGGGACCCCACTGCTATTCAGCTTCAACCAGTTGCTAATCATTTTCATTTTGATTGGCAAAGGCCGCCACTCAAGTCTCCAACACTGATTTATGCCTTGCCCACTGTGTATTAAAAGGAATGTACTCTGTACCACCTGGTTGTATCAGCTATGTTAACTGGTGTTTTACCTGCAGAGTGTACGCTACATTTCTGGATTGTACCAAATTATTGTTGTGCTGCTATTATGTTCTACTTGTTGTGTATTCTGTGTTATACTGAATAAAATTGCTCTCTGCATTCAGAACGACAGCTACTGTCCTGTTGTTCATGATGACCGGACAGTAGCCCAGTAACGGACCGTATGCTAATTCCTTGCTCTAATTGGCTGAGCACGCCACACTGTGAGAAACTGCTCAATATTTCCTGTTTCTTCACAGACGTGTTGTAGCGCTAGTTTTACCAGGTTTCTTTCAAAATGTATGTTACTATTTTCAGTATCCTAGCAATAGCAGCTATATATAGCGCCGGAGTGTCCTCGGTAATAACGGACCTGGGGCTCTATGTTTATTATTCCTGGTCCATTTCCAATGCTGTTATGGCTGTGTAATAACCGGTGACCCCTGTTATCACGCTGATTATTAGTGTGATCAAATTAATATAAGAATAAAGCATGTAGGAAGTGTGGTTACTTGAGGATTTTGTACACACCGGTGTGTGATGCCCCGCAGATCCTGAGTGTAAACGCACGAGGAGTTTATCTTGGCATCACACACTGAGGGTGTGCATAAAATCTGGAGTTCTCGCACACTTCCCCCATGTTTTTATTTTTGTTATATTTACAGTAGTTACGGCCACAAGAAATTGAGTTTGCCCAACTTTGCTTATTATAGAACCCAGAGTTTCACGGAACTCCATAATTCACAAGTGTGATTACAGAGCTTGCAAGGGTCTGCCCATGTTGTATTGACCCTAACCAGTAAATATAATGCTGTAATAACCAGGTAGGATGTCATAACCAGTTATTCTGGCGTGTGGAACACGTGTGCTACCACCACTTACAGTACAACAGTGAGAAACACGGCACTCTGGAGGCTCTGCACCAGTTATTAAAAATAATGCATAAGGGACCGTGTGCTTATGAGTGTTTTTACACACCCTTTCCAAAAAATAGGTGTTTATTGCCTAGTGTATTTACTTGGTTTACCAAAAGTAACCTAAATAAATAATAGTATGCAACTCTTCAGTTAATAAAAGGACGACCCCTCCCGGCGTGGCCATTTGTTTGGTGGGTAATGCTATGTCTCTGTATGTGCCTGCAGCCTGTATCGCATCGAAGCTCCAGTATCTGGGACAGTCGGATGTCTACAGTGGGATCAACAGTCCCCTATGCAGTGAGTACGACTTACTGCCAAACTTCAGGGTTTCATTTGCCAACTTTGTGTTCGATTGGACTGGGCCCACACTTTTCCTGGGACCTCCTTGTGTCATTGGCCCTAGTCTCCATCACCTGTTCTGCTGAGGCAGACCTTCTGGAGATTACTAGGCCTTGCATAAAATTGTTGTAGAGAGACCGAGTTCTTGTGACGGAAAAGTTTAAAGCACTCTGAAAACTTCATCCTTTGAAATGGCATGCTGTAATGTTAAGTCTGACTCTGCACATTTTAACTGTATTTACTAGTTTTCACATATGTGGTTCGGAAGTTAATAATACGTATTGTTGCTATGCAATCCTGTCCACCTAGTTTGTTAAAGGGGAACAGATGCCACCAAGGCCCACACCCAGGTGTGGGTCTGGTCTAATTGCACTTTCATGTGTAAAAGCTCTTTTGCTGTTTACTACAGTATAGCGGATTGTATCGGACTGCAGCTGACGTAGGGCTGCAGCAGTGGGAGAGTCAATAGCCTGCAGTGCATCTTAGAACTTTAATGACCTCTAGCCAGATGTTTACCAGTCCTGCTGTTCTCTCGAGCAAAGTACAGTTCTCTGTAACTGTACATAGTGGGGGGCACAGCAGCCTGCAAACAAAAGATCAGGGCTTATAAAAACTCTACTGCAGTGCATAGTAAGGCCCCCAAAAAAAAAAACATTTTGCATAAAGTGCTGATTGGTTTTCCTTTTAAAGCTAATTCCTAAGATTCTCTCCTTGGCGTTTTTTTTTAATACTGTAGCCCACTGCCTTATGTTGGGGAAAGTCCATAAGACAACATTTTGTAATAGTCCTCTTCAGGAGGGAAGGGCATAAAATTGAGCCGTACAGCCAGCCAGCTGATCCTTCAGCTACCCAGTGTGTCAGCCCCACCACCATGCTCGGATGTTTTGTGACGTCTAACCAGGGAGAGCATAGTGTCACACCCCTTGAAGTCTATGGGGATATTTCCAAACTGCTTCTTACATTAAAGAAACCTTTTAATATAAATGAAAGCTACCACTGAACTAAAAGGTGCTCTTATTAGTTGAGTGCTGACTTTCAGTCCAGGGTATTAAATAGATGGTATAACATAGCAAAACACACAAATCAGAGGTAACTGCTAGCCATTTTCTGAACTGCGTAGCACTAGAGTGCCAAACATTTCTTGACATTTTTATTCAGGTTTACCCAGTCAAGACACAATAAATAGTAAGCATTTTTAATTTTGCATATCAGTTTGTGCGAAGTGCTATGCATTTTCAGAGTTGATTAGCAGTTTTGCGTAATAAACTAATCAATTTTTAATCTTCTTTAATATCCTGCAGTCATATCAGATGTTACTTTAAGATATATAAAACCGTTTTGACAGTGTCCCCATAGACTTCAGTTGGGCGGGCTGACAGGACCAGGAAGTGGAAGGGATTGCGCCCGCTTGTTCGACTCAGTTTATGATCCATTCCTCCCAAAGTAGACTACTACAAAAATGTCATTTTATGGTTCAAAGGATTTTTGCTAACCGAACGTAATGGGCTATGGATGGGTATTGAAAAAAGCCCTGACATGAATCTTAGGAATTCACTTTAAGCACATAAAACCCTGTGGAATAGGTGCTACTTGAATACAGCTTGCCTTCCTAACAACAGCAGAACTGCAGGGCAAAGAAAGTGTTCCAGTATTCTACTAATATAGTCCTTGCTTACTGTCAGTCTTGTGTGGAACAGAGGACTGGAGAAGAGTTTATAAAATGAACAACATCTCGGCTAAAGGAAGGACAGTAGAGGTATTCAAATCCTACTGGGCAGTGTGAGACAGCATCCTTTCTGTGTGGGACAGAGGACTCTGGGAGGTGAAATAAGGGATAGCCTACTTAATGAGGCACAGTGGGAGAAGTTATGAGTTCCTCTGTACAGTGTGGGACAACATCGTCTCCATGTGTATTGTGCGGGGCTGCCTAGTGGTAAAGAGGTAATGTCCCTCCTAAGAAGGGACTGTTGAGAGGTGTAAAGCCCACTGTCTCTGGGCTGGGAGCGCAGGAGACACGCTAAAGTTCATAAGGGTTGAGGGTGGTTGTGGCAGACAGCTCTTGCACTGACAAGAGGATGACTCTGGGAGAGTGGTTGTTGGAGTGACTATTTGCCTGACTGCGTTCCAGGCACTAAAATGACAACCTTATTAAATTTGTCCTCACGTGACCTTTTCCAGGAGAGCCCTTTACTGTCCATAATCGGGACTACGGCTTACCCAAGACACCAAGGCTGGGGCGGAGGATGAGCGGGACTTGTCAGAATGCATCTTGCCTCCACGCCTACTTCACCGGGTGATCGGGAGTCCACCAGTCCGAACGGGCGCCATTGGCACTCCACCCAAACAGCCAATGGCACCAAACTTCAGCCAGCAGGTAAGATTTATTTATATACAGAATAGTGAAAGCATTTCATATTTTAAACTTTCAAATGCCTAATTCTGATCAAGACCTTGATTGTTGACAGATTAGTTTGTTGGCAAACAGTTAAGGAGGTGTATGCCTAAAAGTTAGCACAAAGGTAAGTCAGTGTCGTTTGGACATCAGTGTTGCATAATCAGGAAAAATGAGCTGTTCGGGGCATGGCGTTATCAGTAATCAGCTTTAAGTGGTAACCTGAGTGCCCTATTGTTGGTTCAACTGAAGGCAAAAAAGATGTCCACAGTCTGGGAGCTGTCCTTGGTGGGTAGCTGAAATGTGCATTTCAGGATGTCTTCTGTGTCAAGCTATTTATGAAATGGGTTGGAAATTTCTTGCATTCTGATTGGCTAAGAGTGTTCTGAAGCCATGTGGTTCAGGAAGAGAAACCCACGACCTCACACTTCTTAATTTAACTGTGTACCCATTTTATAAGCGCAGTAAAACACTCAATGGTGTTTCTTTCCTAAACCACACTTCCAGTGGGTTGGAGGCACTCTGCGCAAGCTCAAGTGGGAGCCATCTGGGGACTAGTGATCACCATACATAGCGGTTCAGTATAATGAAGGCTGCGGAGTTGAACCACACAAGGGTGAATGTTCTCTAGTTCAGGAGGACAGGTTTTATAGAGATGGGTGAATGCCGAGGGATGACCTGGCAGGGGAAATGAACAATGGGAAGCTAAATGGGGGCATAGTGAAGGCAGCAAACCTCTGCGTTTAACAGGTGAGGAAAAGTAAGAGGAAAAGGAGATTGCTATGGTTCTCGAAGGGTGGGGTGCTGAATAGGTAGAGCTAAAAGGTGGAATTTAGAAGATATGGAAGCTCAGAGGGAGGACAACAGGGAGGTGTATCGGGGAAACAGAGAGCCCTTTTCCCAACAATCGACGACCTCCATACATTGGTGCTAGCCTTCGCTTCTCTAGACTCGAGTACTGTAATGCATAGGGATGTCACTGCATCAGATTGACAGTATGATTACCATGACACGTGTAATACCATTGTTATCGTGAATACCTTGGTATTACGGAAGTAGTCATTTTGCACAGAAAATGTCACCTCCAACACTTGTATCGGGAAGCACTGGCATAGAAAATATAGTTGTTTATAAAACACCACCAGAAATGAGATGCAAAGGCCTGAAAACACAGTTCATGGTTATTATATTATTGTAAGCAAGTCATGGTAGCAATACAGTGATTTCTGATGTGGTGATATACAGTGAAACAGTACTATGACATCTGTACTAATGTGTTTTATGAGGTCTTATCCAGTGGTTCATTTGGTCGCCTGCAGTGGCAGCACGGCTTTGGATCATATTATTCCCTCATTCCGTGTCCTGTAATGTGGCACATCGTGTTCAGCATTTTCGTACTTGTTTATAAAGCCCTGAATGAGCTCCACCAGCAGTGAGCTCTTGGTGCTCTACACTTCAGCCGAGGTGTTGCGGGTCCTCATGGCAGTTTATTTATTGAAATGTTTCACCAGGAAGGCACACTGAGCAATAAGTTGCTCGCCTCCGTGTGACCTGGGGAAGGGGTACAATAGGAATGAGACAATAAACATTCAATTTACAAGATCAGCAATAGCATACAGTTGTAAGGCAGGTGTTTACAACAGTGTTGAGCATAACATGTAGAAAGAATGGATAATAAGTGCCAGGTTAATAAGTTAACAAGTTACTACATGAAAGAAAAGGGGAGTCCTATCCCTGGATCCCCACCTCAGGGTGCGAGAACCCTGCAGTGGTACTGGTGGGACCAGAGAGATGGGGATAATGCAGTGTGCGGAGACTCCTTTTAGGATGGTTGGGAAGGTAGTAGATCAGAGATACAAGCCCCTTGGGGTGGTAAGTGATGGTGAGGAGAGAGGTAGGGTTTGTCCAGGGCTTGGAGGAGGGAATTAAATAGGGACATGGCAGGAGCAGCTGGGGGCAAGGTAATTATCGAGGGCAGAGCTGATGGAGTAGGTGGAGGATGAGTGCGGATTTGAGGGGGAGGGAATTCCAGATTTGTGGGAGGCAGTGAGAGAAACCAGATTGGCTGATTTGGGTGGATCTAGGGAGAGAACCAGGGCATGGGAATCAAACGATCTAAGGAATGGGAGGTGGAGGGATGTTATAAAGGAGGAGGTGAGGTAGGAAGGAGCCCACCCAACCAGTGCTTGGAGATAAATGTAGTGCAGTGGGAAAGTCACCTATTTGTAAGAGACGGAAAGGACAGGGCACGATAAAGATCGCAGTGATGGGTGCGAGGGGTCATCCAGGGCAAAGTGGCAGAAGGAATTGAAGAGGGTGTCCAGTCTGGCCAGGGAGGACTTGGGGCAGCACCATAGACTACATCACAGTAGTCCAAAATGGGCAGTATCATCTTCTGAACAAGTTCACGCCTCGCCATTATGAGGGATGCAACTATGGTTCCTGAACAGGACACCAAGCTTGGGGTGCAGTTTTTTCTGGATGGCGTCAATATGTCCAGAGAAGTTTAGATTTTGATCCAGTCAGACACCTAAGTACCTGAAGAAGGATGTGTCCTCAAGTAAAGACCCATCAACGGTGTGGAAAGTGGGTACGGTGGGAAGCCTCTAGAGAGTTTTCTACCTTGTGCCAAAGGTCATGGAGACAGTCTTCGCCTTCCTGGCATTGAGGAAAAGCTGATGGTTAGCAAACCAGAGCTGAACCTTGTCAAAGTCTTGCTGTAAGCTGGTTGTAACCTCATCAGGACTGTATCATCAGCATACATATGTATAGCAGAGGACGGGAGCAGATGGAGGGAAGGTCATTTAAGAAGATGGAGATTAGGAGGGGCCCTGATACGAACCCTGGGGACTCCAGTTCTAATCGGGAGGGAGGGAAGTGGCGTCCGTATCTTAACTGATTGGGTTCTGCCAATAAGGTAGGCCTTGAGCCAGTTTGTGGCAGAGGGAGATAGACCAGCTGCTGGGAGTAAGTCGAGGAGAAGGGAGTGAGAGACTGTCGCAGGGCCATTCCAGGTCGTGACAAAATGGCAGAGGTAATTTGACCATTGTCCATCCCAGTTAGGATGGAGTCTGAGCCGTAGGAGAAAGGTGGTGTTTTCCTGAAACCAGACTGGAAAGGGGTGAAAAAGGAGATGTTGGAGAGAAAAGAGGCGAGTTGGGAGAGGACGATGTGTTCTTGAAGCTTGGCAAGGGTAGGGAGGAGAGAAATGGGCGATAGTTGCCGGGATGAGGGGTCACCCCCTTTGGGTAGAGGGAGGACCACAGCATGTTTCCATGAAGAGGGGCGAGGCAGTAAAGAATGAGATTTTAAAATTACTGAGAGGGGTAAGCAATGGCTGACGAGAGAGGAGAGGAGTTTTGTATCAAGGCCATCAGGGAGCCATTTTCCCTCTGGAACGCTCTCCCAACTGTCTTCTGTGCACGCTACTTGCTGTTTATTGAATTTAAGTGGAAGCCAGTGTGCCAGGTGAGGTGAGTGAGTACTGGCCTGTTTTACTCACCAAGTTTTAAGAAATACTCTGAAAATGTTTTGTTTAGTACTGATATTCATCCCAGTCCTTGAAAATGCTTCATAGATGCATGAAAAGGCACTACTTTTCAAAGTAAAGCATTTTACCTCTCCAAATTATATTTTACTGACAATCTCAGAAATGGTGAGTACATTGCTGTTGAATGCAAAAGCTATCTGGAGCACTGTTGGAAGCCATATCTTTTCAGTCTGGCTTTTGTTGTATATGTATAATCGGCTGATCTGTTATAACACAAGGATGTATTTATGTCTATACCACGTTTTGTTGTAAGTCACGCTTGTTACTAAGGCCTTCTTGAGCATATGATGTATTTATTGACTGCCAAGGCACTCGGCATTGAAATGGCACTCAACTTTAAGTAGCCACCTAAGTCAGACACTCCAGGTTACAGTCCCAGCTCCCAGGCAGTGTTGTTTCTAATGGCTGCAGCAAGCAGCTGTGAGCTGGAAGAACCTGCTTCCTATTCCAGTTCTCGGCAGCGTGGTGTTTGATGATTACAGCAAAGGGCCTGGTTCCAGTCTCCCAGCCCCAGGCAGTGTGGTAATTTTTTTTTGTTGTTGTTGCAGACTTTATTTATAAATTTTGACACGCCAGTATACACCATGGTATATAGTAAGCAGACAGAATCATGAGACCCATATAATGAATGCACAGTGAAACAGTATCAGGAGTAAAGTGACATGTCCTCTAGTCATCTATATGGAACTGCCAGAATCTATTATCGGTCAGGAGTTAAGTCCAGCAAAGTAATACTATAGGATTTAATGCTCACACCAAGTCTTGTGCCATACAGATATAAAATCAATATTACTGACCCCTCATAGGTGGGGAAAGTCTGTGTGGAGGGCCGATAGGTGCAGCGAGAAAGAGCATACATTTTAAGAAGTCTTGGGCTCACTCGAGTTGCATTTTTCCCTACACCACGGCAGACTACCTTTGCCACATAAGGAGACTGTTTATAAAACAACCTAGTAACATTTGTGCAGTTCGAAACTGAGGGTGTGTTCGCTCCACAGCCAAACATAACTCTCTTCCCACTGACCAGGTAAATCTGTGATTGAACAGAACAAAAAGCAAGTAGTACACGCTTGTATGGCAGCCAGTTAAAACATTCGTGAACTAAATTTAGTGTCTCGCTGATCATTCAGAAGCATTGCAGTGATAATACTTCAGCATTCTGTGGCAGGCCACCGGATTCACCCTCTTCATCCCATACCATTTCTGCAGTGGGAAGTTACGCAGTAAGTTTTCTGGAAAAGTGAGCGGAGTCGGGATCTGAGAAGACGCGGGTTTTAGATTTATGCTGGATTTGCAGCCATGAAGGAAACGAGCTGCGCAGCTACCTCATGCTCCAAGCGTGACTTCTTAATTACCTGCAGGTCATTCTCTTATGGCCTGTGTCTGGGAGGAGATAGCAGGGATTCAAGGCCAGCTTGCTGTCCTCCCAGACAGTGTCTTCCAGCTTCTGGAAGTCTGTAACAAAGGGATTTGAGCTTCCGTAGATGATAAGGTGGTGATGACTGTCAGCAGTCTTATGAGTTCTCTCCACGTGGTCAGGCCCTCTGTGGAATAGCAGTGGTCCCTGAGTCTACAGGCAGCAGTGGTAGGTCTGTAAAGACTGCTTTTCAGTAGCTGCGAGAATATCAGATTTGCCTGCAAACCTAGGAGGAAGCCCACTATTCTGATGTTATCTTGTCGATGACTGTTTTCGAGCCTTTCCACCGATTTCATACAAAGGCTGCATTTTGGTTCCCTCTGACATTCCTTTAATAGCTGCAGTGTTTGCTTTGACTTTAGTGACTCTCGTCAGCTGTGCTGCCACGGCCCCAGCAGTTTGTCTTCACCCGTGACATGTATTTTGTGCAGCTTTGCTAGGTCTTGAGTTGTTGAGAGATTGGTCACGGTAGCTCTGCCGAGTTGTGCAGGCCCTAGTCCTTCGAGGAGGATGCCGACAAGAGAAGGCATCTAGTCTGTGGGAAGTTTTGTCACCTGGCGCAGGTAGCGGTCTCAGACCTACAAGTAAATGGGCCCTAGGACTGAGATGACCACCAGACCTGGTGCTGCCAGGGTTCGTATGTGGAATGTCTATAACCTGACATTTTCAGGAGTGGTTTGCAGTCCTAATAAAACATCACACTAAAACATATATGTATAAAGAAAAAAATCACTTCTGTTTTTCCAAGCAGGATAAGCAAAACATGACAGTCATGTATTTTCATATTCTTACATATTTCCCAGAACAATAAACATTTCGTATGCACATTGTAAGTCAGTATTTCTGTCATATCATGTCCCGGTTGCACCTGGAGGCGAACCTTGGCTCAGTGTGCCTTTCCGTCACCAATAAAATAAAATATTTCTGTCATAAAGCAGTTAGTTTGCCTAGACCTAAATAAAAAAAAAAAAAAATTTCCTCAAAGTAGTCTTCTCTGACATATAGTCTGTGACCACTTATTTGTACAAGCGCCAAGAGCTGAACTGTTTTTCTACCACATTATCTGTCATTTTGTGGCTATGTCTGTATCTGTCTGTGACTCAACAGCAAACCTAGCCCAGAGACCTGCTAGATATCACGTGGTGGCCATCTTAGAGCCTTCCACTGAGTGTCCTCCCAGTGCAAAATCGGCACCCTGGTTATAGTCTCCTCTTTGGCTACAGAGAACAAAATGGAAATTTCTAGCAAGCGTATGTGCCAAGAATTGGTTTTCTCACATCCTTGCACAGTAATGCTAGAAACAGCTTGGGATTTTTCGAGCTAGTGATTTGCCTGCCAAAACTGGTTCTCTCTCTCTAGTGGGAGCATCCCACAATGCAGGCGTTCAGTTATGTGTGTGTGCCCAAGTAGTGAGGAACTATTTGCTGATAAGGGTAAACACTGCATTATTCTATTTTTACAAGAATGACCGCATTGGGCTAGGCTGACTAAACTGTCAGGATTTTGCTTTTCTGTTAGAAATACAGTGCGAAGCCTTATTCACACTAAGAGCCTTACTCGCCTGTAGAACACTGGTTCTTTTTGCTTATGGCTAATGCCTGGTATCCCAGATCATTGGGGAGGCTGCCTCATCACAGTTTGCTTTTGATCTCTTTTGGCCCGTGTGCATCCCTGCATTGCTTCCTCTGTCCAACTGATGTGTAAAGTTCCAGACACTTGATCTTGTGAAATAGAAAGAAAGCTAGGAACAGAGCAGTGCTAGAGTGCATCCATGTTTGCTGCTCCTGGCAGCGTTTTGTCTAATGGTTAGAGCAACAGACTGAGAGTCAGGAGATCCTAGTTCCAGCCCTAGCTCCTAGGCAGAGTGGTGTCTGATGGTTACAGCTAAGGGCTGTAATTTGGGAAATTCTGGTTCCAGTCCCAGCTCCCTGACTGTGGTGTCTGATAGGCAGAACAAAGGGCTTGAAATCTCCAGGTCTGTGTCTCACTCCACCTCATGCGACCCTGTGAAAGTTACAAGACTTTAACTTGGCTTCTGTTTCTCTGGCTGTAGCTTCAGCTTTGGGCTAGGCTAGGACCCCTCCCTTCACTGAAAACAAGCTGCTGTTTAATCATTTGACTTCCCTGTATCAGCATTTGTATTCTGGACTGTTTTAATGCACTTTATTTTCCCAGGATAGCCTAGCTGATGTGCAGTATCTTGTTTCCAGTGGGGTCCTACTTTTAACCATTTCCACTGCTGAGTGGACTGGAGCACTGAGAGGTTAAGTGACTTGCTCAAGGTCAAACAGTGAGTGTTTTACTCTGCAGAGGCTGGAACCTGTGATCTGGTTTCCATACTGATAGCCTAACTGCTAAACTCAAGTCTTGTTGGGTAGCTCAGCATCTGTCTCTTTAAAGGTTTGCTGTGCGTATTGACTTTCCCAGTCTGCCGGCATGGCCTGATAAGCGTGACAGTCGAGATGTTGCGCTGTTTTCAGTGCAGCCCGTTAACCTGTCCCCCGACATTAATTTCCATTTCTTCTCGTTTGCAGAAGATCCTGTGTCCGACACCCGTTCACATCCGTGCTCCTCTGCAGCAGCGTTTCCCACCTCCATTCAGCGAGTCGAGAATGTCTCCAAACCAGCTGATGAATGTAACGGTGAGTAACACCAACCCCAGGTCTCATAAATGTGATAATTCAGGTAATCATGTATTGCCACGTTTAAACCCATGTGCTGGGACATACAGGTTCCTGGGTAATTCACAAAATGGAATGGGAACAGCACTCTATCTGTCCTGCCTCCAGGTGAAGAACTGTCCCCACTTATGACAACTCAGAGAAGCCATGAGACAGTTAATATCAGGTCCCTCACACTGCTGCCTGATTGGGCTTTATGATGTCCTGCCGTTTCACCCTTCTGCCTGATTAGTTGTTTACCACAGTAGGTAAAGTATTTCAGAAATAAAAAGTGACTCTGAATGAACAGTATTGTCAGTCTGCTGCTGACGGAGGGTACTGCCTTGTTCACGGTCAGACAGGCTTTCCTGTGCCACCCCATTGGGGCAGCGATAGTGCTACCACTTGCAGGCTGATGAGCCCAGGCCGCGGAGGGCTGGAGGGGATTGAGCATCCCATCGGATGCTCTCGAGGGGTGTCTGAGCTGTCCGTTGCTTTGTGACCACCTGGGTGACCACAGGGTATGTTGCAGGGGATCAGCATAAGAAGGTGATGTTGGCATGTGTGTCAATGTCCAGCTAGTGCGTGAGGCACGGCACTCAAACGTGTACGCTCAGGGGGTGGGTGGGGTTAAAAGGTGGATGCCATGACAGACGAGGCCCCTATCTGCTCACCATGCTAATTGTTGGTTTCCTGTGTCATATCCGGTGACAGCCTCAGTCTTCACCTCTGTTGTGGGCAGCCAGATGACTGCAGGGTAAGAAATGCTGAAATGGCTGAAGGTGCACCCGGTCCGGGGCAGCACAGTGCTGTGTTGCAGGTGGGCTGTGGGTCCGTGATGTCGGGCTGGCAGAACCTCGATGAGCAGGATTAAGTGCCTGGAAGGTGGTGTAACAAGAGTTTGCTTATGGCTGGGGAAAATACAGCTGCTTCAATTGGTTGCTTGTAGCTAGAGTGTGTGTGTGTGTGTGTGTGTGTGTGTGTGTGTGTGTGTGCGTGCACGCGCAGCACACAACTCTTACATGTTTTTGGTCGGTGTGTTGACATATGTCCACACATTGTGTAGCATAGTGTGAACTAATCAAACTTTACAGTTGGGATACAGTGCATGTATGTAGGAGTGAGTGTGTGCCACATATAACGTAATATCTGTCAGTGGTTCAACAGATTTAACCCTTGCCTATGGGGTCAGACGGTCGTGACTTCTAGTCCCCCACCCTCCGGTGCTTGGGATAATACCTAAATCTGACACTATAGTGCAGGACGATGGAGGTGCTCCTCGAAGGTGATGTTAAACGATGTTCCTCGTGCCTGTCTCTGGTCACTGTCTGAGTGGAGGCTAAAGATCCTGTGGGTCTTCTCAAATGGGGAGTCCCCACCACCACCACCCCCGTGTCATGGCCAGCATTCCCTTGTCAGTAAAACAGATCCTTGCAACCCAGCCCCAGGACACACTTGGAGACAAACTATCACAGCTTAGTGCATCTTTCCTGGTCACACATTACAAATAATAAATACAAGTAGACCCCATTGTGTGCACAGCCAATGCCATTGTCAGGCAGAACCGTGACCAGTTGTTAAAAATGTTTGTCCTACCCTAGAAATTGCTTCTCACTGTCTCTCTCTTTTTTTTTATTTTTGCTTTGCTTCCTCTTCTCCCAGAATTCTTCACTGCGAGGCCATCATTTCTCCTAGTATCACCCTGTCTTAACCCCACTGCAGAGAGCACAGCTGATTGGAGCAGCCCAGGTAATGTCTGCCATCACTTGTCAATTGTTTTTATTATTTCTTTAAAAAAAAAGTGTGTTTGACATGTTGGGCTAATCAATTAATTTTCTGTCAAAACCTTAGCATTGGTAGAACTTAGCGGATAGCCAATCCAGTTTTATCCTGCACTTCCACCCTCCCGATAAGGAGCGGCATTGGCCTGCTGTTAATGAAGGCTATTGCTCACTGGCCCTAGGAAGGAGCAGCTGCAGTGAGCTCCATTTCACTTTTGTAGGAGATAGATGGGAAAAATAAAAGAGCCAGATACTGGCTCCATGGCACTTAGCAGTTGGGCATCATTCAGGCATTCTGGCAGCCTGGCTTTGCACCCCAAGCCCATGTTGTCTGGAGCGGAGATTGGCAGGGAGGATTCGGGCGTCCTTTGGATACTTCCCTCCCAGAAGATGCGTGGCACTCTTCGACGTGTAGCTGCTCCTTGTGGCAGTGTTTTGGAAATGCTGGGTGACCACATGGCGCTGAGCATCCCTGCCCCAGTGACGTGGTAATATGCGCATGGGTAGTGGGTGGGGCCATGAAAACTGGAAAAAAAAAGGCCCTTCACACTGCCAAGCCCCTCCGAGTGAGCCAGCCTACTACCCCACCATTGGTAGGCTGATGGAGGCCCATCTCACCTGGTGGCAGGAGGAGGGCCCCATTGAAGATAAGCTGGAAGCTCCAGTCAGCGGAGGGATGGGGATTGGCACGTCCAGCAGCACGTGGTAAGACTGTCAGCATGGGGATGTGCCTTATGATTGCCTGAGCCATGGAGCAAGAAAACCAGTAGGGTGGTGCAGTGATAGAGTACTAAACTATGAACCAGGAATGTTCTGAGTTCGAATTCCACCATAGCAACTAGCTCCCCACTATGGGTCCTTGATCAAGTCACATGATCCCTCCCTGTTTCTTCAGTCCCTCCCAGTCGTAATGTTGGGTAAAGCAACCCCACCGATGATACCCCATTTTCACAAGTGACCAGGTGAGGAAAATGATTACAGCAATAGGCAAAATACTACAAGTACAGACAGGAGTAAATAAACAAATAACTATAACATTGCATTTTATCTAACACGCTGACAGAGGCTAGTGCTGATCTGTAGGTTGCTTGCTTATACAATGTCTGTTATATGACATTGCTAGTTTTATTTTATCCTGTTCTGTATGTAGTTTGGTAAAAATTCTATATAGTATATTACTTTAAAAGGCCCCTCTCTCTCTCCCGACCCTTGAGAGGAAATCAGCATGTTTTATACAGAAATTTGGAGTAATATATTGGGGTGCAAAATATTAACGCTAAGTGTGTTGTTTTGTACAACAGTTTGGTGTAAATTGGAGACTTTTTATTTTTTAATAAATTTGTACTAAGCGGGAGAGGGGTTGCAAAATATTGGCACAAGATGCTAAGTGCAAAAGGAAAATACTGTACCTAATCAGGTGTCTGCTCCTATAGGCAGTCAAATGGCATTGGCTGTCCTCCCTGCTAGCTAGGACAGGTTGCAACAGTCTGAGAGAAGTCTTAGGGCATGCGCCTCAGACTCCCCATGCCTTTACAACCTGCCTCCTAGCTCACATCTCCCTGCTCTATCCACCTCCTCCACACACACACACGCACAAATTTGCCAGTGTTAGTTTTATTTTCAGTGGTTTCACAGAAAGTCACGGGCCCCTCATCAGGGCTGTCTTGGAGAGATTAAGTACAAGTGAGAGTAACTGCTGCCAACAGCAAGTAGAATGAAACTGCGGCACTAGCCAGGTTGCCCCTTTGGTAAGAACTATAGGTGGGGAAGGCATGAGCCTGGGAACGCAGAGAGTTATGCTGCTGCACAACCTTCAGGTGCATCCCCTCCCGTGTCTTCCTGTGTTTCCTCCTGACCATTAGTGCTTTGGCTCACCACCCCGACCCCTCGCTACCCAGTACTATGTGTCAGCTTAACAAAAGAAGGAAAAAAAGGCACACTGGCAAGGGTAGAATTTTTCAAAAGTAATTTGTAGCAGAATGAGGAGGAGGAATCCAAGAAGTCTGTCTCGAGGTCCGTTATTCTGCCTTTCCAAGTTAGCAGTGCCATTAAACTTCAGAGCAGTTACATGTTGCAGTGACACTTCTGAATTCCAGCGTGAGGAAAATTAAATTCCATCTAGTGTTTTAACCAGGGTGGGGTGACATTAATTTCAAGCCCCTGAGAAAGACTGGGTTTTGGGGAGAACTAAAATATGAACCTAGTAATCTGAGCATATGGCATTTCTAATGGCTTGCATCTGTATGTTAATAGTCCAGGGAGCTGACGGCGTTAGTGTTTGATCCTACTGTAACTGTGTGTATTTGTCTCTCTCTTATTTCAGACAGGCCGGATGTCTCCAAGCCACTTTGCTCGTGTGTCCGGATTGATGGGAAGCCCCTGACATCCTTGAACCCCTAGTTGCTTCAGGGAGGGTGGGCCAGATGATTTCACCAGTCCCGGCTTCCACCCTTCTTTGGACCCGCCTCCCTTCACAGAGTGCCAGTCATCTGCAGAATATGAGGTATTTTGTACCATGACATTGTTTTTTGGGGAGAGGGTTCTCTGTTTTGTAAGTCCTATATTAAACCCTTAATTCGGCCTGGCGACCTGCCAACACTGGTGCATGCCTTCATCACATTAAGGCTGAACTACCATGATGCTCTTTACCGGGGTCAGTGGAGGGAACTAGTCGGCTGCAGCAGGTGCAGAACGCAGCAGTAAGATTGCTGATGGGTCTTTCTAGATCTAGTCATGTGACCTTGGTCCTGCGTGATCTGAAATGGCTGCCTGTCAGATGGAGGATCATCTTCAAGTGGGCTTGTTCACCTTTAAGGCCTATATGAAATCGGGCTGTAGCTACCTAAATTATCTCCTTACCCTGCTGCCGATTACTCACTCCGCTCCTCCACCGAGGTTAGGCTGAAAACCTCAGGAGACAGAGCCTTGACCTTGCCCTCTGGACCTCGCTCCCCAAACCATTGAGGGAGACCTGCTCAGTGGAGGTCCTTGAAAGGGGCCTAGAGATGCACTTTTTTAATCAAGCATTTTCTAGTTAATCTGTTTTACTGATCTTATTATAATATCTGTTAGTAATTTATTGACCTTGCAATTTAATTATTTGTCTGCATTGTTGAATGGTATTGACTACCTGCAAGGCGCCCAGAACCTTCCTGGATGGCACCATATATAAATTTTACTTACTACTTTCTATATCACAGCACAGTTTGCAGTAAGTAGAACTTACCACGTGCACCTGGAAATATCCAACATTACTGCACAATGGACTTCGGTGCAGCTTCCATGGCAACATAGCTCGACGCAGCCGCTACCCTTTTATTAATTAAACTAGCTACAAAATCAATAAATACAACTGAAAAAATACAGAGAAATATATGGCTACCTGCAACCTGCGAGGAGGACCTAATAGATTCGCTCCAGTTTGCCCGGAAACAGATTTTAGGCGAAGACATAACTGACTCTGGGGCCTCCTCGCGCTCTCTCCAGACCTATCCAGCTAAGCCTCGCAGAAGAAATAAATCTAAATCTTCGCAACCAACCAAAATGGATTCTAAGTTAGACAAAATATTGCAGGAATTACAAGAATTCAAATTGGACTTTAAAGCGTTTAAACAAACCAGGAGTCCTTCAAGGAGAGCTGCTGAACTGCATACCACTGTGTCCTCCCTAGACCAACGCACATTGGAGCAGGCCTCAACTGTCTCTCAAATGCAAGACACCCTGAAGCAAGTAGTTCACCTCTGCCAGCTCACAGTTGCAAGACAGGAGGATGCTGAAAACTGTCGTAAAAATATCCTTGTGTACGGAGTTCCTGAAAACAACAAAGGCACAAATCTTCTCAGCTTCAGAGTCCCTCCTACAGGAAGCTCTCAATCTTGATGCAGATTCTAATTTGAAATAAGGAGATTGCACAGAGCCTTGGGACCAAAACCTACAAAAACTACGACTAGTCCTAGGTCTATAATAATCCGGTTCCTTAGATATCAAACCAAAGAACTCATTATAAAACAAGTCTGGGCAAATCAAGTATCTTCTGTGGAGAATCACGCATCTTAATTGACAATGACTATGCACCTACCACGATGCAGAGAAGACAAGCCTATATTCCACTCTTTCCCTTCCTAAGGCAACAAAAGCTTAAATTCAGAACCCCATATCCCAGCAAACTAGTGGTTCAGTTTCCATCAGGACAACAAACTTATGACACCATGGAGGCCGCGTGTCTAGATCTTAAAGGGGTTTTACTTTACCAGCTTCAATCCATACCTCAGAAAGAATCTGAGGATAAGGGCACTCAAGAAGATCATCCCCAGGCAACTTCCAGACTAACAAGCTACCATTGAATCCATCAAGAAAATGCTGGCACAGTTCTCCAGGCAGAACAGATGAAACTCCTAAGTCTGAGCGAACTGAGGCGCAGTGAGTGAATGACTGGGGTGCGGCCTGCAGAGCTTGTGTCTGAAAAGGTACACAAGGAGTTGATTTTAAACCTCTATTGGAGGGCAGGCCACACGTATGTAATCCCAACAGTGTTTCCTTTCCGGGGATTGGAGAGCTGGACCTGTGACAATTAAGCCTAGATATAGCAGGTGTGATGGGAGTTGAGGAGGTGTGGAATCGAAGACTATCCTGTGCTGCTCATTTGGGTGAGGGGCGGGAGGGCAGAGACGGATTTGGCTCTACTAGGCCTCGTGGATTGATTCGGAGCTGAATCCCAGTTATAGATGGACCTCTGTTGGGTTGCATCGGTGGGAGTAGGCTGCCCTGCCCCCTTCCCTCATGTTTTTTCTCTCCCTTCCTTCTTGCTTGTCTCTTGCCTTTTGAATGGGCTTGAAGATGGCATGTTTGGACTTTCCATTTGCCCAGTCCCGTTAGATAGAGGCCAATTGAGATCCCAGGTGAGTGGGGGGCTAATGGACTATCGGCGGTTGGTACAGGCCATTAAGACCCTGATGCCTAATAAGGGGCTACATTTCATTTTGATTTGAGGCCTTTGCTGCTATAGCCCGCTAAATGGGATGCAGTCAAGGAGTCTTGTCGGTCTGGGCGACCTTCGACAACAAGAAGACACCGGTGGAGATTTGTGGAGAACTGAAAAATCAGACTCTAACGGAGGAGGATTAAATACTCTCTGGCTGGGGTTTTTGACCTGTCTCCCCAGATTCCCACACATGAGGAGATACTACTGATATCCTAAAACTTGAGCTGGATAGCCATCTCACTGACCTGCCCTTGGCGATCCAATACAGGTTTAAATGGCTGGCTGGGTTGGAGTATGGTCGGGCTCTCCGTGGGCTCCCCTCTCTGAAATTATCTCCCCCTAAGCTTAATGGGACGTGGGCTTGCAGGGCGACATCCAGGCCCACCCAACCCCCTGCTGGTATACAGTTACATTTTCGTACCATTGCTCTCCGGGAGTCTGTGGTGTTGGACATCCCAGAGAGACTTGATGGACCTAAAATAAGCATGGATACACCTTGTTAACCACGATACTCCTCCTCAGAGAACTTCAGACAGCCATGGCCTGGTGGGGACAGCCGCTCCTTGACCACCACCAAATCAGTAAGCAACCACACAATCAATTATATAAATGCTGGTCCAGTCTTCCTGGCAGTTCTGCAGAACTAATGTTACCGCATGGCTTCACAGTGAGTATTATGGCAGGGAGGTTGGCTAATGGGCCGGGATTGCCGGATGGTATTCCTGCCCTATGAGGCGGGGGGATGCTTGGGGTGGGCTGGCAAAATGGGGAGACCCCGTCCAGTCAGAGTAGATTGAGGGGTTGGACGGGGTGGAGAGGAGTCACCAGCGGCTTGTCTCCCACTGGACATCAAGACTTGGCCAGGAGGGTACCTCCAACAACCTGAGAGCATAACTGTTGGGAGTCGGCAGTGCAACTGTGTGAGTCGTCACAGGGCGACCTGGGGAAGGAGGATATTGGCCTGGGGCAGACATGGTCCGGCATAACTTTGGTAATGCCTACACTGTTAAGTCCCGCTAAATAGGGGTCCTCAATTGTTCTCTAGCTCGGGATGGGGTGGGTAGGCCAGGGCCGGACGTCTTCCGGTCAGGCCTCCGGACCTCTCCTGGGACTTGGGATAGGGCAGCTATATAAACAGTAGCTGGATACACAATATGGACCGCTAAATAGGGGCAGGCTCCTTAGTCTCCTGGCCCTGGGCGGTCTGGCGATAATTGACCACACCTAGGATTGCATGGCATCAAAGGTAAATATACTGCATAGCCTGAGATTGGATTTTGGGGCTCTCGGGTTGTCTGGAGGTTTTGCTCTTGCTAGTCCTGGACCTTATGGTGGATGGGGGAATGAATATTATACTCATGGGCTGACTCCTCTGGTGCCGCCCCCATGAACCATCCTTGCATAAAATTGCCCACTCTAAGACTATTATTACTCTATGGGAGAAGTGGTTTGGATGACTGGTGTTTCTGGATGTTCTGGGATTCCCCAGCTGCCCTCTCATTTGTGGTGTCCTCGCTTCCTCTCTGGGGTTGGGAGGCCGTCAGGGCCCTTGGTGGCCCCGGCCCTCTACTGGATTTCACTTGTCCTTAGCCCATGCCTCTCTTGCCTCCCACTTACCTTGGAACTGGAAGACCATTAACATGCCAGATTTCCACCAGGCCAGCTTCTTGTGCCTAAACCCCATAGATTAGATCTTGAACTGAATCTGGACTACAATTGAGTTCTTCTGATTTGTTTGACTAATGTTGATGGGAGGGATGGATATGTCCCTGCGGGACCTTACACTCCCTTTTCTTTTGTTTTTTCAGATGTTACACCTCGACCTCTGGATGTGAATATTTCTGTGACACACTAGATCACATTATTTATCCCCTCTATACCATATGCTGCAGGGCGGACGCAGCTCTTAACCAATCTGTGAGCAGAGCCCTATCGAACAGCACTTTTTCCCACCTCACTTTCCCACTTTCTCATTCCTTTTCTACAGTTACCCACAATATGTGTTACCCTTATTACTTTCCTCACCCTCCTAACTTTAGGGTCAAGAGATTCCTTTGGTCCCATTCCATATTTTGGAGTGGGTCCTTGACTAGGACAGTCAATAGACATGTCCCTCATGCAGGTCACATTTGACCATGCATTGTTGAAGTCACAGAAACCCTCTCTGTGAGGGTCTGTACATAGTTTTTATTTGCTTAGTGAACTGTTGCCATTATTATGTGGCACTATAGTTATGCCTAGTTGGCAAATATGTTACCCTTACCTGTACAGCCGTTAGACATAACTTATTGTATTATAGTTGAGCCTAACTGACCTTATTGTAATCTTCAGGTAGTTAATAATTTTCTTTACCCTACCCAATTGGACCTAGAGCATAAATATGCAAACTTTATACAACTCAGAAGCACCATAATGTACAGGAAATCCATGCCAAGGACATATGGAACTTGGAGGGATGGGATTCGGGAGACCATATAGACTTTACACATAGACTTAGATATGCACTCTCCCTTTAAGATTGTTTCCCATAATGGTAGTGGGCTGGCGGCCCCATTAAAAGAGACCATACGATCCAAGCTCTCAGAAACTAAACCCTGACGGCTTCTTTAGGAGACTCACCTCTCCTCTTGGAGCACCAGAAACTGCTAAAGTTTGTATTTGCGGCGATGGTAGAGTCCTCTTATCAGAGAGGGTGAAGAAGGGAGCTATTGTTCTGATCTCAAGACATTCACCTCTACAGATCATAGATCAGTACTCTTTGACAGGGAGGGTAGGTTGGCCCTTGCAGTGGTTCAATTAAATCAACAGATACTAACCCTTTGTAGTGTATATATTCCCTGGACATTGATGCCTCCACCATCCAGCGACTCATTGCCACTGTCTTGACACGGCAACAAGGGATCTTGATATCAGGAGAGATCTCAGTTGTCTTCTTAATCCCACGATGGACTGTTCTGTCTCACCCCTCCTTCACAATCCTCCGGTCAGAAACATCTTAGGCGTCTGATCAGAGACATGGGCTTTGTAGACACCTGGAGACAGCTCCACCTGTCACGGCCAATTTACTTAATTTTCCAATGCCTTTAAACAGTACTCTAGACTAGATTACATATGTATTCCAAAGAATATACAGATCTGATAAGATCGGCTGATATTCTTAACATCTGCTTATCAGATCACGTGCCCATTACAGTTGAACTTGATCTTAATAAGGAGGAAAAATTCTCAATGGAGATTTAACCCATCTTTGCTCGAGACAGGAGTTTAGAGAACATTTAGAGGCACGAATCTCTGAGATACTTGGGACAACACCTCCCCTCAGGTTTCTCCTCAGACTCTCTGGGACACTATTAAAGTAATGCTCAGCTGTCACATTATCACATATGCCCTGGGACAAGAAAAAGCAGGCTGAGGCAAAGCTAAGAGCGCTACAGGAGAAGCTCAGATTTCTCCAGGAGGCACACATGCAAGGAGATTTAGATTTGCTTCCCTTAATCTCCCAGACACAGGCAGAGATGCAATGTCTTGACTGCTAAAACAGAGCAGGCACTGGCCTGGCTTAGGCAATGGTACTACGAGGGTGGGGCCGGGCCTCCAAGATCCTGGCGTACCGTCTGAGGAATCGGATACAGCAGCACCATCTCCAAAATTAAGGACCCTGTCTCCGGACAGATTCGCTACTCTACCAGACAGATTCTTGATGCATTTAAATCATGTTATCAACTCTCTATTCACCTCAGAAAATACCAGAGCCCCACAAAATATCTACCTTCTTGGTCCAACTTCATTTACCTGCTGTTTCAGAGTCTCAATGGGCACAGATAGTAGCCCTTCACGCTTCTGGAACTCCAGACTACCATTAAAGGCCTCAAAATGGGAAGTCCCCAGGACCCGATTGGTTCGGCCCCAAATTTTTAAAAGTGCCCTGGAGTCGATGCAAGCCCCCTCCTCCAAGCTTTGCGTGCGGGCCATACTACATCCTCCTTCCCGGTTTCTTGGAGACAGGCTACAATTTCAGTGATCCTGAAACCACAGAAACCCCCACACCTCTGTGATTCATGTCGCCCTATATCTGTACTCAACCACGATTATAAAATTTATACCAGCATAGTGGTCCACAGACTAGATCAAATTCTCCCTACTCTGATTCACCCAGATCAATCAGGGTTTATCAAAGGTAAACAGACCACAGACAATATAAAGCGTACTCTTTATTTAATAGGTATGCTATTTCAACAAAATCCCCTAATGATCCTTAGCCTAGATGCTCAAAAGGCCTTTGATATGATCTCTTGGGAGTTTTACAAGCCGTCTTACAAAGTTTAATTTCCGGGTTATTTTAGATACCATCAAAGGCGTATATACTAAACCAGAGGCAGTGGTGAGACTGAATGGATCACATTCTGACCGTTCCGACTCTTTAGATGTACCGCCAGGTTGTCCCTGTCCCCTACTTATTTGCTATTTTCGGGAACCAATCGCCCAGCTTTTCCGCCAAACCCTAACCTACATGGTTACAAAATTTCAGAATTTTCCTCTCATAAAGTAGCCTATTATGCGGACGATCTTCTCCTTTATATTACTCATCCAGAAGAATCCTTACAGACTCTCACTTCTCTTTTACAAAAATAGAGGACCTTACAGGTTACAATAAATCCGAACAAATCTGAAGTTCTACTTATACAACCTCCATTGCCTCCTGAGCTTACCCAGAGATATCCCTACAAATGAAACAAACCCTATATAACTTGCTTAGGAATTAAGATTTCCCGAGATTTCTCGGACCTATACTCCATCAACTACACCCCAGCTCTTGCAAAAATTAAATCCGACCTGGAACGCTGGACCCCTCTACCTCTCTCCTTATTGGCTGGGGTACAGTCTGTCCAGATGAACTCCCTTCCAAAAATGTTATATCTAATGCATAATATCCCAATACCCTTACAAAGTAAAGAAACACGAGAATGGGATTGTTCAGTTAATAGATTTCTATGGATGAATAAGCGACCTAGAATAGAACTGGGCAAACTCCAGTGCTCAAGGATAGGGGAGGCCTGGCTCTCCCTTGTATCTATAATTATTGGCTAACGACCCGACTCCACACACATAACGTCCTGGTTTCTCCCCAGACACAATCCCTGCCTTGGCTCGTGGTGAGAGGAAGATAGCAGATCGCCCATTAAATTACTCTGTAGTGTTTCAACCCTATAACACTCCGTTGGGTAGTGGATCCAGTTTCACTAAGGGACTTCTTCAATGCTGGACTAGGTTTTGACTCGACTGGCTAATAAGTTTTCTCGACCTGGATAAGTATTCCTGCAGAGGATCCGCATTGGCCTCAGCACAACTAGATATAACATTCCATAACTGGACACGTTAGGGCCTGAAACACCCCTGTCAATTTTATGATGGAATGCTTTTAAATCATTCGAACAAGTTAGGCAGAAGTTCTCCCTGAATCAGAGGATTTCTTTCACTTCCTACAGATCCGCCACTTTCTGGAATCCAGAATTGGGTTAGATGTCACCGACCACCCCATTCCTCTATTATGCGCCTTAGTAATTCAGTTGGGGGCAGAAAGCCACCTAGTATCTCACTTTTATAAGGCCATACGAGAACCCCTTCCCATATCATGGACCTGGTACAATTTCACTGGGAAGCCAAACTCCAGGTCAGCCTATCTCAGGAAGACTGGGTCCGAATCTGGCGAAGACAACACAAGATATCCAATTCTAATATCTGGAGGAGTTTTCCTGGAAGGTGGTCTCAGATTTTCGCACCCCAGATCACCACCAAGTAACACGGAGCGAAGGACTCCAGTTGTTGGAGACATTGTGGATGCGACATGGCCACCATGCACATATATTCTGGTTGTGTCCGGTGTTAACAGTCTACTGGGTGGGGATAGAAAATAGGATCCTGGACCTCTTTCCAGGCCTAGGTGCACCTTCCGAAGTAGGGATTCTCTTATATTACCCAAGTCATTTTAAAGATTCATCATATATCCCAATATTCTTCTAAGCGCTGCAAAAATGTGTTACACGACTGTGGTTGCGCCCGGACACCCACCCCCACCCCCACCCCACTATACCAGTATGGGAAGATACTTATATGAGATATACAAGCTGGAACATATGACAGCTAGACTTCAAAACAGAGTACCAGAGCTGGTGAACCGCTGGAATAAATGGTTCATGTGCATTGCACAAAGTGTCCAGACCAGCCCCTAAGCTTTCTCTTCCCAAATAGCCAGTTCTTTCATGCGGTTCAGTGGACGGCCAGCCAGCCCAGAGAATTTGCTTCGCCTCCGGAGAGCAATCTCTGGAGCTCTATGCACGGGACGTGAAATGGTTGGTTAGGTGGTGGGGATGCGTCCCCGACTTCCCTTAATTTTCACCCCTGCATTTGAATTCTCTAACAGTCTACTCACAGCGTATGTATTATAATTGAGTAATTTTGTTAATCTTTTTATATAAATGTGGCAGTCGACACAAATACATGGATTTTCCTTCTGTATATAAATTTTAGTTTGTGATACTTTAGTTGACAACTATGATGATAAATTCTATTTCAACAAGATGTGTAACGACATGTTTATGTAATTCTGCTCTGTGTCCTAAGTGTAAAAAAAAAAAAAAACTATAATAAAAAGTTTAAAAAAAAAAAAGCATTACTGCACAGGCTATAGTGGCTTCCTGCACTTACGAAATTTGTGTGTCACAAAAGTGACACTTGTTTATTTGGGGGATTTCTAACCTAGGAATCCAGCACAGATGGTTTACACAAGCATCATCTTCCTAGCAGAGAGTGATGCCCTGAGATGGGTGTAGGCAAACAGCCAGAGCTGAAGGGCAGAAATGCTGTATTTATGCAAATACCAGTAGTAATAAGGGTGAGAATTACAGAATAAAACATGAAATATAAGCTACAGTTATGCTTGAATATTACATTTTTATAAAGTTGTTTCAGATATGTCAGTAGCGCTTTAAAGTTGTTTTGTTAGTCGGTCCTTGATAACTCTGTATTAGTTATATTTTGTTATTTCTCCAGGAACCAGAAGAAGTTGCAGCATGTGGTTCCCGTCTGAAGGAATCTCATATTGTTTCACTAATTTTGATTAAAAGATCTTGAACACTACGTACTACAGTATTTTACGTAGCGGTTTTACTTTAACCTACAGTGGTTCCAGCCAAGAGGGAACCAGACTGCAAATTATCTTTGTGGCAAACTTTATGTAAACCACCAAATTTGTTATAACTTGTGGAGTTTCATTGAAATTAACGGTTCTTGGTAGAAAGGAACTGGAATAGACTTTTGTTCCCTCAGAACAGCAGTAAATCCATAGATTCTGTTAAACCTGTTATTACTGTGTTTTCTTGGAAGCAGTATTTTTATTGTGGGTCTCCAGTGTTTGGCATGACTGATAGACCCAAGAAAGCAGGACCAACAGGCTTTAAAAATTGATTGCAGCTCCTGGCAGGGCAGACTGCCGTGACCTCTCTTTAAGATGCCTGGGTCCAGATAACGATTTTACCAATTGTGACCTCTGTAAAGTTGTGCCCTGAAACCCAAAAGAAAAGGGATTAAAAGAGAGAGAAAAGAGTTTATGGTTTTTATTTTGCCTCTTTGTCACCAAAAGACAATAAGGCTCTGCAGGGATTCTAGTGATGGTGGAAAGCATGCATAAGGGGTTCTCTTCTCATATATGCAGCAGTCCCCATCTGGGGCGGGGATATTTATCCGTAAAGTTCATCTGTCTGTGTAGCTTGTTCCTACTTGAAATCATAATGCCCTGCTGTGACATCACAGTCTGTTGCTGTGGAATAACTGTGATGTCACAGGCAAAGTATTATGACATCAGGTTGGGAAGAAGCAGTAGGAGCTGATGAATCCCGGAAACTACTGTATCCTGTTTTTGAAACAAATTACCTCAGTAATAAATAATGGGGATGAGAAATACTGAGCTGATGAGAAATATAAGCTGCTTTGTGTCCAAATATTATGTTTCTGAAAGTTCTTTTGAGGCATCAGTGGCTTTTTAAAGGTACATCTAACAAAGGTGTTGACCTACAATCAGTAGCTAAAAGCACGTCCTTGGCCTCACAACTTCTGTTTGTAAATGGCCTCAGTCGCCTGTACCCTCAGCCCCTGGAAGGGACCCAGTCCCTCAGTAGGTCTGAACGCAAGGCGCCTCCTGCCCAGGCGATGAAGCTCCTTGAGCCTGTGGCTACTGCTGATTTAACATATGTCACATAGAAACCCATTTCCTGATTGTCATTATATCTGCCAGGAAGATAATGGAGCTACAAGCCCTCTGCATAGAATCTAAATGATCACAGACTATTCCATATAGACAAGGTAGTTCTTAGAAACCAGTAGGAAGTTCCTGCCTAAGGTGGTATCAGAATTCCACCTGAACCAGTCAGTTGCCCTTCCTGTGCTCTATCTTGAGCATGCCAGCACAGGCCAACAGAAGTTGCACAGCCTGGACCAGACCAAGGGTGTCACCGGTTCCAGGGCACTCTGGTTTTTGTTATTTATGGTGAGGTAGGCAAAGGTCAACCAGCAACCAAGAGAACTGTTTCTCACTGGATAATCTCTGCATAAAGTTCTGTTATGAAAAAGCTGGGAAAATACCCTCAGAGGCCTAAGGGCACATTCCACAATGGTGTACCTCTGCCCTGTGGCAACCACAAGGAGCATCCCACTATTGGACATTTGTAAAGCAGCTGACTGGAAAACAGTGCGTGCTTTCACAAAGTATTGTCCTGGACATACTCCAGAAGGGATGCTAGCTTTGGAATAGTCGTGTTAACATAACTTTTTTTCTAAGTAGATTCTGGACCCAACCTCCCAAGGTACTGCTGAACAGTCTGCTTGAGTAAAGCATCGTAGGATTCCTGGGGTTAGAAGAACCCTCATTATGATTTACAAACCCTAACTCTGCCTTCCTTCCAAAACCTGAAAATCAGTTCGCACAAGAATCCTTTTTTTCATTAAGGTTGCTGGACCCGTTACTATTGTAGTTCCTTGATAGCTGTAAAATTGGTCAGTTAAATATATATTAAACATTTTGCTCATGATGTGTGCCTTGAAATTGTTTGGTGTTTTCAAAATTCTATTTAAAATTTTGTGTACCCACTTATCTAGTTTTAGTAGTCATAGCTCCTCTAGCGGTGGAAACAGATTTGCCGTAGGGGCTAGAGTGGACTGTACATAGTGCAGAGTTTGAACCTTAAAGGAAAGCTGTCTTAATCAGAGTCCCCACCTCCTAAAGCCTTACCCCTGATTAGAGGTTTCAAAGAAAACACCTTTTTCCAGGTGTTTTTACTTCAAGTCAAGCAATCAATCAAATCTTTATTTATTCAGGCGATCATCATTGAGCAAGGCTCATTTACAAGATGAACCTGATAAGGTCAAGTTTCGAGTTGATACACAGCAATTACATCACACACTTATAAGACAGTTATACATACAGAAAAAATGATGTTTATAACACAATGATATACAGTGAATTCACATGTTGAAACTCGGTTAAGAGAAGGTTAAACTAATATCTACAATATGTACAGAAGATATATATCCCAATGAGGTCAGGACAGTACACATAATAAGTACAAGGATGGTGAAGGAAATATTGGGTAACATAAACTGGGGTGTCTGAGTGGAAGGAATATGTCATATATGATTGGAATATAGGTTTGTGGGATGACTATTCTATTTCTAGCGGTAGCAACTGCATTTCTATGTGAAGAAGGCTGTACAGTGCTGCTTAAAGGATGTAAATGGAATGATAATGGACAGTTTTAGGATTTTGTAGGGTGTTCCATGCTATAGCTAGAGAATAGCTGATTGCTGCCCTCCCTACTTTACAGTATTTTATTTTTGAAAACTCTGGGATTCTACAAAATGGTGCACGCTGAGGTTCCATTTCAAGGCAGGTGGAGATTCTACAATTAAGACGGCTTTCCTTTAAGTTCTAAATTCTCGGTTAGCATGAAGTGCTATCTCTAGGGCATCACTCTCTAACAGGAATAAGATACTATGTAAACCATAGTGAGGGATCCCTGAGAAGAAAAACAGTTCCAAGGTGAGTAACTTTTTCTTCTTTGCTTTGTCCCAAACCGGCGGGGGCTTGTGTGGCCTTTGCAGCATACTGTCTTTATGAATTGTAAATCATGCCCCACCCCAAAAAGTGAGACTAAGCGCTGTATATGAAGACCTCGATAAATTTATCGGTTCGGCTGAAGGCCTCATAGATCTGGCAGTTGACTGACAAAACTTTAAATGTCCAGTTTGGTATTGCATCCACTGGGGTGAAATTAAATTATTTATTTTTTTGCTTCCTGATAGAATGCTGCTCTGGGGTTTCCTCTTAGCTGTGAAATAATTATTTTAATTGCAGTTGACAGAACTATTCCTCTAGTTCACCACAGAACTGTATTTTGTCAGGGGCTTTTGTTGGGCAGAATGAAAGTCCCTTAGAGAGCACAGATAATTCAGCAGTGGTCAGTAGGTGGTTGGATAAATTAACAGAGAGTTGTGCAGAGATGGGATTACGTAATGGAGTTTCGCTCTGAGGATGCCTGCTCCCTTCCAAGCTGAAAGGCTGCTTTCTGCATTGTTTCTCTCCACCTCTTAACGTAGTCAGGCTGTAGCAGAAAACTTAACCGGTATACCCTGAAGGAAAAACGTGTCTTGCATTTGGCACATAGCCTTTTGTGAAACAAACTGAGTGAAATCAGATGTTATCTTTGACACTTGTTTAGCAGTTGAAAAAGTTGTGCAAGTTTTTTTTTTTTTTGTTGTTGTTCTTGTTTTCTTGTTCATTACCAGGAAATAGTTCCTGAAGTTTCTCTTCTGAATCTCTCCTTTATTCCTTTTTATTTTTTGCTACAGGTCTTTCCTTTCTCTCTGTCTCTTCTTTCTTTTAGTCTTTTTTTTTTTTTTTTTTCTGACTGTCCCTCTCCCACTTGTTCCTTCTTTGTCCCTTTTCTCATCCCATTATCCCTTTCTTTCCCGCATCGCACAGCTCTCTCCTCATCCCACCCCCCACCCCAATTTCACTATATGAACATACGAATGTGCCAGCAGATGAAGGCCTTATCTAGTAATGCTCGAATGTGCAGTTCCACTGCATTTAAAGAGGAACTGTCCCGTCCTTCCTTCACTACCTCCCTCTGTCTCCTCCTTCTTCACTTCCTCCCCATCCTCTTATTCTGTCTTATCTTGCTCCTCCCTCCCCTCTCTGTCTCCTTCACTCCCTTCAGATCTTAATCAGTCAAGTCTTTATTTATCCAGGCGAAACATCATTGAGAAGAACTCCTTTACAAGATGGACCTGCACATAACAAAACTAATAATGACAACAGCAGGACAACTAAGGTCTGATAGAATACAATACATCATTTTCATGCTTATCAGAACATACAGCAAAATATAAGAACAAAGCAATCTAAACTTGCTTAGCAGCAGTAGAGGATGAGCAGCTATAATTTTGTAGTAGACAGAGAGCAGTAAGTGCAAAGGGTGAGAGGGCAGGCAGTGGATTGTACAGGAAGGAGTAGAGCCTGGCAGGGTAGTTAGCTGGCGCTGTGCGCGAGGCCTTAGGCCCTACAGTTATGAGAGTTCGGGAAGGCTCGGTAAACAGGGTCTTATAAATCACAGTGGTGGGCGGAATAAGGAGCCCTGTTATAAATCTTAGGGCATGGTGGTATAAAATGTTGAGTTTATTTGTGGCTGAACTAGTGCCTTGTCCATAAAGGTCGTCTACATAATCCAGTAGAGAGCAGAGATGTAGATTGAATGAGTCTAGTCTTTGTTTCTACAGAGTAAGTGCTTGATCCAAAAAAATATGCAGAGTCTCTGCTCGAGTTTCTTTGCTAGTTCATCTATATGAGCGGAGAAGGTCAGTTGCTGTCAATCCAGACCCCCAAGTATTTAAATATTGAGACAACTTGAGGGTTCACCAAGGAAGGTGGAGATCTGGGTGCAGGAATCAGGATGGAGCTTTGGAATTCTTGAATACAGTGAGAAGAGCATTGCTTAGTCTTTTCGTGTTTAGGAGAAGCTTTAATTGGAGCAGGATTTTTGGAGGCAGTGAATTCCAGCTGCTGGTCAAGGCTGGTATTTTCAAGAGTTGGCTTAGAGATGTACTGTACAGTGTCGGCGAACAGGTGTATATCCACCAATTTAATTCCTCTATGGATATTGTTAATATACGTGGCAAATAAGGGGCCTGTATGGATCCTGCGGGGATGCCCTTGGCAGTGTTTTTAGGGGAGAGGCCTCCTGCTTTCATCTGTTGAGTCCGGCCAATCAGATAACTGTTGGCCCATTTAAAGGCCGTGTCGTCAGAGCCAAAGTTGTAGAGAATGTCTAGAAGATCTTGGCAACAGATGTGCAGAATGACCGAGCCACCTTCACCACCACAGACTTTTGTTTTCCATAGGTATTTATGCCACTTACGCCCCGGCCTGCCTAGGCCCATCACCTACCGTAACTGGGTCTTACCTGGCTCTTGGACCCTTCACGGATTGCCCTCCGTGGTAGCCTCCCAACCCCTGAGTTTTGAGCCCAGTTTTTGGTGCAGGGCTTGTGGTGAACTGGCTATCATCATCCTGCTGTCAGGGTTTTCCTTTTATTTTTTTATCCTTTGCCCCACCCAACTCCTGCCTTCCAGCCATGCCCTGACGTGGCCTCAGACACTACTGGCATCCCCTGCCAGAGAGACAAGCTCCCTGGCCCACATGAAGGTCTCTAGTGCAGTGGAACCCGTGCTCTTCCTCCCTGACTGGTAACAGTACCACACGGCAATGCCTCCCAGCCCTCGGGACCTCCCAGCCAGCTTCCCAGGGTTGCCATTGTGGGAGCATACAGGCGCTACTCATGGGTCCATCAAGCTGCTGTGCAGCACAGACTTTTCAACCAGCATATCTCACCATCTCTCGTCCCTCTGTCCCTCACTGTTTTTGTCCTAAATGTTCTCCTTTATGTAACAGTTTTGTTTTCCTTCCCTCCCTTTCAGGTCTCAGCCGAAGATCTACAGATCCGACACGGCCTTTACCTTCACCCCCAACACACACAGACTCCTCAGCCAGCGGCTACAGCAGAACAGAAAGTGAGTAAAAGATCTGCAGGAGAGGTCAAATCTGCTATCCTTTCACTGCCTGTACACCCCATCAATTAACCCCAAAGTGAGGCAAGAGATTTGTTCTTCCAGTGTTTACCTCCCATTCCAGATACTGTATATACACACTATTACTTTCCCCTCCCATTCCCAGGTACTGTATATACACACTGTTATCTTCCTTCACCTCCCATTCCCAGGTACTGTGTGTATGTACATGTGTATACATACATGCATATATATATAATATACACATAATTATTTTCTTCTCCATTTATTTTTTTATTTTTATTTATTTATGACTTTGATAACGGTAGGTGCATTACCTCCCATTCCCAGGTACTGTATATACACTGTTACCTGCCCCTCCACAAAACTGGGCCTGAATGGAGGGGTGGGATTAAAGAAAACCTTATCATTATCACAAAGACACTCTTATGGAAAGGAATCGGATTTGTATAGGTGCCTTCCATACGACTGTATCACAAAGCGCTTTACAAGCAGTGAGTTAGATATTGGTGGTCCCCTGTTTGGGTATTGAACCCTTGGCAGTGGTGGTCAGAGATAATGGGAGATCAAGGGGTGAAGGTGGGGAGTCGAACAACATATCATGCTATATGCTGACAACACCCAGGACTCTTCCCTCCACCCTGCATTGATTCAGTAACTTGGAACAGTTTGGGGAGATCTCTGGTACAAAACTTGCACCAAATCCGAGGCAGTGATAATATCAGGTCATGCCCACCAAGATTTGGGATGATTTCCATCTAAATGGGCACCTAGAAGCATGTTTAGATATTTGGAGCTAAAAATCACTCCCACACTGGCGGCTATACAAGCCAAACTATCATAAGCTGTTAGAAGGTAGCTAATGACATCCAGAATTTGACATTATTACCCCCATCCTTGGGGGCAGGGTAAGATCTTGAAAATGAATGTGCTTCCCAGATTCATCTTCTCTTCCAAGCCCTGCCTGTTAAAATCCCACAGAATTTTGGAGCAAACTGCAGTAAATCGTACTGACATTTATATGGCAGGGACACAGAATTGTGTGTGGTTACCTCCCTCCCCAAGGACAAGGGTGGATTCAGTCTCCCAAATTTTTAGTTGTGTTATCTGGTAGCACAGGCAGCCCAAGTGGGTTCTGATTTTAATAAAAACTCATTGCTAGAGGCCACAAATGCAGCCTTGGCGTGGTAAAGGAAAAGTGGAAACAATTGGTGGAACAGGTATCTGATCAGGAATGGGCCAGAATACTTTCATATAGTTGAAAGGTAACAGTGTCTCCATCATGAAGAGCATACACATGGAAGATTTGGGCCTGTTTCTTTTATACACTGGCTATCACAGTGTATTTGCAAGTGGGGGATCATTATTGCATGTTCGGAGCTTTCCCAAGGTGGCGGGATATTGGGCCCAGATCCATACAGAGCTGAGCGGATCTCGGAAAGGATATCCCACTAAATTTATTTTTCGACTTTATTTCCCTCGAGTGCAGACTGTGGAACCTCTGTCGGGCATCCTGCCCTTCTGAGGTCCTCTGAGACTGTATCTCCACCCCATGTGCATAAACTGTGCATGTGATGATATACAAGTGAATTAACATTTAGATAAAATTAAATAACATAAATAAAAATAACAGAAAGCATATGTTGGGACAAACGGAAACAGAATTCTTGAATAAACCTGAATTTGCCACACAAAAAAAAGATACTGGTAGTGCAGAGACTGTAGAATAGACTAGAATTTGGATTTATAGAGTGCCTTTCATACATGAAGACCTTTGTTAGCAGACAGACACCACAGTGAAATCACTGTGCTAAGCACATGTTTGTGTCGCGTGCACCAGATGGAAAGTGATGTTCTCCTTTGATCTGTCCTTATTCAACTCCACAGTCAGAACCGAGGCCAGAATGGCACAGGCGGGACAGACACCATCGCAGTGGCCACCATGAGCAGATGAAGATGGACCCTTATGCCAACCTGATGGCGGCGTGAGAAGGAGTGGGTGTGCAAAATACAGATGATGCAGCTTCAGTACAGAACCCTATCACGACGACTACTATTACCAGGTAAGGAGAGGTGGGACAGACTTGCCTAGTGTGCATAGCCAGGTACCCAGAGTTCATTTAAAGAAGAACTGTGTTGAATTTTATTGTTCTCATTACATTTTTTGTCATGAAAATACAAGTAGATGAAAAGTACATACATGTGAAGAATAAAACCAAAACTTTTGCTAGAATACATAAATCCAAAACAAGCCATAAAGCTGTAACAATAAATTAAGCAGTAATGCACAACAGGTGTGTTGGTTGAATAACGTCGCACCTCAGGTGTTGGGCACAAGGCCATAGGCTGAGAGCAGTAACACCTAACAGGTGTCTTTTTAATCCTATGACACACGCCCTGGAATGAATTATTGCAATTAGAAAATGACTTGCTTGTAAAATTAAAATGCCCTAAACCCCAAAAGAAAAGGGCCAAAAAAGAAAAGTTCACGGTGTCAGTCTGCTCTAAGAACTGATAAAGGCTTTGAGGAAGATACTAATGGCAGCGGAAGGCACATATGAGAGGGTTCATCTTCTCAAATACTGCAGCAGTCCTGGTCAGAGGGACAGAGAAAAAGATAAAGCTGCTCAGCTCTCGATTGAACAGGATAACAACAGTAAAGATACTAGGGTGTCCGAAAGGAGGAACCCGAGACCAGCAGTAGTAGAAATACAACTAAAAGAGCCTCAGAGCAGGCACTGAAAAAGGAAAGGAGCTGGCTTTGTACCAAAAGACAGATGCCCTCAACATAGGATTGGGGCATTCAGAGTTATGGAAATTTCATGAATATGCCTGCCTGTGGAGGAGGAGGAGGAGGAAGAAATGAATTAGAATGAAGAGGAGGAAGGTGAATCTGTTGAACCAAATGGTTCATCTGAGCAGAATTTGGCTCCCTCCAAGGCCTACAGAGTTCAACTCATCTTTTTCCTCTTTCATCAGGCAAATGGTGAGCACCCTCAACATCCCCAAGAGAAATGGAGGAGGATGAGGGAAGGTGAATTTATGGACATAATTGGAGGCTAGCTCTTACAAGGAGGTTTCTGCTTCCGTTCACAAGTCTTTCAAAAAGCAACTTCACAGATCTTGTCTGCACCTACCTCAGCTGCGACCATAGACATAAAGATGGACAGGCGGGGCTGGGATACTTGTATGCCCTCTTCAGAACCTTATGGTGGATTTTACTGTGTCACAAGCACCTTTTCACTATTGCCACTCCAAATTCTGGTATTAAAACCGTGGTTGACAATGTTATTTCGGAATCTGCTCCTTTTTATTTTCACGTAAGTGTTCAGTGAGTGCAGGCCGTTCCTGGACCTTGGTTACCTTTGTGCCCACCCTCATCAAGGTGTAGTCCAGTCGGCTGCCTGCGAGAGGGTTAGGAACTTCTTCTCTGCATAGCCTCTTGAAAAGGACTCCAGAAAATTGTATACTGTGATCAAGAAGATTTGCACATCAGCCTCACCGCTCATTAGGCAGTCAGTATAGTCCCATACCAGCAGGCACTGCAGAATACAGGCAAATGGTGAATTGGCTCAAGATCTGACTGCCATGTGAGAGTCATCCCTGAATGCTGCTAAATACCACTTCCACACTGCTGTGGACAGTAATGATACCGCCTCAAGAGCTTTAGGCAGTTTCTTTGAGGCAGTTCTCTGGGCTAAGGGCAACCATCCTTTCCCAGGAGACACTGACAAAGCCACGGATTTCAAGCTTGGAGCATATTCTCTTTCTAGTGACAAAGCGGAGGCATACTTGGAAAAAGTGGATGAATACAAAACCGTTTACAAAAGCAACAGTGAGAAGAAAAAGGCCTCCACTTGTTCAGGCCTTATGGTAGGGAGGCAGGGCTACTTCCCAAGAGCTTACACTGCATACTCCTCTATGATGTCGGCCCCAAAGAGCTTACTGTAGGGCTGATGCACGAGGGCTCAAGCATGCTGCTGCATCATCCGCCCCCAAGCCTTAGCCAAAACAAAACCCCTGACAGTTCTGTCCAGGTCACCTAGCCGGTGCCAGTTGGGGAGAAAGGCTGGTCCACTACTTCTAGGAATGGGTAAGCGTTACATCGGACAAGTGGGTCCTGGAAGTGGAGGACCAGGGTTATCCCAGTGGTTCAAAACATTTCCAAAACTGCAGAAAGCATAAGGGCTTTCCAGCTCACTCTTCCTCTCCTCGGAAAGAATTCTGCTGGAACTGGAAGTAAACAGGCTGCTATCACTAAAAGCAGTGGAAAAGGTCCCTACCTGTCAAAGGGCAAGGGCCTGTTTTCAAGGTACATCCTGACCCATAGAACAAATTGGGAGAGGCAGCCATTTTAGACCTTGAATAACTGAACAAAACACATTTAAAAGAAGTTCTCGGCGCGCTGTGGAACCCGAGCTGATGACATGCAGTTTTACAGCTCTTAAAATTTGCTCCTAGAATTCATTTAAATGTACACCTTGGACTGCTTTAATTGTTACTTTGAGTGTTCGGTGAAAAGAGAGCGATCATTTTGCCAAGATGGGTAATCCTAAGTGAGACAAAGCTACTGATGGCACTGAAAAAAGGGAAAGGAACTGGTGAGCACAGACCTACTTGATCCGGTGCGGAGACCCAGGCTGTGACTGAACAAGGTTCTGACAAAACTTTAATTTCTTTCGGTCTGAAGTTCCGAAAACTAAGCCTTTCAGTGACAGATCTCTCCCAAAAGATCGACTGCTTTAATAGCTGAGTTTTGATCATAGAAACCGCTGTGGACGGACTGAAGAGTGAGATGGCTGAGGTTTAAAAACAGGCCCTTATGGTAAAAGAAATGCAGCAATTGCGAGCCAGATTAGAGCTGCTTGAAAATCATGCTCGCTCAGCTAATATTCACCTGCTGGGTTTGCCGAGGGTGAGGGAGATCACCCTGTGATGTTCATTAAAGACTGGCTAACTGAGAAGTTGGTGCACACAGGGCGGATGCAGTTACCAGCATCGAAAACTTATATTGTATTACTCACGTGGACAGCTGCTGAATTCGGAGGAACCCCGGATCCTCTTAGTGTGACTGTGGGAGTCGGTGTCGTGATCGCATCTTACAGTTTGCACACAGAGCAGGCCCCATCATGCAGGACGATAAGCAAATATATGTTTTCCTGATTTCTGCTATGACATGCGCAACAACGAAAATCATTTGAGTCGGTGAACACTGAGGGATGTTGGGGTTTCACATTTGATGATTTATCCAGCTCGACTTGGCGTCGTCTTTGAAGAAGGTGTACCTTCTCAGACCCTGTGGAGGCTGGTAATTGGGCCACTCAGCTGGCTGCTGCACACTAGGATAGATAGGAGAACAGCGATCCCAGTGAGACTGCCTCCTCTTCCAGAATCTGAAACAGGTTCACACAGAATCCGTTCTTTTCATTAAGGTTGCTTGAGCTTAACTAATGCTGTTCCTTGACAGTTGTAAAATGTGAGTCACTTAAATATTTTGAATATTTCTTCTACATAGAAATCCTTTCTATCTATCTTCTTCTTCTTCCTAAGCTCTCCATAACACTTTCCATTCTCTCCCTTCCTTCTAGAAAATCTGCTGATCCGTCTGTTTTTTTTTTTTTGTTTTTTTGTTTTTAACCACTTTTCTAAACTCTGGTACTCCCTTTCTGTTTGATCTGCTCTTCTTCCTGCCTAAAGTCTCTTTTTTTTTTTTATGTCTCTTGTTATCCTACCTGCAAGTGGCTATGCCCTTTCCTCTTCTTACTACCCTTCTCTAGTTTTACCCTGTTCATGCTGTTCCATTATTTGTCCCTTCTATACATTTTTTTTCCAGTTACATTCATTCACTAGTTCGCCTCTAATATTTATGATCCTGTTTCTATTTCTGTATCATTGTATTTGACTTCCTGTATGTTTAGTAACTGTATCGTTTAGCTGTCTCCTCCTCCCCTCTCCATGAGCACATCTGTAAACAGGCCGTTAACAGCTCAGTATGTATTTCCTGGTTAAACTTTTAAATTAATAAATAGGATTTGCTGGCAGATAAGGATGGCTTGGCCCGCCTAGTGTGCCCATTTTCCCTGCTATAGTATCACTGCAGATCCTACTTGATCTCTAGCCCATTCGCCCACCCCCTGCCTGTACTGTGCATTCGTGAACCCCACCACTGTTTACTACCACCTCCGCTGGAAGACTGCTGTTCCAGTAATTCACCACTCTTTCTGTGAAGAAGTACTTCCTCACATCTCTCCTGTATTTACCTGTTTCCCTCTTGCCGCTCTCTTCCAGCCATCTCACCTTGTCTGTCTGTGCTTTTCTCACCCTCTCCATCCATACTCTGATCTTATCTGTCTCAGTCTTCACCATTCATCACTTTTGGGTTCTGGCTGGAAGTCATGACCCGTGGGAGGATTTTTCTTTTTTTTCTTTTCTTTTTTTATGAGTAGGAATCAGCGCACCGGCGGTGTCGCCTTCAAGGCCAACACATTGTAGGCGCTCACAGGTTGGCAGTTAGGTGTTGTCGACCCGCCTCCCCGCCAGTTCATCTCCGCAGAGATCACACCGTGAGAGCTGCTATCAGCAGGCCTACTGCTGTATCAACTCCATGTTGTCGACGCGAGTATACTTTCCTGCATTTCCTGCTGATTCCATTTTCTCCTCTACTCGATGCCGCTGTGGTAAGACTGTTCCTTTCTTTGTCAGTGATGTCGAGTCTTTGTTTAAATTGTTTTCCGTCGATCATGTCTTGGTCGGAAGGCAAGAAGTTGTTGAAAGCAGAGGCCCCTGTGCGTCTGTGCCCACGACAGCAAGTACTCAGTTACCGACCAGCATGATCGTTGCCTCGCGTGTCTTAGCCCGTTTCACGACATGGATTCGATGCGACGCCTGTTTCTCCATAGACCGCGGTCGCCGAGCAACGCTGCAGAAAGTTGGACGAGCTCCACCTGCTGGAGGACGGGTGTGCACTGCCTGGCCAAGCCACAGTCTCGGCCTTCCTCCGGGTCCCATCCCAGTTGTATGTGGACCATGGAGGAGGGGCTTCTAGTAACTCGCCGTGGCAGAAGACCCTTCCGTGGTGCAGGAGGCCCAGTCTGTTCCCCCGCGGGATGGGCGGGATGCCGCTCTGGCAGTTGCCCCTTGAGGCGAAGGCTCCCTGGTGTAGTTTCCCCAGGCTGGGAAGCCTGGATCAGCACCATCCTCTCACCGATCCATCGGTGCCGTCTTGAGCCTTGGTGCGTGGTCTATGCCAGTCCACTGCTCAAGCGCCGTCGGCGCTGTTTGTGCTCGATGGTGCTGGCTGGCACGTGGGAGGTTCTGGCGCCATTTGGTGGTTTCTCACCTCGGCGCCCGAGGGCTGGGGACAGGCGCCGTGTCTAGCTCTGGTGCGACTTGGCGGCGAGGGAGCAGCGGCACCCGTTGGAATGTCCCTCCGGCGCCTCGTAGCACCAAGGGAGCTGTCGGGCGCGTCCCTGACTTTGGTGCAGCTCGGGCACCGTGGTCAGGACAGCCCAGCGGCAGGCATCGACTCCGTTTCTGCTACTGCTCTTGGCGCCGTGTCTTGGGCACTGTTCGCGGTGCTGTTGGAGGTTCGGCACAGACTCTGGTGTAGACACCGGACTTGTGACCTCCCTCTGTCGGGGACGGCAGTAGGCGTCTGCGTACAGTCTTGCATCAGACTTCGGTCTCTACCTCCTCGGACACTGAGTCTGAGTCTGGTTCCAGCTGGCTGTCCCGACTCTTTGGAGTTGGCGGCCCATGTGGACACCCTAGTAGTTTCCTTGGCTGACCCAGAGCCAGCCTCCTCCTGAGGTGGGCGGTTGCCCCAAGTCAAGGGTTAGGGGTGCTGACCAGCAGGCAGTGGTGCAGGCCACTATTGCTCTGCAGCCTGGGCTCGGAGGGTTTCTGCCCCTCAGTTGGGGTACCCGCTCAGGTAATGTGCCTGGATCGCCCAACTTTAGGGCCGATTGGAGCACCACAGGAGAGGTGCTACTCCTGGGTGGTCTCCTTGAGGGACTGACCATGGCTGTCAGCTGCCAAGGCTGGTGTTTGCGAGGAGGAAGGCTCTTTCGGATTTCGGTTCAGGGTTCGATGGTGCGACCCTTTTCCAGGACCCACCGTGGTTCGGGAAGGTGTCGTGAGCGCAGATACCTGCCCTTCTCAGTCTCCTCGAGAGGGCCCTGGTCTTTGGCGGGTGGGACCGCCCTTTTGGAATTCCATGGTCCCGGTCACCTCAGGGGGTAATCTTCAGGGCACAGCCTAGGCAGTTCCAGCATTGTTGATCAGCTGTCTGCTGTTGGGTTTTCAGAACCCTTTCTTCTCTTAAGGCTCCTGGTGCGCTCTCTTGCCGGACAGAGGGACGGTTGTCTTCTACCGTTGGTTTGCCCCATTCCTCTGTCACCATCTACGCTCCCAGACATTCTTGGTCCTAGGGGACCTCTCTCCTGGGAGCAATTGGAGTACGGCTGCTCACTTCCCTTCGTATGTCAGGGCCATGAACAGACAGGTGTTCCACCATCACCAGGAGCAGCCAACCCCTGGATCTCCGAGGTCCTCCGCTCTTCATCTCCCTCTTCAGGGAGAGGGCCCTCTGTCCACATCTGTCCTGCTGCTGATCTCACAGAGTATCAGCGTTTCCTCGTGAGGATGATGGAGGACCTGCGTGTCACCCCCTCCACTCAGCACAATCAGGAGGATTCGGCGCTTTCCTAAGCGATATCAGTGCGGACACCTTGTGGTGCCCGCCCTAGCGTGCTACTTCAGGTAGGCGGCGTTGCGATTCTGGCAGAGACCCTTTCTGGGTCCCAGCCCCTAGGGATCAGGACCAGAGGTATTGTGCCCCCAAGGTCGTATGCCTCATCCTCAGTCAGGACCGATGCATCTGGACACTCCGATGGGCTTTGTGCCCTCCACTGTGACCGCCCTCGGATCAAAATTCTATGGATTCTGGGGGACCTTCTACTACACAGTTGCTTCTTTCAATTTCTGCACATCAGGCACACTGTGCTACCTATGATAGGTTTCTGTGGTCCAGGTTAGGTCAGCTCTAGCCTCATGCCTGATTCAGAGGTAACCAAACAAAGCGCCTCTCTGCGTGACCTGCAGCTAGCAAGGCATCAGCGAGGGCCTCTTACAACGCTAGCAGGTAGCTTCCAGGGGTCGTGGGGACAGTGATCTGCCGTAGGTGGGACGGCATGGCTGCGTCTTTCCGGTTGTCACCTTTGCCCAGCGTAGGGTGATTTCCTCTGTGTGCCGGAGAACCCATCTTTCTCCCGTAGGGTGAGGGTAGCGCCTGTCGGGCAGCCTCCTGCCCTCCGCTGGGGTCCCTGTCTCACTCTCCCCAGTCTCATGCCTCATCAGACCCATAAAGGTTCTCCTGCCAGTGTCTCTCACCCACTGAGAGCCAAGGGACTTAGTCTTTCAGGGTCTAGGGCCCCACCGAGGGGGAGCTCAGTACTCTTCCAAGGTGAAGATGGTGAAGATCGGCACAGATAAGATATGAAAATGAAGTACCTACTGTAATTCCTGATCTTTCTGTGCATCTTCACCATTCATTATATTCCGCCCTCCATCCCCTGGGGCCTCAGTCTCGGGTTCCCACTCCCTCTGTGTGCCCCCTTCTCTCCCCCTTTCCTTTCCGCTGGTCAGGAGGCGGGATGACCTTGGGCTGCAGGGGCAATTTTACCTTCTGACAATGGGGAGAGGACACTTCTCTCCTCAGTGCCTCGGCTCCACCCCTGTGGGGTTGGAGTTAGTGGTTGCCCTCTCTTCTTTTTCTCTCTCTCTTCCTTTTCTCCTCCATTCTGGTCCTTAGGGACTCATCCCTCAAATTAATTCAAGAAACTTTTGTTTCTCACCCCAGATATGTGGTCTCAGGGGAGGGCCTGCATCCTGTCTTTCTTCCAGAATAGCTGCTTCTGCTCATGTCAGGGTTTATTGCCAGTGATTATGTGCCTTGAATTCTGACAATTCTGCCTTATGGCTCCTTCGCAGTTCCTATACAGTCTGGAGACAGTCAAATGTTCAGCGCATGTCCTCCCCTCCCCATTTCTAATTTTCCCTCCCTCCCTCCGTCCCCCTTCTTTCTGCTTCCAGAGATTAGGGCCCCTTCCCAATCCCCTTAGATTTCTAACTCTCCTTCTGTCGTCTCCATCGTGTATTTCTTCTTTTATTTATATATCTTTTCCTTTGTCTTTCCTTGGACTTCTTGTCCCTCCTCCCAACCCTTCTTACTCTGCGGCGACTCAGAACTGGTCGGAGGGCAGGGTCGACGACACCTAACGCCAACCCACGGGCGCCATGCGCGCGTCGCCGGCTTGAGAGCGCGCTGTTTAGAAAGGGCCAACTGCCCATCAAAAACACCCCAACAGGTTGTGACCTCTTGCCAGAACCCAAAAGTGATGAATGGTGAAGATACACACAAAGATCAGGAATTACGGTAGGTATGTAATTTTAATTTCTTCTTTCTGCTTGCACTGCTGTTTGTTCCCAGCTCTGGCCTGTCCAGTCATACTCTGTTCTTCTTTCTGCTTGCACTGCTGTTTGCTCCGGCTCTGATCTCTACCTCTCCTTTGCTTCTTTTGCAGAACTACTTTGAAAGGTAGAGAAGAGTTCGACTTCAGTAAATGCCAATGGGGATGGCGCCCAAGAAGGAGCACACAAGGCTGATAACTCCTCAGGTGGCAAAGCTGGAGCACACGTACAAACCTGGTAACGTCGGCACTTTCCTATTACAGCATGACAAATGACGGGGTTGTCAAACAGCGGAACACGACAAACCTTGTAACACTTGTGCTTTCCTAGTACAGCAGGGCACTGAGGGGGGTCTAATGGTGGAACACACGCCAAACCTGGTAACGCCGGGTGCCTTCCTGTTGGCAGTGGGCACTGACGGAGGAGCTGTTTAACGTGAAACACGATACAGACGTGGTAACGCCCACACTTTCCTATTACAGCAGGGCACTGATGGGGAGGCTGTTTAACCATGTAAGACGCGTACAAACCTGGTAACGTCAGTGCTTTCCTATTACAGCAGGGGCAGTGAGTGGGGAGGGGCTGTCTAGCGGTGGAACACACATACAAAGCTGGTAACATCAGCGCTTTCCTTCATGAGGATCCTGACTGGGAAAGGAGGGTTCTGAAAACGAGACAGGACAAACCTCTTACATCGCTTTTTGTTGCATGTGGGCACTGACTGGGAAGGAAAGGGAAGCCTGTCTGTAGATTAAAGGGAATGTGTACAGTTCTCTATAAAATTATTTCAGCAGTTAGTATAATTGATCAGAAATTGGTTTGCTAGGATACGTTTAGCAAGAGAATTCAATAAGACACAGAAAAATCCTTTTTAAACAGGGATACAGAGGTATTCATTTTTGGACAAGAAGGCTTTTGTGATGATGTCACTGCCTCACCAGTCTTAATAGTATGCATTGTAGCAGGTAGAAGCTAGGCTGTGTTGACTGGGGTCCTGTTACACTGTAAAGGAAACACTAGATTTTATGTTTGGCATCACTTAAGAAGAGAACACACTGCTTTCCCTCACAGTTTGACACAATCCCTGTCTGTAGAAGCAGTTTGTTTTGACCTGCTGCACAGTACACTATTAAGGCTGGTGAGGCAGTGACATCATCTCAGCACCCTCCAGTCCACAAAATTGGTGCTTCCGCATCACAATTCTAACCCTTTTCTGTTTTAAAGAAAACATTTGCTAACTGTAAGTCAGCAGTTTACATACTGGATTTATATAGTAGCCTTTACATCAAAGAGCTAATGGAGCTAAAACAAGGAGACAGGAAAATAATACACATTTTAAGTAGTAGTCAGTTTTAGCTTTTATTTCTGAAGTATTTATATTTTCACTTGTCAGAAAGTCTGCAATGTGATAATATTGTGCTGGATGTGTGGAACAGCTCTTAGCCTGGTAGATGACATGTCTAACTCTACGTTCCCATGCTACATCATCAGCATTATGATCTCACTGACAGTGACATCACAGGTGAATGACCTGGCAGTCACTGACTTGCTGTTCCTAAGTAGCAGTGATGTCGCAGTTAGTGAGGTCACAGTGCTGATGATGTTAGTGTGAAACAGTAAAGCAAGATATATCAGCTGCCAGGCTAAAGCTATTCCATCTAACAACTCAACATTGGCTAAACAATCTTCTAATTAAGCAAGGAAAAGGAAAAAGTACTTTGGATATAAAGGTCATGGTTGGCTGCTTTTAAAATCAGATATAAGTTTTTGGCAGTACACTAGCTCTTTAATCGTACAGGAAATTCTGTGCATTCCTTTAAGCATGCATTACAAACCTGGTAATGTCAGTACTAGTCTGTTACAGCAGGGCATGGGGTTCTGTCTGAAGGTGGCGCAAACCTGGTAACATCTGCACTTTTCTGTTATATCAGGGTACTGACTGAGAGGGAAAGATGGCTGAGGCAGGAGAACACATATAAACCTGACAATGTCTACTCTTTTATTGCAGTAGGGTATTTACTGGGCGATATGGGGGTCACGTGAATGTGTGTGTATGTCTGTCTGTGCCATTCCACCAGTCTTTTGTGTGTTGTGTCCAGTCCACCCATCTGTGGTATATAGGAATCATTCTATGTGTGTGTGTGTGTGTGTGTGGTAAGGCCAGTCTGCCTATTTCTGTTCCATTCTATTTGTCTGTATGTGCATCGGTCCACTGTGTGTCTGTGCCAGTTCATGCACCTTTATGTGTGTGTATACACCTGTCTGTGCCTGTCTGCATGTGCATCTGTGCGTTGCACTTGTCTGTGAATGGTGATCTGGAGTTGGGGCTCAGTAGTGGCTGCTGTTATAAAATTCCACATCTGCAATGAGTGAGTTGAGGCCTGACTCGACCTTGCTTTAATGTATTCCTGTTTTGTGTTTGCAGTACAGTTTGAGGGATCCTCGAAGCTGCTGAGTCTCCAGCGTGAACAACTCATGAAAATGATTGACGCCGTAGTGACCTCGCCAACTGAAGATGATGTAAGTAAACAAGGCTTCCTCATCGCCTCACAGCACAGTCTCAAGTTGTATGGATTGGTCTGTATTGTGAAGGGGTGCGGGGTTAGAACAGAAAAGAGCACTCTGAATTTAGTTACTGTTTGGTTAATAGCAGGCTGGCACACCAGCTAACAATGCCTGTGTATTCTAATCGTATCATAACTCAGTGAAAGCTGCAAATGGTGCATAGAAAACATGGGCAGCATTTTTTTTTTTTTTCCCACCAATTGTATTTTCTGCTGCCATCACCTGGTCTGTCCAACAGTCGCGTAGACACATACACACACACACACACACCGTGCACAGACCTACTGGTTATCCACCACTTGCACAGAACCACATGGGTGGGGCCAGTTGTGTCGGTCATGAGAGCCTTGAAGGTACTGGCATGTAGCAGCCTGTCATTTTCTCCCCATGAGTTGTAAGGACATGTGGGCCTACACGTCATGCACCAGCTCTTCCTCTCTGCGTGCGTCCTGCTGTGCTGCTGCCCAGCCTTTGCCTGGTAGCAGTCTCTGCAGCGAGGCTGGTATCCCACCTCCCCAGAAAGGAGAGCTGCCATTGGACACTCGATCCTCTCACTCTTCCAGCCCACCAAGCGACTCTGTCCGTTCCTGAACTTGGGTCACCTGTGTGTGTGTGTGTGTGGGGGTGACTGCTCCTCCACTGGGCGGCTTATGGGCAGGATTTAGAAGGCCTGCATTGGAGCTGTGGCCATCAGCATTTTTGTTCTCTTAATACTTTCTATTTGTAGCAGCCCTGGACCCAACCTGGAAACTTCTTTCCATCTCTAAGGGTCCCTTCTTACCTGAGGAGCCCCATGTGAACTGACACTCCTGGCCTGCCTTTACTCCACTCCTAACCTGGACCCAGAACCATTATCCCTTGGCCTGTCCTTCACTGGCGGGACCGCAGTCTGGCCTGTTTCACAGGAGATGCTTGTCTCAATTGTTGGGAGAGTAGGAGACTGATGTACAGCCTAGTGAAGCGGGATGAGGACTTTGTCTGCCCAGGACCTTCAAGCATGGTGTAGGCTCTGCAAAGTAAGGCCTGAGGCGCAACAGCATTGGCTGTCATTCAGATGGTGCCTGCCACTCTCACCACCTGGTGGTGTACACTGTAGCCATTGGAGGTCATATCACTCTTGATCTTCTAGAGTATCTGCTCCACAGAGCCAGACTTACCCACCCACCATCCTTTGGTCTCGCAGACATTTGCTGGAGGTGATATCCGCCTCTGTGTGCTTTTTAGTCATTGTAGTGCATGGGTTGCATAGGAACTTAGGGCACTCGCTGTCTTATTCATTAGAGAAAATCTTTTATTTTTATCTGAGATAACTTTAGGTTATGTTACACTGTGTTATCATTTGGTAATGTTATGCTAAGTGTTTTAAAATTTTGCATTTAAAATTAAAAGTAGTTTAACGCTCAGTAGTTTTCTCTGTCTCTTCTGTAAAAGCGTGCACAAACAGTTAATTGATGCTGCAGTTTGTCATTGCACATGTTGACACCGTATGTCAGTGCCGTGTTCATGGCATGCACCAGCCTGAAAAGTTTTGGTTCTTGAGGGGTCCTAGTTCCAGTCCTAAGGCCAAAGAGTGTGGATGGGTGGAGAAGATGCTCATTTTTGCAGCCCTGATTATGTTCTCTGGGGTGTTGTTTCTTGCTGCCCTCATGAAGATCTCTGGAGTTTTACTCCTCTTTGCCTTGATGATGATCTCTGGGGTTTTGTTTCTTGGACCTCTAGGAGACAAAGGAGAAGCAGGTTCGAGACAAGCGACGACAGACGCTCTTCATGATCGAGAAGGTGAGGTCTGTGATGTGGAACTGCCAGCTGGGACACACATTGCTGGATTTACAAAGTAGGCCCGACAGAATGCCAGCCCTGCTTCTGTTTGCAGCTTGCATCTGACCTTCGTTGCTTCTGTTTTCAGAAGAGCCATATGTTTACAACAAAAACAAAATCAGTTTGTATCGGGTATTTGTTACAGTTTTGTCCAAATTCTGACAGACGGAGCTAGTAGATTGTCTTATCATACATGGGTCAAACAGTTTTCAGGATGCTAGTGTGCTATTGAAAATAGTGGCGGATGACCCGCCAGTCTATTTCTATTTTTATCACGGTTGTATTCTTCTGACTGAGGCAGGCTTGGTTCCCTCAGCCCTGTCCCTGCCACCTTCACCGCAACCACCTCCCAGGTCTTACCTGGCCCCTGCTGATTCCTTCACAGATTACTCCCCTCTTTTCCCCATGGCAAGGCAGGAGGGAGGCCCCAGCCCTGAGACTCCATCTAGATTTGCCGGGTTCAGGGTCCTGATGGTGTGGGTGTGGGTGGAGGGTCAGCATACAGAGCTTGATTCATGCCTGCCCTGGGTGGAGGGTCAGCACGCGGGGCTTGGTTCATGCCTCTGCCCTGGGTGGAGGGTCAGCAGGCAGGGCTTGGTCATGCCTGCCCTGGGTGGAGGGTCAGCAGGCAGGGCTTGGTTCATGCTTGCCCTGGGTGGAGGGTCAGCACGCAGGGCTTGGTTCATGCCTGCCCTGGGTGGAGGGTCAGCACGCAGGGCTTGTCTATGCCTGTCCTGGGTGGAGGGTCAGCTCGCAGGGCTTGATTCATGCCTGTCCTGGGTGGAGGGTCGGCGTGCAGGCGTGATCTCATACCTCCCTGGGTGGAGGGTCGATGCAGGGCTGATTCATGCCTGTCCTGGGTGGAGGGTCCGTGTGCAGGGCTTGATTCATTCCTGCCCTGGGTGGAGGGTCGGGTGCAGGGCTTGGTTCATGCCTGCCCTGGGTGGAGGGTCGGCACGCAGGGGCTTGATTCATGCCTGCCCTGGATGGAGGGTCAGCAGGCAGGGCTTGGTTCATGTCTGCCCTGGTTGGAGGATCAGCAAGCAGGGCTTGGTTCATGCCTGCCCTGGGTGGAGGGTCAGCACGCAGGGCTTGATTCATGCCTGCCTGCCATTTTTCCTCCTGATTTTCTCTCTTGTGCCCTAGCTGGGGAGTGTACAACGTGTCGCTCTGACCTGCATTACCTGGCCTCCACCTGGTGGCAGTCGTCTGCGGGGAGATGCAGGCCCTCTTCCCCTGCAGAGGAGAGCAGTCCTTGGAAGCGCACACACCCCGGCTTACTCTTGGTAACAGGAGTCCGGCTCCCAAACCCAGGTCGCTGCTGAGGCAGACAGTAGCTGTACCACTGAGCCATTAGGCGGCCCTGCTTCATTTTATTTTTAATTCTGTTTATCCCCCATGACCTTGTGGCTAGGGCCTCCTCCTGCCAGTGTCTCTCTTACTTGTGCTGCCCTGGACTCACAGGACACTGAAGGCCACGCTGCTGGGTTGCCCCCAGGCAGTTTGTCATCAGCTCCTCTGCAATTCTACCCCTCTGCATCCAGCCCACCCCCAGCAGGGTAAAACCTGGGAGTACCTCCTGGAGAGAGGTGAGGTAGCCCAGCATTGTCCATGGATGGCAGGCAGGTGATTTTTTCCACTTTATTTTTTCTCCCTTCCCTGGGTCTTGGCTCATGCGCTATGCCCAGCACGTACTTGTGGGTGTTGTGCAGAATCCTGACCTCCCATGCTGTGGCTGCTCCAGCCGTGCTGCTACCCAGATAGTATTCTCCCCCAAATCGAGCTCATCCCTGAACTCGGATTGCTAACATTGTGCCAACAAGCTGGGCCCCCAAATGTCTTGAATCTGGTTTCTGCATTTATGCCAACAGTGCATGTGCTGTAACTTTTCTCCTGTTGCCTTATCCTTGCCCATTGGTGCTGACCTGGCTTGTCCTCTGCATTTTTCCACCCTCTCACCCTGGAGTCCCTCCGTGGTCCTTGCACATGTTATCTTGGTTGGTGCGAAGGCAGCCCGTCAGTGCAGTGGTAGTGCTACCACTCCAGGTGCCAGTGACCCAGGTTTGGGAACAAGCTCTGGATCACTGGAGAGGGCTCTGGGGAGGATGGTAAAGGTCGAGTGGACATGTGCCTCCTTTGGGGAAGTGCAGGCTCTTGGGACTCCTGCAGTACCGGTACCTGGGTTGACCACAGGTGGTGGCGCAAACAGTAGCTGTTAACAGAGGAGGGAGACATCAGCACACTCTGACGCATGTTGCTCATCGTGCGTGCATCAACTGGACCTTTCTGGCGCCTGCAGGCTGGGAGAAAAAAGCGCCCTGATCGCTACACTATGCCATCCACCCTTCACCTCGTGCCCCACACCACTGACCACGGCTTTTCACCAATCCGTGCTGTAACTCCACCAGAGGAGTTGGGGCCTTCTTGTTAGCCCCACTCTGGGGTTAAAGCTAGGGAGAAACACAGCGACAAGGTAAGTCCCTGGGAAGGTAGATGATGGGGCTGGGTGACATGGCTGGACCAGTTGGATGAAGGGAGAAAAGTTTACTAAAAAAACTATATATATGTAATTGGTACATCTTGCTGTTCTTTGCATATTGGTACTAACCTGGCATGTCCTCTGTATTTTCCCCCACTCCATGACTCCTCCGCCACCGCCGCCTCTTCTGTCAGACATTTAGCCTCCTGCTGGATGTACAGGATTTAGAAAAGAAGTACATGCACTCGCCTGATGAGGAGAGGCAGGCATTGCGTGAGCAGAGGAAGCAGTGGATCCAGCAGTTCTACGAGAACCTGATGGGGAAGCCGTGCGGCAGCAGCGATAGGTGAGTAAAGTAGAGGAGGATTAAGCAATCCCACAAGACATTCCTTCGCCTTATGGGGCCGGCCCCATTTTCTGCCCCAGCACTACTCCCTGAAGATTTTAATGACAGAAGTGCATACCTCTCATGGCTGTGGTGAAGGTTGCACGTAGCTTATTTTTCTAACAGTTCATTATAAAACACTTCTAGCTTGCAATAAATGCATCACAAACCCATACTATATTTGCTTTGGACCCCAACATAATGCGTCACAGAATGTAATTAATCTATAAACAGAACTACTTGCTGTGCCAGTTCTGTCTCATCTTCCTACAATATTTGTCACCAGACCGAGTTCAGATCCAAACACAAACTCGTACACATTGAAAATATTCAGGCTGCACTTAGAATTTCACTTGGTGTGATCAGTGGCTCACTGGAGTTGGAATTGTACGATAAACAAGAACACAATTTGAGATCGCCTGCCAGCCTTGAGATGAAGCGCTTGGATGGAGAAACTAGCTTCAACCATAGGAGGTTTTCTGGGGTGGGTGGAGTCTAACAGCTCTTGGGGTGTATGGGGGGGTAAGCAGAGAGAAATGAAGGTGAGGTCTAGGTGGATGATACAGCCACCTGCCTTGTTACTGACTGGCCCATTGGGCCATGCTTCTCCCCTCACCACAATCTTTAGCAGCCTATAGGGGAGCTGATGGTCCTACCTGAAGAGGGTACCACGCCATGGAGCAGCCAAAAGAGGGAGTAACTACTTCTGAGATGATCTGAAACCAAGATAAATTTGGGCGCTTTAGTGACATGTAAAACATGGATTCCACTAGTGTCGATGGCTAGCCCCTTGTAGGGTCCCAGTTCTCCCACCATGTAACACAGTTACCACCCTCCAAACTGACACAGTAGTGACCTCTAGTGACCAAAATGGTGCAGAGTGCTACACATACACAAACCACGGATTTGAAAGTGATAATGAGGGAGTATTGCCCCTTAGTGTGGTATTTAAAGGGAGGCATTTGGTTGGCGTGGCAGCATGGCCACTCACTACAGTTGTGACTGAGGTTCATCCTTGGAGCACCAGTGCCAGAGGGTGGGAGGAGGACTCTGCATCCTAGAAGATGCTGTCCTTCGGGAAGGGAGGGCTGCCAGCTATGCTGTACGACAGCCACGTGAGTGACCACAGGTGGTAGTGAGGCAGATGATGCCAGCTGGCCGAAAGCGCTAATGGGCTCCAAAGGAGCAGAGAAGATGGGTCTGGGGTTAGGAGGACACCTAGGTGGCAGAAGAGGACAGCATTGGAGACCGGAGCCTAAATCCAAAAATAAAGGGAGGGCCAGCTGGCTCCGTGGCACTAGGTGGACGGGGTACTGCTGTGGGTCTGGCCGGTGACCCAAGTTCACACCTCGAGCAAGGCAGGTCAGAAGTAGAGGCTGGCAGGGAGAGCTCTGAGAGCACTCAGGTGCTGTAGGTTTGCAACTCCTTGCTGTGGTAGCAGCTCCTAGTAGAAGCTCTGTGATGATTTCCTTGGTGGCATGGGTGCTGCTGCCCGGCGCTACAGGGTATCCTGCCACCTTACTCCCAGACACTGTGGCAGATGTGTGCATATGCAAGGGTGTGGGGCAGCACTACAAAGAGTGAAAACTGTCCTTTACGCAGGATTATAGATTCTCGTGGCCTTCCTCATGCCACCCATCCTTGCTGAGGCATCGGCTTCACCTCCCCACCCTCTTTCAAGCCTACACACCTTCACACTGTATGCTTCTTCCCTTATAGCTGCAGGGAGCTCCGTGGATAGGTTCGCAATGGTGAAGGTGATGAAGACTGGCAGTGGAGCTTGGAGAAGCAGGCCATAAGTCTGGCAGGTAGTAGGCACCATGCGACATAACCTGAAAAAGTGCGGTACCAGGTAGAGAGTGAGGCACAGAAAGTAGTAACACAAAACATTTTTTAAAGGGGGTTGTTTTAAACCAGGTATATTTTAAACCAGGTATGTGTCTCTCTTTACAGCCATCAAGAATGGGGTAAGTGAATCTACTTAGAAGTCACTCTGCAAAACTTTTCGACATTGCTCTTTAAAATCAAGAGATTCTGAAATGGTCCCACCCCCTGACATTGCTGCTGCAGAGCTCACAGCATTGACAGTGTCAGCCTTTGCATGGCCACACTGTTGTGGCTCTGCCTTGTGACTAGTTGTGGTATTGCCTTGACAGGAAAATAGAGGAGGGGGAAACAATGGTGAAGATCAGTGACTCGGTCATAACGGAATGGGGAAGGGGAGGCCCTTCACCTGAGTGAGTGAGTGAGAGTGTGTTTGTGTGTGCTCACCATATAAATAGGATTTGCATTCTCACCCTCGCATCTTGTCGCTTGAAGGCAGTGATGCGGGCTACCTAAACAGATTGCATCAGTCCTCACGGTCCCATGCAGTGCTCACTGGCAGCAAGAGGGAGGTGGCTGGCAAACAGGAAAAGAGGCAAACAGCGAGAGATGAGTGTTAGGAGGGGTGTAAAGCTGTTGGAGCCAGGCCCAGTGGTAGCATATTGCCCTAATGTTCAGATTACCTGGATTTGCTCCTGGCTCTGATTGCAGGCAGCAAACTCCATCCTGTGGGAGGGAGCACATCTTTCCATGCTCAAGCACCCAGGCTTGGATACAGACATATTGCATGCTGGTATCTTTAGAGTTAGGGGCCTACAGCCATGGAAGCATCAGCAGGGGAGGGAATGCCCCAGAGGTGGGCACCCACAACTGGGCATGAGCACATTGGCATTAGGGTGGTAGAGGGACCAAACGAGAACGCCACACTACAGAGCCCCCTGCTTCTATGCCATGAGTCCTGCCTGTCAATCTCCATTTTTATTTCCTCTCACTGCCCTGTAGAAAGACTATGCTGATGGTGGAGGGACAGTATGTCTTGTCAGGTTGGGTCTGGTTGATGGGAATGCTAGGAGGCACAGGGCATCGTGGAAAGGGGGAAAAAGGTTAAAAATAAAGCTAGTAAAGGAACCATGGGGAGTATGCAGAGCTATGGGGGGTAGAGGAATGCCCATCAGTAGAAAACAAATGTGGTGAAAGCAAACCCTATTGCTCCAACAGACCACCACCACCTGACTCTTGACGGAGAGGTCCATATTGGGGTCTGCCTCGTGGGCCCATGGGGGGGAGTGCACTCATAGCTCCTCAGTAGTTGGTTGATCTCTGGAGATGTCTGGACAGCATCAGCACACCATTATCTATCCAAGCCTAAGCACTGACATCACGCATGTAATACAGGTCATACAGACATCAAGTTGACAGCTCATCACTTTCAGGGCACACACCTCTCCTGGTTGATGGCAGAGTTGCATATTTGGCTTCCAGATGGAGCTTCCTCTCTGAAAGATCCACCGGGAGGTGTCATATGAGTGTGACATAACTGAAAGCAAAAACAAAAAAACTAGACATACCTCATGCAGTCAGCCCAGCCTATGACGTCACCAAAACTCTAAAATCATTTTTCTGTTTTCTTTCATTTCGCCTCCTTTTGCCTTTCTTTAGGTTGAGCGATGACCACTTTGTGCAGTTGATGTGTATCCGGAAAGGGAAGCGCCTGGTGTCAAGAATCCTCTCTTTCCTCCAGATGGAGCAGGCAGCCCCCATTGTCATGGCAACTGCCCGCAACCTGCCCTTCCTGATCAAGAAGGACCAGCAGGAGGAGGTAAAGGGTAATTCTTCTTTTCTCCCTCCGCCCCTGGTTACCTGGACAGCAGCGTGTTGACTGATTGCATCTAATAGGGCATACATGAATGGGGACACTAATGGAGTCACTTCTAAAGGAAAGGATTGTGGAGTATTTTGAATCTAACCGGTTACAAGACCTGAGGCAACACAGATTCATGGGGGAGGCATGTCAGGCAGATCTGATGGATTTCGTTAACTGGGTGACCAGGGAAATAGATCAGGTGGCGTGGTGAGGGACATGGCCTACTTAAATCTTAGTAGGCCTTTCAACATTGTTTGTTCCATATAGGAGATTCATAACAAAACTGGGCTGCTTTAGGGTGGGCCCAGAAGTGGTAAACTGGGTAATAAATTGGTTAAGGGACAGGCATCAGTTCTAGAGTCGCCTGTCTTGGCTGGTTCTGATTGTGCACTGCCCGAAGAGAGACCACAGGGGAGTGGGTGGCCATGTGTTTTAGATCTGATCTGAACCTGGTGGGGATACTGTGTCATTTGAATGCATGGCCGTGCATGGAGGTCTTGGTGCAGGCTGTAGAATCCTCCAGGTCGTGAGGGGGAGTTTCTGCAGGAGATCGCGTCCTTCCTTCCGACCTGGTATTGGAGCTGCGAAATGGCTTATTCTGGTGGTGCTTGGGTGACAACCAACATTCGAGTTTGGGCAGGATTTCTCCAGAGCATGGAAGCTCTTGGGCCTTGCACCAGTGATTATTTCCGCAACCCATCAACATGGGTGGTATTCTCCTGGGGCTCATGGTTGAAATCTCAAGATTGATCCGGCAGTTGGACGGATCACTGTGTTGTCAGGTTCCGCTTCAGGGCACCTCCTTTGTAGTTCATCCCCTGTGGATGTGGTTCAATATCGCCTCCTGGGAGGAGTATTGGCCAGTGATGATGGAAGATGTATGTGAGGTAATCTTGGAGTTGCAGCCAACATTTTGCAACCTGAATCCAGGCCCGACGTGATTACTATATGGGTTGTGTCAGACATCTGGGCCTGGTGTTCACAGAGATTGTCCGGTGTTCATCATCAGAAGGGTGTTTTACAGCAGCACTTAAGTGCACACTGGTGAAGCCGCTCTGAAGAAAACCAACTGCTTACCCAGAGGTCTGGGCAATTATCGTCAGTCTGTAACCTTCCCTTCTGGGAAAGGTTATCAGGAAAGTAGTCGTGGTTTCACTGAGGCACACCTCGCAGCCTTGACATTTTGAGTCTCCTGTCTGGATTTAGGTCCAGGCATAGCACTGAAGCTGCACTTGTCCAGATACACAGTGACCTGCTCAGGGCGAGGGATGGGGAGAATGGTCACTTGCCTTCCGGAATCTCTCATCAGCATTTGATACCATGGACCTTGTGCTGCTTCTGGATCAGCTCGGGAGTATGCAGGGCTCACTGACAAGGTCATCTGCCTGTTCAAGTCCCATCTCAGAGATAGAACCCAAAGGGTGATGTTGGGAAGAATTTCCTCACGCCCAGTAGTTCTGTCCTGTATGCACTTGGACTTGGTCCTATCGTCCATGTTGTTCAGTCTAAATGCTGCCTCTTGGTATGGTCATTAGACTATAGGGCTTGGGTTTTATTACTATGTAGGTGATACCCAGCCTATATGTCTTTTGCACTTTGGACACCAGGTGAGGTTGATGTGCTCAATAGGTGTCTGACTGAGATACAAGACTGAAATCATTGAGCAGGATGAGGCTTAACCCAGAGAAAACTGAAGTCCTAGTGATTGAGCCAGGCTGTAGGGAGGAGTGGTGGCTGCCGAGAGAGAGACTGATCTTTGGCCTGGTCCTCTGAGCTTGTCACCACCACCTAGGTGAAAAATTATGGGAGTCATTCCAGACAAGGAGCTGACAGTGGAGGCTCAAATGTTGGCAGTAGTCCAGAATGGCTTTTTCCATCTGCGAATGTCAGCCAGATTAAGTCCCTTATCCCTCCTGGCAACCTGGCCATACTGGTGCATGTGTTCATGATCTCCAGGCTCAGTTACTGCAGCGCCTACTTTGGGGGTCAGTGGAGGTGCGCTAACACCTCCAGCCGCTGCAAAACGCAGCAGCTCGGTTACTAACTGGCCTTCCAAGATCGTGTCGTATTCTACGTGAGTGATCTGCACTGGCTACAGGTCAAATGACGTATCTCTTTAAACTGGGTCTTTTAACCTGTAAGCCATACAAGAACTGGGCCAAGGCTACCTGGCTGAGTTCCTGCATCTTCATATACCCGCTTGCCCACTCCACCGAGTAGAGCCTCCTGGTGGTGCTGAGGCAAAGTTGAAGATGACGGACTGGACATTTGAGGTTGCCAGTCCGTCCTCTGAGCTACCTGCTTTGGGGGGTCTAAAAGGGCCTGAAAACTAATTTATTGCAGCAGGTGTTTGGGTGAAGTTTTATTATCTTGTAACCCCTTTAGTAATATTTAATATGTTTTCTTTTAGAATGTGATGGATCTGTACTGCTTGATCATAATTATTTTGCCCTCCATTATTATAATGGTGCCCTGAGCCTCCGTGGAAGGGTGCCAAAAAAGACTACAGCAGAGTGGTGGTAAATGGAGCTCACTCCAGGGAATGGAGATGACCAGCAGGGTGCCACATGGCTCAGCACTGGGACCAGTCCTCTGTGATGTCTTTATAAGTGACATTGCAGAGGAGGTGGAAGGAAGGTATGCCTCTTTGCAGATGACAGCAAAATCTGCAATGACATGGACAGTCCAGAGTGGGTGGAAAGAATGTGCAGAGAGACCAGGAAACTCCAGGAGTAGTCAGAGGCGATGGCAGCTGGGTTTGGTGCGAAAAGTGCGTAAATCAGGTACTTATGGCAAAGAAGCCCAGAGGTGGAATGCAGTATAGGAGAAGAGGTATTGATTGTCCCCAAACAGGAAAGTGACATGGGAGTACTCCTTTATCTCTGTGCACAAATCAGGTACCTATTGCTGGAAAACGCTATTGTAACCCCTAATATTCAAGTCAGAGATGGGCAGATAATTACTTACTATAGGCCCATCGCCGCCTTACCTGCATTAGAAAACTGTTTGAATAAGTGGTTTTCAACCAATTGACTAAACATCTGAAAGAAAATCACCTTGCATACAATGCAAGGCCAATATGGATTTGGGGTTGGGGTACAGCATGAGCAACGCCTTGGTCAGGTTGACTCAGAGACATGTATGACATCATGGAATGATCTCTGGAGGGATTTTTGTTGACCTGACCAAGGCCTTCAACCTGGTGGAATACCCTTACTGATTTGTAAGTTAGAAAATGTGGGACATACGAACTGCCGGCAGATACAGAGCATGTGGTTTATCTAGTCTGCTTGAGTGTGCAGCTAGCTCTCCATTACACTGCAGCAGGAGTGGGAAATTATATCTTAAACTGGTTAAAACACTGCCTATCAAAGAGAAAAGCAAATGGTTAAAATTGGGTCTGAAAAATCTTCAGTGAGGATAGTCAACACTAGGGTGCCACAGGGTTTGGTTCTGGGTCCGCTCATGTTTTCACTGTTTGTAAATGATCTGCCAGAAATCTGCAATAAAGTTTCCGTGTATGCAGCTGATACGGTACTTTATTGTGCTGGAAAGAGTGGAGCAGACCTAGAAGCAAAATGCAGCCAGTGTACTTCACATTACAAAGCTGGCTTTCGAGAAAAAAAAATTGTTGAATGAAAAGAAAACCAAAACTATGGTCTTTGGAACTAAACAAAGGCTTAATGTAGTTGGTAACCTCATAGTGATATTAGAGACAAGGTCTGGAGGAAGTACAGTAGCTCGCTTTAATTATTTGGGGTAATGTTCAACAAAACATTGTCTTTTCAAGAGCATATCAGGAATGTTACTGAAAAGGTAAACAGCAAATTGGGTTACCTGTATAGAAGCGAAACAGCTTAACTTCACATGTCAAAAGAACCATAACAAACCAGGTGGTACTTCCAGCCCTGGAATATGACTGTTCTGTTTATTAATTTGCCAAACACAAAACTTCAAAAATATGTGGAACATCTAGCAACGTTATTAGATTTGCCACTAATCAGAGAAAATTAGTGCATCATTGTGACTTATACCAAATGTTTGAAATTTTGCCTCCTACACCAAGAATTTAACATTAGTCGCCCGGTGGCGCTGAGGGTTGAGGCGCTGGACGCCACACCGGCCACGCCGCACCCGTGTTCGAACGGGCACGGGTTGCCGGGTCGGCAGGGCGGAGATGGATTGAGCGTCCGGAGGACTGCTCCATCTCTGGGGTGGGGATTCAGTCGTCGGTGCTTGTCTGACCGCCGCGAGGCTGGGATCAGCAGCACGTAGCCGTAAGACAAGGGAGGGGCGGACGGCAGACGCTGACTCTGCGCGCGCACGGGAGCGCAAGACACTCAGTCGCTGGCATTGCACACCACGCCCCGCCGGGAGAAAATCAAGAAAATGGGTGTCCGACACGGCGTCCGCCCCTGGTGCCATTCCTGGAGGACGCCCCTGGCATGGATCCGCTGTGGTGGGTCGAGTCGCTCCTCACCACCCTGCCGCTGGCGTAAGTCGCAGGTGCGAAGGGAGGGGGTCTCGTGTCCGAGGATGGCACCGGGGAACGACGAAAAGGGGGGGTTGTAGCCGAGCTCTGAGGAGGAAAATAACACCCAAAAAAAAAAAAAAAAAGAATTTAACATTAAACTTTCTTCATAAAATTCTAAAACAGAAGTGGCCAGAGTTTTAAGAGCAAACATCGTCAATTATTTTTGTGCACATCTTCATTAAAGCATTATCAAGAAAGACTAATACCAAGGTAGCTGGACGTTCTTTAACGTATTATGATCCTAGATTATTAAATGACTGTGTCAGATTGAGGCTAGATTTTCAAGTAAAAGCATGTGTATTCAAAAGAAATTTTAAAATTACTTAAGGACACTATCAACATGCTGCTGTCTGGATAATACATGAAAAGCTAATTTATGTCCTTTAATTTATTTAGATACGATATTTAGTCATGTAAACATATATAGAATAGTGTATGGTTGTCCATACACAACAAGGCTATGTTGCCATTGAGGGATGTGGTGACGCTATACTGATCGACAGGTCAGTTTGACAGCATCACATCCCCAAGATGGTAAATAGCCTGTTGTGTATGGACACCATATGTTTTATATAATGTCCCACATCATATTCTGCTCCTCACGGTAAAGAAGACAGCTCTCCATACTGGGTTGCTTTCAAAAATATTTTATTAATCAAATCTAATAGTAGCACTCCACCAATCCACACCCACACCATCATCAACATTTCAAGCGTGCACGCTTTATCAAGATAGCGCCCCATTGTCTGACTTAAATACTGCCTTTACCTTAATGTCCATAATATAATGAATTCACCTTAAATAATGATGTAAATGCACCTAAAAATTGTACTAATTCCGTCAATCCACTTTGTTCACACCATCTTCCTCTAATATTACTTAGTACATTAATATGAAGGACAATAACATATATGTCTACAAAAATTATCAATAAATTCATAAAATCCCAATTCGGTCTGAATTTGGTACACCATTTGGTTAAAATGGCAAATATATAAATAGTTATTTAGTAGTCTAATAATATTAATGTGAGGCTTCATGGAATAGCAGCCTTCCTCCCTCCCAGGTATGTAAATTTGTATAAATATTAATTTGAACAACTCCATTTCTAATTGTGATTTTATGAATTTGTTGATGATTTTTGTAGACATATGTTATTGTTCTTCACATTGTAATTGTACTAAGTAATATTAGAGGAAGATGGTGAGAACATGTGGTTGAATTAATGGAATTAGTACAATTTTATAGGTGCATTTACATCATTATTTAAGATGAATTCATTATATTGTGGACATTAAGGTAAAGGGTAGTATTTAAGTCAACAATGGGGGCTGCTATCTTGATAAAGAGCGAGTACGCTTGAAACGCTGATGGTGTAAGTGTGGATTGGTGGAGTGCTACTATTAGATTTGATTAATAAAATATTTTTGAAAACAACCCAGTATGGGTGCTGTCTTCTTTACCGTGAGGAGCCAAATATGATGTGGGACATTTGACAGTGAAACATTTATGCACCACGGTGGCTCTGAAGCCACTTTTGAATGAGATATGTTTTATATTGTATATGGTTCTCCAAAACATCAAAGCTTTCACAAGGTTTCATACTTTGTGATCACGCTACCTCTCCTCTGTTCAGTCCCGCTCTGCTCCTGAATCCGTTCCGGCAGTCCTGCTCTGCTCTTGTTCCCATGATTTAGAGCCAATAATTTAAAACTAAACAAAAAGACAAACTGGTAGTTCGGACACACAGAGCCGACTGTGAAAGTCCGTGTCCAAACTATCTTAGGTTACCGCCGCTGTCCACTCACCGCACCGCCATTTAAATCCATTTGCTTTTTCTCTCACAGTGCTGTTTTCACCAATCAGGTAGGAGTTCAGGGGAAAAGTTGCTGTACTATCGATGTGACGCCAGAACGATAGTATAACGTTTTGACCTTTTAACTGTCCTACAACAGGATTTTGAAACTCACCGCTTCCATTAACAATGAGCCCTAACGATACACTACGTATATATTGTGTATAGATTTTTTTCCTGATGTTATTGTATGGTTTAAAGCATGTTATGTATGTCACAGTTTTGTATTGTTATATGCCTTGTGTATCCTTCTCTCCAGGTGTGGCTGAAAAGGGTCTTTGATTCAGTCCACGTTCCTGGTAAAACAAATAAGGCAGTGTGTAGGACCAGTGGGATATTGGGGTGCATAGGAGAGGTATCACCAGCGGAAGGAGGGAGGTGGTGTTGCCACTGTGTAGATCGCTCATGAGACCCTACCTGAATACTGTGTTCAGTTCTGAGAGCACATCTCAGGAAGGACATAGACAGGATGGAGGCAGTCCAGAGCAGGGGAACTAAAATGCTGCAGGGTCTGCATCTGACTCACAGGTGTCACATAAGAAAAATCCCAAGGAGAATAAACAACTGAGATTTACATACCTAGTCGGAGGGTGTCACATTGGGAAATCTGACAGGAAATATACACCTGAGATTTACCCGACTAGTTAAAGGGTGTCGATGGGGGTGATTTTCTGATGGGGTTACAGGCCAGCTGTGGATGGTTAGGTGATACTGGAAAGGTTTGAATCTCCTGGAGATTGTAAGAGATAGTGAGTGTCGCCACCACCCCACATATGAATCATACATGGAAATCTGGGGGCTGACACTCGCATAAAGTGGTGGGTTTCATACCAACGTAACACAAATGAGTAGCAGTAGCTTTATTCATGTGGCGCCTCCCGCAGGGTTAGGGGACCATTACAAAAAGTACAGAAGTAGAAAGCGTAAAACAAAATAAGTACACAAGATAATCTAATGCATTTTCTAAATTGGGCCCTGAGGGTCCTATAGCATTACTGTGGGGAGGTGAGGATTCCCTGAAATAAATTCATATTCAGTCATTAAGTGGTTTACAGCAGAAAAAAACTTGCTAGAACTAAACCCAGATAAATGAGTTGGCCTTTGACTGCATCTCTTTGTGTATATGCACCTGACTTGTCATCTGCATTCTCTCCTTCTCCAACTGTAGGTGTTGCCCTGCCTGGTGGAGCCCTGCTCACTCCTCATCAGCCAGCTACCTTCTGGTGCACTGACAAGCCTTCTTCAGCAGCTGACAAATCTACCTCAAACCGAGTCGCCGACATCTTCTGCGCCACAGTCAAACAGTCAGATGACCCGGTACTACACAACAGGGTAAGAATCCAACACCCTAGTACTGCACTACAGTGTCAGTACTGGGTATGAGCCCAGGTCCCCAGAGGGAACACCCCTAGTACTGCAGTGTCAGCATTGGGTATGAGTCCAGGTCCCAGTGTGGGCACCCCCCCAGTACTGCACTGCAATGTCAGCCTTGTATATGAGCCCAGGTCCCAGTGTGGGACACCCCTAGTACTACAGCGGGTATGAGCCCAGGTCCCCAGTATAGGACACCCCTAGTACAGCACGGCAGTGTCACATTGCATGAGCCCAGGTCCCCAGTGTGGGACATCTCCTAGTACTGCAGCGCTGGGTATGAGTCCAGGTCCCCAGTGTGGGACACCCCCAGTACAGTACAGCACTGCAGTGTCATATGAGCCCAGGTCCCCACTGTGAGACACCCCTAGTACTGCAGTGTCAGTGTTGAGTATGAGCACATATCCCCAGTCTGGGACACCCGTAGTACTGCACTGCAGTGCCAGCATTGGGTATGAGCCCAGGTCCCCAGTGTAGGACGCCCCTGGACAGCACTGTAATGTCAAGCATTGGATATGAGCCCAAGTTCCCAGTGTGGACACTCCCTATTACTGCACTGCAGTGTCAACGCTATGATGAGCCCAGGTCCTCAGTATGGAATGCCCCTAGTACTTACTGCAGTGTCAGCACTGGGTATGAGCCCGTTCCCAGTGTGGAACACACCCTAGTAGTGTACTGCAGTGTCACCACTGAGTATGTGCCCAGGTCCCCAGCGTGGACACCCCAGTCCTGCACTGCAGTGTCAGTGTTTGGTATGAGCCCAGATCCCCAGTGTGGACATCCCTAGCACTGCACTGCAGTGTCAGTGTTGGGTATGAGACCAGGTCGCTGGTGTGGCACACCCTATTTCTGAGCTGCTTTGTCAGGTTGGGTATGAGCCAAGTTCTGAAGGAGATTGGAACCTGATGTTCTTAAAGCAGTTGTTTTAGGCCTTTTAGAACACCAGCCTATTGATGGTTCAGTTCAGCTGATCTGGGAAGTTTTTCAACACTTGTCACTGAAACAGGCTTCTCTTTCTCTGTCATCTCTTCGCAGTTCGGGTTTGACGTTACTGTTCCTAATATTGAGTCAAGGAGAACGACTGCAGAGCTCTGACGCTATGCAGAACTCATGGAGGATAACCGATGGTAAGGCTTCCTCCTCACAAGAGAGTTTCAGATAAACAGTGTTTCAGTCTTCAGTTCTATCAGTTTCTTACCTTTCACCAGCAATAAATCCATCACAATGTGGTGAAAGCCTGCACACTAGCTGATTACACTGTGCCTGCTCCTTGGATAGACAGAAGGCTTCACTCTCCAGTGCTGTCAGTCTTTCACCTTTCGCCAGCACTGGATGCATCACAGGGTGGAGTAAGCCTGCAGTGTTCCTGCCTGTGACATTGCACCAGCCCCTGTGGATAAACAGAGGGCTTTAGTCTCTATCGCTGTCAGCCCCTAGTTGTTTGTTGTCAGTCCCTTCCTTTCATTAGCACTAATCAATAACAGTGCAGCAAAACCTGCACTGTACTTGCCCAGCACTTTACCTTCCCCTGTGGATAAACGGAGGGCTTTAGACACCAGGGATCTCTTTCTTTCACCAGCACTAAATATATCAGGGTGTAGGAAGGTTGCATTGTACCTGCTCCCACATGGTATCTTGAAATGTGTCAAAAGTGCACTACCATGCTTAAGGGAGCAGCTGTTGTAAAAGCCAGAAACCAGACCAAAGTAAAAGAAACAGTGTGCTCACAATTTCATAAGCGAGTACCAATTTTAATTGCGTGGACAGAACCACAAAACCCATCGCTTTGAGGGGTGCTCCATTATCTTTAGGAGTGATAGTAGTCCGCTGCTGCAGGGATTTTATTTAGTGGATAGAACATGCAGAATGTGCTATGTTAAATAGCTAACAATGCAGACATCCAGCTGAGTATGTATTATAACAGATGAAACGGTTCTCTGCAGATGGCTTAGTGCCAGTGTTGATCTGCCATTTAAAAAGCACCTTTTCTAGTGCCTTGTATAAACTGCCAGGGCGCCTTACCTGCTCTGAAGTCCCTGGAAGCCAAATGTTCAGTATAGAAGTTGCTAGATTTTACGATGAAGGGACTGCACTTGGCTTGTGGAGCCAGAGTCGCAGAACCCTTCCATTTCTGGTCTTCAGCACTTCCCACATTAGCACCTTTGTGTGATGTGTTAGAGGAGAGCTTGGGATGTGTCTATAGATTACTATAGGGACTGATTTTGTGTTTTTTTTTTTATATAGTTTAGGGTTCGATTCAGATAAAACAAGGCCGCTGTTCAACTAGCGAGACTCTTGTTAGTTGAACGTGGCCTTGATGTATCCCAACTCAAACCCTGAAGTATTAAAAAAAAAAAAAAAAGACATTAAAATCGGCCCCATAGTAGACTGTGGAGCGTGGTCCCCATGCTCTCCGTGATAAGTATGTCACAGAACAGGCTAGCACGGGGCGGCCTTGAAGACTAGGAAGTGGAAGGGATCTGTGGCTCAGCTCCATAGGGCCAAATTATGATCCTGTACACCATAAAATCTAACAACTTTTAAATTGTACTTTTGGCTCCCAGGGACTTCGGTAGAGGTGAGGCACGGTAATGTTTCTGGGAGAATATTATTAAAAAAAATCAGTAAAGGTGATCACAATTAAATAACACTGCTAAAAGTTATTGTCTTTACTACCCCAACCTAAATTAAAGTGCAAATAGCAGTAAACAAGTGGCTACTCCTACACAGTGTGTAGAGGAGATGAGATGCTACAACTCAAGCTACGCAAGATGCAGATTCTGTGCATAATGGGAGGTCACCAGAAGTTCATTTTTTTTCCCCAGGTTCCACTGTCCCTTGCCTGTGGGTAAACAGGGCTTCAGTCTCCAGCCTTAGAATGCCCCAAAGAACAGAGACTGACCATCAAAGGGGTAGAGAAAACCATCCCTTTGGATGAAGCTCCTGCTGTTACCTGGAGTGGCCTCCCAGTGTCACTGTTTCTTCATGGACACTGAGCCGTCCATGTTTCTCCAGAGCCAGTAGGGTATCGGTGTTGATTCACTGCCACCAAGTGCCAGTGTTGCTTCCTGGCCATCTGGCACCAGTACTGCTCGCGCCATTAGGCGTCGGTGTTGCTCCACGGCCATCGAGCATCGGTGTTGTCTTTAGCCATCAGGCACCGGTCTTACTCCACAGCCATCGGGCACCAGTGTTGCTCCACGGCCACCGGTATTGCTGCATGGCCATCAGGCGCTGGTGTTGCTCCACGGCCATCACTGTTGCTCCACGGCATCGGTGATTTTTTTTGTTTGTTTTTTCAACTCTATTTGTGCATCATTCCTCAGGGAACTCTTCCGGCAGTCTGCTCCACCTCCAGGATCTACCTCCCACCTGAGACCCCTCCTTGCACCAGCACGATGAACCCCGACCCCACCAAGGTGGGGCTACCCCATCTGCCCAGGGCGCCTGTCTGTAATCTAGTGTGCCGGGCTGGGCGATCGTCCCTGGAGAGGAGAGTGCCTGGCATCGGGAGTGTGGCCTGGTGGGGCAGAGGTGCCTTCGCCATCCCAGAGGATGGGGTTCTTGTGTAGTTGCTCCTCGGATGGCTGGACGGCAATGATGTCCGCACGATCTTGGTCGCAGACGCCCGCCGCCACTCTGCCCCTTGGTATGACCCATCACTAATGGCACCTCTGGGCTCCACCAGAGGTCCCTGCTGCACCAAGCAAGCCCTGTATCTCACCCCGGAGAGAGAGCAGTTTATCGGACGCCAATCCTCTCCCTCCCTGCCAGTGGCCCAGGCTCGCTCCCGATCTGGATCGCTGGCGGGCATGAGGTGTGGCGTGCAGCACTCAACCCTCAGCACCACCGGGCTGGCCATCAGGCATCAATGTTGCTCCACGGTTGGGCACTTTTGGAGCAAGTCATGTGTTCTGTAATCCTCAGCACTATCTGTGCAAGTGGCGTGGTCTGTAATCTCTGGCACTTTCAGGGCAGGTGGAATGTTTTTAATCCTTGGGCACTTGGTGTTGGTGTGTTCAAACTGCAGGCAACAGTCACGAGTTGCATGTTGTATAAACTGCAAACAGTAATGGGAGCATTCTAGGGACATGGATATGTTGTTCATCCACACCGCCAGGCAGGTTCCTTGCCGCTTTAAATCTTGCGGGAAGGTCTTCAATGGCTCCTCCACCCACCTGGGTGGTAAAAACTCAGCTCCGCCCCCATGACGCCAGATCCTTTGCTTACCGCTTGGAAGCTCGGTTTCCTCCTTAACGCTCTGCGTATAAGACTGGTTCCTAATTCTTGAATTTTGAAATTAAAAGTTTTTGCTAAAAAGACTTCGGTCTTCTCTCCCTATGGCTCGATGGACAAATCGACCTCGGTTTCTGGAGATGCCCTGCAGGCAGAAGATGTCTCGGACGGATCCGCACTCCACGTATGCCTACTGCTTGGGCCTTGAGCACGACCCTTACAGGCCTGCGACCTGTGCTCTTCCTTTCGCCCACGCCCTCGAAGACCGTGCTGCCCGCTTACAGCTGGGGCGCCCGAGAAGAGATTTCCTCGGTTAAGTCAAAGAGGCCTGGTCGGCAGTGTCCGTGGCGGCGGGCTCGGCGGATCAGCTCGAGCAGATGATCGCCTCGAAGAGGAGGTGGCGCGGGCCGCTTCTACCTCGCTGTGGCTTTTTGTCCCGCTATCTCTCGGTGCCTCTTATTCGGCTTTAAGGAGCTTTGTCTGACCCTTTCGACAAAAGGTGAGGGTCCAACTTTTCTGGACCATTTTCTCGGTCCAAAAGAGAGACAAGAGTAAGTCTCACTGTCGACGCCTTGGGAGCGGAAAGATCCCTCTCCCGAGTTGTTCGCCGTCCGACTTCGTCGACCCCTGGCTTCGCCACTGGTTTCACGGTGTCCCCTGCCAGGCCAGTTGACCGAGACTCCTGTCGACGCGGTCGAGATTTTTCTCGACTGTTGACGGTTGTCGGCTGGAGAAGCCGAATCCCTCTCCCGGTTCCCCAATGGGAGTTGAGGATCCCGGCTCGGCTGTGCCTCCAGTTCCGAGCCTTGGTTGAATCGTCTGAACCGAGAAGTGCCGCTTCCAAACACCTCCCGCGCTGCGTCCTCGGCCTAGCCGAGGTTCTCGGACGCCTTGCGGTCCAGCCGATCCCGCCGGCCATAGGCGGTCTCGTACCACGGCAAGCGGCGCCGCTGTCGTCCTTCTCCTCCTCCTCGGACGAGGAGAGGCTCGCATGTTGCGCCGGAGGTATGAGGAACTCATGTGGCAACAGCTCCTTCTGATCGGGAATAAGCCGACGTAGTCGCCTTCCCTGCCATTAAGAGGTTGTCGCCGAGCGTCAAACAACCCTCGTCTCTAGCCGAGGAGCCTGTCTCCAGGCCGTTGTTCGCCAATTCCAGCTGCCCCACCGATTCTGGTGGAACCTCCGCCCACAGCCGTTAGTTGGGGCTCCGACCAAAAATTTTGTCGGCTCGGGACTGCCCCATAGGTGTCTGTCACCCTCACTCCCGATAGACCTCGGCAGGTGGAGGGTGGCTCAGGCCCGAGGCAGTTCTTTGAGGACTCTTCCGAGTCTGAGGATGATTCCTCCCTTTCTCCAAGCGAATGGACTTGGAGTCCTCAGGAGGACAGTCGGTGACGATAGCCCTTCGTCCTTCCTAGGATTGCTTCGCTCATCTCGGAGTCCACGGGATGAAGCTCGAACCCGCTTTAAACGGGCAGGTATCCCTCACGGAGATTCTGGACCGAGGATTCCCTACAGAGGCCTTTCCAGTGGCGAGGCCATAGTGGGTCCGGCCTTGGAGCTCTGGCAGCACCCTGCTTCCTGTCCTGCGCCTTGCCAGGATGGCCAGGAAGTATCGGTCCCTACCGGTTCCTGTCCGTTTTTTGGAACAACCCTCGGCGGAGGGGTTGGTTACCGACAGCGTTTTCAGCGTGCCAGGAATGCTAGGGATGTGGACAAACCTCCCGACAAGGAGTTCAAGAAATTGACTATACCGGCAAAAGTCTATGCTGCGTCCTCCTCTGCTTTCGCCAGGCCAGTTCGGCCGTCCTCATGGCACATTTTTCTCATGCCCTGTTGGGCTCCCTGGATGAGGTCGTCCCTCATCTTCCCGCTGGATCTGCAGACCACGGTCAGGCAGGTGCGGACCAGGCAGGGCAGTGGCCAAGCACCAGCTCCAGACTGCTTTAGACATTGGGAACTCATGTGCCAGGTCTGTGGCGGTCAGCGGTGGCTATAGGCCGTCGGGCTTGGCTGAGGATATCCACCTTTACTGGATACCCAGCACAAGTTGGTGGATGTTCCTTTTGGGACTGACCCTTCGGCCCTGGGGTGGAAGGTCACCTGCAGAGGATCGAGAAGTCCAATGCTACCTTGGACTCGGTCTCTTCCGCTCAGAAGGACAAAGGCCGCAAACCACAGCCTAAGCCCTTTCGTCTTCTGTGCTCAAGCGTCCGCCCAGCAACGCTGCATAGCAGGCTCGGCTTGGCATCCCAAACCTAAGCCCGAGCTTCCCAACAGGAAGCAGGGAGGTAAAGGCCCAGGAGGTCCCTCGGCCGTTCCTCCTCCAGGCCTGCCCAGTGACGGGCTGAGGGTGTCGCCCCAACCCTCGCCACCACCCAGGTTCCCCTGCGGGGGACGGCCCGCACTTCCTTTCCGCCTGGTCCGTTATTACCACGGACAGGTGGGTACTGAGGTGGTGGAAAAGGCCTGCCTCTAGAATTTGAGCAGGCCCCACCTTCAGAGCCGCCACACCTTGGGGGCCTCGTCCGCAGCTCACTGTCTGCTCGCCGGGCCGACATCGCCTCCTCCTCCAGAAGGAGGTGATCAGGGAGGTGGCGGACCTCCCTCAGACCCGGGTTTGTGTCCAGGTACTTCCTGGTTCCGGAACAGACGGGGTTGGGCGCCATTCTCGACCTTTCACGACCTGAACAAGTTCCTAAGGTCTCAACCTTCAGGATGGTCACTTGGCTCAGATAATACCATCCCTGAACACGGGCGTGTGGTTCTGCTCTCTGGACCTGCAGGACGCTCTTTCACGCCCCTATCCTCGTCTGGCACATCGAGATTCCTTCGCTGAGCGGAGGGTCCCTTCTCGAGTTCCAAGCCATGCCCTTCGGCCTGTCTCCAGCTCCCAGGGTCTTCACCAAATGCATTGCAGTGGTGACAGCTTTCCATGGCACCGAGGGGTCCGGTGTACCCTTACCTGGACGATTGTTGATAGCAGCCCCCTCTAGACAGGAGGTGGAGCGTCCAAGATCTGGCCCTCCAAGTTTGCTCTCAAGTCGGCCTTCTCATCAACGAGGCCAAGTCGGAACCGAGCCAAAGCAGGTGATTCTGTTTATCGGGCAGAGCTCGACTCTTCGAGCCAGAGCACGGCTCCCCGCGGACAGGGCCGAGGTTCTACCTCCTTGCCCAGTCATTTCTGGTTGGGCAATCGCGCCTGCCCGAGACTTCCTGTGTCTCCTGGGTCTCATGGCGGCCTGCACCAGCGTGGTCAGTTGGGCACGCTGGCACATGCGCCCTCTCAGTGGGACTGGCCAGCCAGTGGTCACAACGCTGCATCCATTGGACCAGCTAGTGATGGTGACCAGGAGATGTGAACGCCCGTGGTGGACCGCTCCATCTCATCTGCAGGAGGGCATCCCGCTTGTCCGCCCTGAGCCGACGGTCTCATCGACCGATGCCTCTCTGATGGGTTGGGGTGCCCATCTGGGGAACACCGAGTGCACGCCTGTGGTCCCCGCGGAGTCCCGATGCCACATCAACCTGCTGGAGTTCCGAGCGGTCTGCCTAGCTCTCACCGCCTTTTGTCCGCTTTCTCCGGGTCAAGTGGTCCGAGTCCAGACGGACAATACTGGCCACCATGTACTACTAAACCGCCAGGGCGGATGCATTCCATGCTTCTATGCAGGGAAGCTCTCCAGATTTGGTCACTTGTGCGAGCCTGGAGGCGGATCTCCTCGCCATTCATGTGGCAGGAGCCTCCCAACACCTTGGCCGATGCCCTGAGCCAGATAGGGGCTGCATCTCACGAGTGGTCTCTCCTCCCGTGGTAGTACAAGATCTGTTCTCCCATTGGGGCACACCTCAGGTGGACCTGTTTGCCTCAGGAGAACGCAGCTGAGGCTGCTCATGCCCGCCCCCAGCAGGGCTTGCTGCAGGGGATGCCTTCTCAGGCTGTGGACCCTCAGCCTCTTCTACGCCTTCCCCGCTTCCCTTGATTCACAAGGTGCTTCTCAAAGCAAGGAGGGACAAGCCAGGTGATTCTGATAGCCCCAGACTGGCCCCGCCAGTTCTGGTACCCAGATCTCCTCAGCCTCAGCTCCAGGCTCCCGAGGCAGCTTCCAGCTCGCCTCGACCTGCTCTCAGTCAATCAGGGAAGGTGTTCCATCCGGACCTTCAATCCCTGCACCTGACGGCCTGGTTCCTGAGCTGCTAGAGTTCCAGGCCTTGGGTCCTTCCGACGAGGTCCTCAATGTTGTTGAGGCGCCCCGTATGAGTCGACCAGAAAATGTTATTATTCAAATGGAAAAGATTTTCCATTTGGTGTCAGGGCAAGGGCTTGGACCCTTCCTCCTGTCCTTTGGCAAGCATCTTGGACTATTTATGGTCCCTTTCTAGTCAAGGGCTTAGGTCGACTGACCCTAGGGTGCACCTGGCAGCCATCTCTGCTTACCGGCGCGGGCCGGGAGCAGTCGGTGGCGCAGGAGAAGGTGGTCTGGCGCTTTTCAAAGGCCTTGATCACATTTCCTCCGCGAGGAACCTCCACCTCCGTGGGATCTACTGCTGGTACTGGCAAAGCTCATGGGCAAGCCATTCAACCAATGCACAGGTGTGAATCTCTCACCTGTCGTGGAAGACCGCCTTCTTGGTGGCTATCACGCCAGCCAGAAGGATGGGAGAACTCAGGCGCTGTCAGTGAGTCTCCTTACCTGGTCTTCCACAGGGACAGGTTGTCCTGCGCCCCCACCCGAAATTCCTTCCGGAGGTGGTGTCGGAGTTTCACCTTAACCAGGTGTTGACTCCGTGTTCTATCCCAATCACACCGGAGGCCGAATACAGGCTCCATACTTTGGACCCTAAAAGGGCGCCTGCTTATTATAAGGAGCGCACGGTTGAAATTGGGAGAGGTTCGCAGCTGTTTGTCACCTACGCTGAAGCCGCACTGGCAGACCTGCAGCCAGCGGACGATAAGCAGGTGGGTCACCTCCTGCATAGATCTCTGCTAAGTTGGCGGGCATGGAGCCTCCCAGAGAGATAAGAGCTCATTCTACCCATATACTGCTGCATCGGTGGCTGCTTCCAGGGACGCCCTATCCAGGAAATCTGCAGGCTGCTACCTGAAGTCAGCACACACCTTTATTACCCATTACCACATCGACCTTGAGTCACGCCGATGCTGCTTTTGGGGCCTCGGTTCTCCAGTCTTTATTCCCTAAGTAGGGGTGCGCTTGCCTCCTCCTCCCGGAGAACTGCTAGGAGTCTGCCAGACAGTGTGGATGAACAACATATCCATGTCCTAGAAATACAGGTTACTGTAACTAGGAGTTCTAGGAATGGTATATGTTGTTCATCCACACGACTCCACCCGACCTCCCGGCCTCGACGAGACAACCTGAGCTTCCAGCGGCCAGATCTGGCATCATGGGGCGGAGCCGAGTTTTACCACCCGGTGGGTGGAGGAGCCAGCTTGAAGACCTTCCGCAAGATTTAAAGCGGCAAGGAACCTGCCTGACAGTGTGGATGAACAACATATACCATTCCTAGAACTCCTGTTACAGGTGAGTAACCTGTGTATTTCAGCCTGAATCACAAAACTGTGTGAAGTATTGAAAGGCTGCGACTACTCTTGAATGATCAGATGGCACTAACTTTGTTTCTGTTTCTTGCAGGACTGAACTGGTGTTTGGGGTGGCCCGGAGCTGCTTAAAATCCCAGAGACCTCGCTGGCCAACCTATCTTCATCCCATCCAACCTGCTCTCCCACTTCTCACGCTTTGTGGACAGACAGAGTCTGAATGTGCTTGAGACAAAGTTAAAGTGAGTTCCCCCCCACCCCACCCCCGAGGTGCAACACAAACATAGTTATCTTGCTTGGCCAGCACTTACCTCTCAGCAGTTTCTGAAGCTCTCTGATTACTTAACCTGATTACTAGGGCAGTTATACTAACCAGTCAGCACCCAACTCTCTAATGTTCGCATCTGTGTCTTCCAACAGTTTCTGTATATAGCCCCTTGTTATTGTGCGATAAAGCGCACTGCAAACAGAAACTTTGCTAACGTAGCTTTGCTGTATCCCTGGGGATCGGTGGGTGGGGTGTGGCGGTGACCTACTGACTCCTTTGGCTTCTGGTTCTTGCAGCACTTTAAATCCCTCCCTCAATTACCGCTAATCGCTTTGTGGACTACAACATAAAGCAATTAGTTTGGGGAATCATAGAAGGATCCTGCTACGCAGTAAAAGGGGGAAAAGGGTAGATTATTAATGACCCAGTAATCATATGCCTAATTGTGTTGTTGGCACCATGTGTCTTTGTTTCTGTTAGTCGTATTGGTTTGCCCCCTTCTCTGTGTCATTGCCCCTGTCCATTGACTGACACCCAGCCCCATACCTGACCATCCCATAGACTTTCCCTTCCAGTCCCCTGGCCTTCCCTCACTCCACGGCAAGACTTGTCGCACCCAGCTGGCTATGCTTGGCCATTCCTGTGCCTTTAATGCATGTTAGAGCTTTTATAATCTCCTGTCAGATGTTTTCTGGTTCTGCTTTTTCTCCAGGGCTAGGTGCAGTCATCTGTGACTGTACTTAGCCCAGGGAGGACAGGGACCAGCAAACAAAAGATCAGAGCTGATACAAACTCTTAGCACTCACTGCAGGCTACTGAATCTTCTCACTGCTGCCCATTGCTCTGATGTCATCTGCAGGGAATTCTGGGATTTGTAGTTACAGAAGATGTCAGCCTAGAACTAAGCAAAATTAGTTTGTCTACTATACTGCAGTAAACAGTAAGTAAACTAAAATGTTTTGCACACAAAGTGCACATTGGGACCAGTCCTCATTTGAATATGGAGGCCTTGGTGGTAACTGATCCCTAATTAGCTATCAGTCATTTTCTGGACGGCAGCTGAAGGGTACTAGGTCACAATAGTGCACATCACAACAATGTGGTCCAGAAGAGCGCCAAAAACGCCGCTACCACAACAGCGCCATCCAAACACACCAACCGCAAGAATAGTGGTAGGATAGTGGTCCCTGAAGACACGGACCGCTACCATAAAATAACGACAGATTTCTGATTTTGCAGGGAGCTCTGCTGCCCCCACCCTCAGACTATATATAATCACCTCCAAAGTCGAGACAACTTGGGGAAGGGGTGAACCCGGGGCCACCTTGAGAGGAAGTGAAACATCACAGATTTCTGTTTTACTGGGGTCTCACATCGCATCCCCGTTACGGGCCGCGCTGCCCCAGCTATATATAATTACTCCGAGGAGGCAACTCGAAGGGGTGAAAACCTCAAGGGGGGTGTTGAGGGAAGGGAAATGGCATGGGTGCAGACACAGTACCCCCACAGGTTGTTGGGGGACAAAACAAAGAAAAAACAGTGCCAGCATAATAAAAACAAAAGATGCATATCTCCGGGACCGGGAATCAAACCCAGTCCACCTGCATTCTTCTGCCTCTGCACCATTGCAGCTGCTCAGTGGAACCTCCCAGCGGAGGCTTTATCCCTTTCCACACCCCAGAGCTGCAATACAGCCACAGGGATAGTATTAATCTGACCTGTGGCATTCTATCCCTTGTTGTAGTGCACTGTTTTGTGCAGTTTACAACCACGTGATTCAGGATTCACTGTTCTAACTGGTTACCCAACTGAGGCGCTTACTGTGGACTACTGGTGCTGGCCAGGGTGGTGGGGAGGCTGGCAGAAAGGTCTTGCTAAGCAGTGACAAAAATATTGATTCAAGTAATCCTATGCCTTGGTGTGTTGTTGACACCTTGTGCCCTTTTTTTTTTTTTTTTTTTATTTTGTTGAATCTTATTGGTTATACTCCTCTTCTGTCTGTCACTTTCCTGTCCGTTGGCTGCCACCCAGCCCGCACTCCAACCGTCCTGTGCACTTAACTCTCCCTAACCCCAACCAGAAGACAGATCTCACACAACTGGCTATGCTGGCCATTTCAGGCAGGTTGTTTATTCTGCCATCTGAGGACCTATCAAGTTAGGAAGGCAGGTTGGTCGGATAGGGCCCAATGTTCCCTGTTGCCTTGCTTTGCAAAGAGGTTCTGTCTGCTGTTAGTTGATTCTCATCCATCTCCCGAGGACATCTGTGCACGAGGGAGACCACGGTACATGCATGCAAAGTCAGGCTTACGCTTTTCTCCGCCTCCCATACCTCTGCTCACCTTGTTGGCAATATTGTAGCAGAGGCAGTGACCGGAGGAGAGCCTCCACTGAGACGCCGATCCTCCGCCCCTTGATGACCTGGGCTTGTTCCTGAACCTAGGTTGTCGGGTTCGTGCAGTTGCTCTACTGTTGTGCCCACTGGTCGATGGTATCTTGTGTGCCAGGCGATATAGTTGTTGACCAGTTGCACTTTAAAATGTCTCATTGTAATTATAAAATACTACTTAACAATAACAAGAGAAACTGAAAAAATCTCTTTTTAATTACATTTTGGTTTTAAAATGACATTTTGATTAGGTAGCAGCTTTTGTCCCAGTTTAATTATGGTGCGATAGTTACATGGGTTGGAATGTTCATTAGCCAGTTATACTTTTTACTGTCCGCTTTCCATTTTATAAAAGTTAAGGTATGTATCTCAGAATTAAAGCATTTGAACTTAATTATTGCTGTTGGAAATGTGAGTAGTACAGTATAGAAAAATGTAGCATACATCATGGGGATGCTCACTATTTCTTTAATTTTGTGTTGCTGGACTGTGAAACAGATTTTTTGTCAAAGAACTGAGATGATCTACTTGTATGGAGCATAATGTTTTCTCCTGTGTGCCCAAACTGGAATGTGAAACCCATAACACAAAAAAAAAATATCGAAAGCCATGCAGTGTTTAAAACAGAACAGTATTTAAGTGTGCATGAATGTAACTGCATCAGATATATCTGTACTTAAAGAGCTAGTGTACTGCCTAAAACTAATATTCGTATTTAAAGGCAGTCTGCTGTTACCTTGTATATCTGGGTAATTTTTTTCTTTGGCTAATCAGATTTTTTTTTTTTTAACCTAATGTTTAGTAGGTGTGATGTGTGAAACAGCATTCTGCCTGGCACCTTGCGTACCTACGCTCTGTTCCTCCCGTTACATCCTTTGCATTGTGATTCTGTTACTGTGACATCACAGCTGCCTGGAGGAGGCACTCAGTAGCTGCCTGGGAAGTTGCTTGCTTGTGATGTCACTGTATGTTAGGTCACGCTGCATGATGATGTAGTGGAGGAATAGAACTAGATATGTCCGCTGCCAGGCAGAGTGCTGTTTCACACAACCAGCATAATACTGTCACATAGAAAACTTTCTAATGAGAAGCAAAGAATTGGTCAGCAGATAAAGACCACTTGGCCCACCCAGTGTGCTCATTATTGTTGCTGCCTATATTGTCAGCGAGACCCAACATCATCTCTAGATTTCATACCCAGTTTACCACCTTGTGTCCCACCCCCAAACTGCCCAGTTTCCTTATGAGCCTCCTGCATAGTATAGTGTCAAGGCCACCACTGATGTTAGACTGACCGCCTATAGTTACCAGCCTCCTTCCTGCCGCTGCTTTTATGAATCAAGACTATTTCTGCCCTCCTCCAGGCCCCTAGACCACTCCTGTTTCCCGTGGAGTTGTTGAATAGGCGCTGAGTGCAGCCAGTACCTTTCTGAGCGCCTCAGCACCCTTTGGTGTACGCCGTCCAGCCCCACAGCCATATCCACTTTCAGATTCGCAAGGCCTTTCAAGACTTCGTCCCCCCCAGTGTTCCTGATGCTTCTATGCCCATCCTGTCCCTCCACTGAAAAATGAACAGAAGTATCTGTTCAGGTTGTCCGCTTTTCCTTGATCTTCTTAACCTCTCAATTTCTCCCTTGTCATTGTCTTTTGTTTATATATCTACAAAGGTTTTGTCCCTTTGGCTCTCCTTCCCGCTTGTACCTCTGCACCCTTTGACACCTTCCTGCATCCTCTGCTTTTTCTTGGTACATCTCCCTGTCCTCTAGCCTCTACGCTCCTTTGTACCTCCAGTATGCCACCCTTCTAATCTTTTCTCAGCCACTTTGCTCAAGAACCATAGGGTCTCCTTTTCTCCTGTTTCTGCTCACTACTTTTGCACAGACGTTTGTTGCCTTCCTACTATGCCAGCAAAAGGAAAAGAGAAACACTTACTTGAAGTTACAGCTGGCAGCTACTTAAAACTTGTAACCTTATCCTGTCTGTTTGGTTCTACTAGCTCTGTAATGTTTTTCTCTGTTTGTAAGAGTTATATAAAATATGCTAAATGTGTTTTATTTGTCTGTGACTGGGTCACGCCTGAAATTGACTGTGTCAGTCTAGTGCACTTACCCGTAAAAAAAAAAAAAAAAAAAAATATGAATCATCTTATTTCATACTACTAACCTGAATGTTATTTTCTCCTTTTCAGGTTATCGTGAAAGCCAATGGAGATATCGTGGTGTCCAGAGATCTCAGAGACCCTTTTCCCCGCTGCCTTGGAGCGGAAGAGTAAATGCTGCCTGGCTTTAAGTTTTACTAATTTTTGTTATCCCTGCTCGCCTCCCCCAGTACATTGCTTGATACCCCACCTCCCCAGGTGGTAGGAACTGATGCTCTTGTCACTCAGCTCTTGTACTGTGAAGGTGGCAGAGTGGGCAGGGGAGTGGGGGAGAGATCTGGTCACAGGATGAACAAAAACAAGGTCGAGACACCCAGAGCAAAGCCATCTGGGAGTGCGGGCAAGTGTACCCGCAGCAAGGACTGCCACGGGGTGTGGAGGAGTACACATTTGCCTTACTTGAATGCGTGTGAGAGTGTATCTGTATGTGTGAGGGCAATGGGGGAGGTTGGGGTCAGTTTCTCTCATTGTATACATTATGATAAATAATACTGAAGTCTCAACAAAATTATTTTGCACATAAGGGGGCAATGGTGAGCAAGATAAGCAAATAATCACAGTAATACTTGTCACAGTAATGTTCAGACATCACATCCTGTGAGGTCGTGTGTCTCCATTTTATGGGAACAGGGTGAAATGGGGTGTTGATCCATTTTTGTGTTACAAAGGGGGAATCCTTAGATGACACAGTCTGCATTCAAGGAAGAGATGAAGGAAATTGTCAGATTAGGGCACGCATGGGTTTGGCTGCTAAACGTGTTTGTTTCAGAGCTCACTTGGGGTGGGTTGTGGGCTGGCAGCTGTATGCAGGTTTCTGAAGTCTCCAAACTCCCTATTCATAAATCCCCTCAGTAGTGTCACTAGCTGCAGTCTGTGTGGCTCCTGACACACTATGAACCAGGAGTTCTGCAGTGTTTACTTTCTTTCCCTTAACCCTATGCTCCTGAAATTCACAGATTGAATTGTGATGGTTGAGGGGAGGCGGATGCATAAATGCAGTGAGAGGTTACAATTATGTGAAATAGTAAAGTCAGGCTGTAGGGATAGTGTTGGGGAGGATTACCCCAGCTCTTTGGAATCACACCTTGCCTCTATTTCCACATCCTGTGCTCAGTCAGGTTAGTTTCCGCTTTATGCACACACCCATCCATCCCACACTACAAGTCTCAAAAAACCAAACCTTTTACATGCCCCCATCTGCTTTATGGTGGAGAGGCGTGTCACTGAACTGGAACACGTGAGAGAGATGCCTTCTGTCAGAGGTCGCTCGAGCAGGAGCCTTATAATGAGGGTGAAGATGGAATTTCTCGGAGCTGAGGTACAGCAGCCATTGTATCAGAGGGGGTGTTCTAACAGAGCCTTAAAATGAGGGTGGAGAGGAATTTCATGGTGATGGTTGCTAAATTACAGCAACCATCGTTCTATAGGGATATGTGTTGAAAATGGATGCCTTCCATTTTTTTGTTTTATTATGGCTTTTGGAAGTTAAGGCTTCATTTAGGCTACTTGAGCAGTAGTAACCAGAGAAGTAAGCCCTCTGTTACAAACAAAATATTTGACTGGGTGAGGAAGGGAGGACATGCCAGAGGTTCCATTTGGGGGAAAAGAGAATGGTGTGGCACAGGAAAAGAAAGGTGTGCTGGTGCTATCGAACCAAAATGGTGGAGATTTGAAACTGAATCTGCGCAGCCTGTCAGTACCTAGCTCCAGTGTTTTACAGGAAAACACTGAAATCACAAAAATGCAGCAGTAGCTGCACTAGCTACCATTAGGGCTTTTAGCATTAAGAATTTTTTTTTTTTAAATAAAGCAGAAGTGTCCATACTCTATAAAAGTGGTTGGGCCTCCCACCCCAACCCCTTTTGGGTTACTCTAGTATGGGGATATTTTAGTAGTTTATCTGGAACATGCTAACATCAGTCACCATAAATACAAAGAACAGTCAGTTAATATTACACATACCATTACCACCCAGTATGAACCAGTTTGGATCGCCTGATAGACTGCATGTAACTTTCCTGCTTACAGCTCCTCAGTGGTTATATTGCACTTTTCCCAGCTATGTGAGCCCATGACTCGAGAATTCCACTTGGGATATCCAGCGCGAGGAAGGGCGAGGACCTCTAAAGTGCATCCGTGTCGGCGTGGCTCAGTTGGTAGCACATCCGCCTCTGACCAGAAGGTCGGGTTCGCCCACACCGGGATTGACTGTACCTAAAAATCGCTGGCATCCGATTGCAGTATTGGGGTGCTGTACTGCTGGGGTGTGCTGTCCTCGGATGAGACGTTAAACCGAGGTCCCTTCTACCCATCCTGGTGTTGTCCTGGTGGGTGTCCAGGTGGAAGCAAAGAACCCACGGCACTCTTCGCAAAGAGTAGGGAATATTCCCGTGTCCTGGCCAACATTCCCCTTCCATAAACTGGTTCATGCAATTATCCAGGCTGTGTGTGGGTGATGATGTGTATATGGCCGCCACCACACATTCAGTCACTTCACTACAGTCTAGCATTTTGTAAAGCGCTTTGGATGTATGAAAAGCGCTATATAAATACTGATTCTTCTTCTTCTTCTGATGTTTTGCTGTGATGTCACAGCTTCGCCAGAGCTACCTGATAATCTGAATGGACTCATTCTGGGTGCTAGTGGTATGTGCAGTGTTCAGTGACTTGTTTTCTGTATTTACGGTGATTGATGTTGCTGTGTCCTAAAGTGTGATGCAGTTTGCACGAAAAAAGAAAAGGAAAAATCAAGTGAAAGAAAGTTTGATTTCACCTACTGAAAAGTTGTGAAGAGTACCGTGCACTGCACACCACCAGACAAAGTTTTAAATACTTGAAACATTTGTTAGGTACAGTGCAAGTACTACTGACCATCCATATCTGCTGAAACGCCCGGCATCTCTCACACCTGGGCGACTTCTGTTCTGTGGGTTATGCTAATGAAGGCTACCAGCTAATAGTAGAGTTAGTAACCCTCATTAGCATAACTCGTGCTAACAGAAGCCACATTGTATGCATGAGACGGGCTGAGTGGGCTGCTCTGCAGACATGATGCGGTATGCGCACTGTGCATTACACGCGCAGGAATTTCAAAATTTGTTTTAATACTAAAAGCTCTGATTACGCTTGGCAGCAGCTGCTGCACTTCCTGTGATTTCAGTGTTTTCCTTTAAAGTAAAGGTGTTCACCTTATTAAGACTTTGGCTTCACAGTTCGGTACCCTGGGGCATGCTTATACGCTTTCTGTGCCAAGAGTAAAATTTTACTATGCTGTGTAAGGTTTTGGAAGGGATCGAACTGTGGCTGAGCTGCCAGCCAGCCGATCCTTCCACTTCCTCGATCTGCCTGCTGTGCCCCGCACTCCTCCGTATCGTGGCGTTGCCAGGGAGAGTGCGGGAGACTGCGTCTATAAAGTATATGGGGCTACTTTTCCAAACGATTTTGTACACTTAGATCTGCATATTAGAGGGATGAAAGCCACCGCTGACTAATCGAACCTTATTAGTCAAGCGTGGCTTTCATTTTTTCATAATGTGAAGCCCAGCATGTAATCTTGCAACTTTACTTTAAATGTTATGAAAACATTTGAAGCCTTCAGGGGTATAAAATTGAAATTTAAAAAATGGCACCCTCCCCAAAAAGGGCAACAGTTATGAGTGACATTGAGTATGAAACTGGCTGAGCTTAATGTCACCTCAGCCTGTATTTTCAAACCCTTTGTTGTAGCGAGCAGTACGAACAGTATGCCAGACAGTTCTGAAGTGTCCCTGCTTGGAGCCAAAGATGGAGTGTGATAATGTCTGGGATGATTAGGGATTCACTGTCTGGGATCATGAGATTGTGGTCCCTAACCCCAAAAAGTGAGTGGAAGTAATTGCTTTGTTTATCATGTTTTAGATTGTGTTAAATCCACAATCTAAAGCTAGCTGTGGCCGCAGAAAAGTTATTTGCTCATTTCGCACCATGTGGGCTGCACCGCTTTGCAGACGTTGGTTAATGTATGGGTTTTTGTTGTCTCATAGTTATCCCTTTACAGTGGAGCAGGTGAGCCATGGTTGACCATCCTTCATGTCTAACCGGTTACAGCAGAGCTGCAGATGAACCCGGTAGCCTCAGGGAAGAAGAAAATTTGATTAGGTCAGACAGTGAGCAGTTGTAGAATTCAGTGTAGTTCTGCATGTGACTTTGGGGAGTGCAGAGGGCATTAAAAACCCAACACTGACATACTTATCTAGGAGTGCTTTTCACAGGTATGAAACTTCAACCCAGATTCTTTAAAATAAATAGATAAATCATTGAACTGGCCTAAAAGAGTTGACTCTGTTGATTTGCAGACAGTATCAAGCAAGAATTCGTATCTCATCGTGGTCTGCAGACCTCTTGTTGTTCACTCTACTGCACAGGCTGGTTCTTTTTAGAAATTCAATATCTGTAAGTGTTTGCACATTTTATTAAAAAAAGAAAACTATAAACTCAGATACTGTATTTATCTGCTAATAAAAAGAAATCATTGTATCTGCCTCCAGCTCCCAATGAAATGAAAAGCTGTCTTTAATCTTGTCATGCTTGTCTTTTTTTTTCTTAAAAGAAACCAAAATTCCAAAAAGTTTCTAAATTTTCATTTTATAGGTATTGTAAATAAAAAAAAAAATGTAAATAACGTTGGACTGGTGCTTTTGATGAAGATTGCGTGTTGCTTTTGAGGTGGGGGATGACTGAGAAATATTTGGGGCAACTTGCTTGTTGGGACCGGGAGGGTGAGGCAGTGGTTGAAGTTTGGGGTCTCGGAGAATTGAGATTAGCATCTTATCCACAAGTGACTTCAGAATGGCAGTGTTTGATTTCCAGAACGGAACCTAAGGAGAATGGAGTATATAAAAATAAAAATATATTTACAGCATGTTTGTATCTTTATTTATTTGTATTATCCCAAACTAGAAGGCTGGTGTTTAAAGTAACAGTCCAGTGGAATTGTTTTTTTTTCCAGAAGGTTAATTTCAGCTACTGCTAATTAAAGTGAATCTTTTCTGCATTTTCTTTCTATTAAAAGAAAACATGGAGCCCCTTCCTCAATGGGAGCTCCACCACGATGTTTAAATTTGTTTTTTTTTCTGTTAGTCCCAAAGGAAGGGATGGGATTGTAATTTGCCCTGAGAAGCTGGCAACATGATCCCTTCCACTTCCTGATTCTGTGGTCCACTCCCGCACTCTGACGCTTTGTGACATCTGTGTAGGGAGAGCGTGGGGCATGCTGCATTCACTTGAATGGAGCATCTTTTCAAAGCTTTCCCAATTTCAGATCAGGTTTTGGTACTGATTGTGCCAGGTTCAACTAACAAGGAGGAAAAAAGGTAGTACTAAAGTTTTGCCCATGTCCATTGCACTGCTGCCTTTATTTTGCCCATGTTCGTGCACTGCTGCCTTTGTTTAAAAAAAAAAAAACATTTTGGTTGAACTTGAAAATTTTGCAGACAAGTGGAAGATGTGTGGAATCTATTACAGTTAAAAACGGTAAAGCTGGACTGGTGGTGCAGAGGGCTGAGGCACCGTAGGCACTACCACCGTCACACTGGTGACCTGAATTAGGAACGAGCTTGGGGGTGGAGTCTGGGAGAGGACTGAGGGACCGCCAGACAGCCTCCTCTTCTGGACTCGGGTGGTGTGTCTTTGCAGAAGCCTCATGGTAGCACTGACGCTCAGGGACAGACTTGGTCTTCCAGGACTTAGGAGGCAGTATAGCGTAGTGGTTAAGGGCACTGAGCTGCAAATCTGAGACCTGGGTTTGAATACACTTCCACCTTATGAGTCCTAGGGTTTCTTATAAAATTAAATGCCCTTCCTGTGTATTATTAATAATTGTGTGGGGAGTAAGTGCAAAACGGAATACCAAAGTAGAAGTCAAAAAGAGGAGCCTCACTCAATCTCCAGTGTAAATGAAAAGAAGTGTGAAATGTTTCACTGTACTAATTTTATTACATCAATTGCCTTCAAAATATTCTCTTATTTTTTCTTGTTTGCTCCATAGAAATTAATTTGTGACGCTTCAGAACTAAAAATGTCCTTGTTCAGACAAAGGAGCTTAACATTATTAACACCACTGTATAAAGTTGAGAAGGCTTTAAAACATATAAAGACAAAAGAAAACTAATAAGCTTTAAGTTTCCAATATTACAAACTATGCCTTTAAAACAGCCACATGGTAATTCATGGAGAGGAGCTAAACAAACCTGTTATCACAGTTTGTCCTATTATTCCAATAAGTGTAGGATAAATCTTTGTAATATCCATGCACTAGGTAGGATCAAATATAACGGGGTGAGGAGGCTGCCCATTCATTAAAGAAACCGGATTTGAAAAATGAGAAAGAAACTGTTTCAATGCCAAATATCAGGCTAATATAATTAAATCATTTAAATTGCCAAAGTTGCTTGAAATAAATAATTTAACCTGTTTTCTCACAGGCAAAATTAATTAGGGAAAATATGTATTTTTTGCTTCTATTTTCTGGTGGATTTTTCTAAAATTCATTTTAGGGCATGTAAACTACTTGTAGATAACAAAAGACTTTTTTTTTTCTTTTTTCAGAAAGCCACATTCAAACAGCTAAATACTTTAATAACTGATGTTAATTCTCAGTATGGTTCTCCACCATGCTGAGGTTTCAAATAGTTAAACACTGACCTTTTAAATCAGGCAGCCACTCCGCACGCCTGTCCACCGACAAACAGAACATAGAGGATTGTGTATGCTAAGCATATACAACAAGGCAGTTACATCGAGAGGTTTCCGTGGTAACCAGAGACCCGAGGCGTGGCTCGAGAGGTCCGTTACCACGGATACCTCAAGATTGCACAACTGTCTTGTTTGTGTATGGTTGCTCATACACAATCTTTATAGTGTATGGGCAACCATACGCAGTACACGGACAAGTTTTGTAAAAAAGGCGGCTTACTTCAGCTTCTGCCCCCACGCCGCCTCCGTTGTTGGCGAAGGCGCCACTCAATTGCGCACGAAAGAATAATTATTTGTTGCGTTGCACCGTGACGCATTCGTGCAGCACAACAAGATCGTGACGCATCGAGTAGGAAAACAACGCTGTTCCAGGCATGGATTTCCACGCGAACAGCTCTCACCATACACTATAAGCTGCTTGCACAAACACTCGGAAGTGTTTGAACCGATCGCACGCACAAACGAGCTTCTGACTGGAGCAAGGGTCGGGCAAGAGTACACACGTTGAGCATGCTAACGCTCATGAAGTGATGTCACCCTTGGGTGCCCCCGCTGCTTAAATCGCTCCTGAAAGCAAAGAGATACACAGGACGATCGCACTAAACTCCACAATGTCTTTTTTCAACAATACATTTATAGAGCAAATGCAAATGGATAAAGGATATTCGAACTTAGGTAAACAAATATATTGCAGGAAAGGGAAGATGGGAAAACAAGAGGTAGGTCAGAGGGTCATGCTCAAGGTTAAGACATACACAGGAAGAGAAGTGGAAAAATGGAGGATAGGTGTGGAATGGCTGTCTGATCGAAAGTTCGGTATTTACTTCTAAAGTATTTGAAACCTCAGCAGCGTGGAGAACCATATTGAGAAGTAACATCAGTTATTAAGGTATTTAGCTGTTTGAATGTGGCTTTCTGAAAAAAATTTGTTTTGTAATCTACAAGTAGTTCAAACGCTGAAATGAATTCTTTTTCTTTAGAAAAATCCCACCAGAAAATAGAAGCAAAAATTACATATTTCCTACAATTAATTTTTGCCTGTTAGGAAAACAGATTAGAAATTATTTCAAACAACGCTTGGCAGTTTAAATGATTTAATTATATTAGCCTGATATTTGGCATTGAAACACATAGTTTCTTTCTCAACCGGTTTCTTTAATGAATGGGCAGCCTCCTCACCCCACCCCGCTATATTTGATCCTACCCTAGTGCATGGATTTTACAAGATTTATCCTACACTTATTGAATAAGAGGACAAACTGTGATAACAGGTTCGCTTCCCTGTTTGGCTCCTCTTCATGAATTACTATTTGGCTGTTTTAAAGGCATAGTTTGTAATATTAGAAACGTAAGCTTATTATTTTTGGCTTTTGCTTTTAGATGTTTTAAAGCCTTCTCAACTTTATACAGTGCTGATAATAATGTTAAGCTCCTTTGTCTGAAGAAGGAACATTTTTAGTTCTGAAATGTCACAAATGAATTTCTACGGAGCAAAACAAGAAAAATAAGAGTATATTTTGAAGGCAATGGATGTAATAAAATTATTACAGTGAAACATTTCACCACTTCATTTCATTTACACTGAGAGGAGTGAGAGCTCTCTTTTGACTTCCGACCTGGTTTGAATCCATAGCCCCACTTAGTTACTGTGTGACCCTGAGCAAGTCACTTAACTTCCTTGTGCTCAAGCTCTGGCTTAGTGTGCCTTTTCTGATTACACAATTTCCCTTTCCTTTCCCTTTAGGTCAGGAGGTGGAAGGAGCCACAGTTCTGGAATGCATGAGCACCTCTACGTGCCCTGTGCGCTGCCACGGCTTGGGCTCTGGAAAGAAAAGGTGGAAAATGGGACCAAGGCTAATGAAGCTCACCGTGCTACCGCGACCTCCCTGCCACTTTATTTGGGGCGCTTGAAGACAGGCACAGGAGGAGGAGGACAGCCTGGTCCCACCGGGGGGGACCTACCCTGACGAGAGAGAGAGAGAGACAAAGGATGATTAACAGTACCAGGGAAACGAGACTGAGTAGCTGCTCGGTCTCCGGGAGTAATAAAATGTTAATTAAACAAAGCTGGTCTGAGGCTATGCTGAATTTTCAAATTCTGCTTCTGATGGAACTCCTGTTATGGAAATTCCACCTAATGTCACGGGATTCTGAAAGTGTGTTCTACAGTTGACCTAAACCATGGATTATTTTTCCTGCAGAATCCGTGAGTTTTCACAAATCTGCAATATCTTGTTCAAGGATCTCTCCGCTGTTAGACCGCACCTTTGGAACTATAGCCTTCAGTGCTAGGACCAGACGGACACTTTTGCTAGTTGGGGCCACCAGAGTGACTTGCTGCGCTTATATGTATATAAACGTGGGCAGCCCCATCACTTCTCAGTTATTTTGCCATCAATTGGTCTTGCCGACCTGCTGAAGGAAATGCAGTCAACCTAGCCATTGCTTCTTTCATTTTACTTAGTGTTTATTATCAATCAAATCTTTATTTAACCGGGCGATCATCATTGAGCAAAACTCATTTTCAAGATGGACCTGGATAGCTTTGAGATCCGTGTACAATACAAATAAGACATCAAAGTTCACAATGGTTACAGTATTCAAAAGTGTGTCAGCTAGAGAGCGGTAGTATTAACGAGTATAACATTTGGTAAATGATGACAGTATATACACAAGAGCCAGCACAAGAAACCTAAGCATAATTACAGCAGATGTCCACAACATATATCCAGCAATCAAATATATAATAATTAGTAGGACTAGGAGAGCACAGCAGGTGAAGAGGGGCAAAAGTACCTTGAGGGCAATAAGAAAGGTGGGAAGAGGGAGGGTAAAAAGGTATAAGGGCAGTAAGGGTGAGGAGTATTAAGGGTTAGGAGCCAAGGTGCTGAAACGGGTGCAAGTTTCAGCAACCATAAATTACTGTTCAAACAACATGAAGTCTTGCTGTATTCTGACAATTGCAGGTAGCCCCAGCCTTTAAACTGCCCCGGAGAACAAAAGGTTAACTTTCAAACAACATGAAGTCTTGCTATATTATGACATATGCAGAGAGTCCCAACCTTAACTGCTCGGAGGTGAAAGAGTTAACTTTCCATGCCAGGCATGGAACTCGAGCGCAGCTCGGTTGAAAACTCTGTCTGTTGTTCTTCAAACTCAAACTGTCAGATTTCTTTATTCCGCCTCACTGAACTGTGCTCTGGAGATTTCTCCTTCTGCTTGGTTCATTTTGTCGGTTAAAGTATTAATTTTCGCTTTTTAACCGGATTTAAACCACAACCGGTCAGTTCAAGCTCTGTCTGTGGTACTGTAAGTACTAGATAGGTTTTACATTTACCTTCTGTGTGGAACTTATAAGCGGTATTATCGGTTCGGTTTGAACCGATCAGGTTGTTGTAAATACATTAATCTGTCTTTTAGAGTGCAGTTCCGGTTCTTATCGGTTCTAAAAACAGATTTCATTACGTTTTCCACGACTCCGTGACACGGTTGGGAACCGATAAGACAGTCTTGCTTGGTGGATTGCCATAAACGGGCAAGTTTTGGTTAGGGCTGGCACTATGTCTGAGAAACCCAAAAGAAAACCTGGCCCACTGGGTTTCAACACTGTAGTGTTTGTGGGGAAGCTTGCCAAGGCTGACCCCTACACCACCTGTGTTTATTGTCTGGGGTTTGACCACCTCAATGCAGACTGCCAGATTTGCAAAATTTTCCTGCAGCTACCCTGGATAAGAGGTTGGTAGGCTCAGGGAAAGGGAGGCCAAGAAGTCCGCTGACCTGGATGGCCAGCCGGTTCGGTTGTAACCGAACCGGAGGGAGTGCCCTCTGACCAGGACGAGACATCCTCGGCAAGGAGAGCCGACTCGGAGGAGTCGGTTCCAGCAAAAGGACTAGAAAATCAGCAGGTTTGGAGCCAAATTGCCCTCTCCAACCGCTGAAGAAATAGCCAAAGCGATTAAAATTGTCCAGTCACTTTCTCGGTTCCACCGAACGGCACCATCAGGTAAGTGTACGGTTCGGTCGGTTCCACCGGTTCAAGAATATGATTTAGAGGAATTTTATGAACCGGAGGAGGGGAAGAGAGTATGAGGAGAGTGAATGTGGATTTGAAAGTCTGGATGTGCCCATTGAACTGGACATCTCCCCAGACAGACCTTCAGGAGTGTCTCCCCAGGCTTTCTGAGTCCCCCCTCATTTTATGTTTTTATAAAAGTGGCTGAAACCTCCAGCTCCCTATGGAGGAAGCTGTGGATGATCAAGAGGAGCCTGACTATGTAGAAATGATGGATATCCCAGAGTCTAGGAGACTGTCTATTCCTTTGCATAAATCTTTTGGGAAACAGTAAAAATTCTAAAACTCCTTACACTATACCTCCTGTGGATAAAAGAATGGACAAGACGTATACATTGTCAGGCTCTATACGAGTTCCTTACACAACAATGCAGCCATGTTAGTAGTGCAGGCTGCCGCCAGACAAGGCAAATATTCCCTTGGCTTCACACCTCCTGACAAGAACTCCAGGAGGATTGATGCCATGGCAAAGAAACAGTACATGGCATCATCCTTGGGACTCAGACAGGCAAATTATATGGCTTATGTTGCTAGATACCAGAAATCCAGATGGGATACTGTTATGGCTCTAGCAAAACAGGTCCCTGGACAGCTTGCCAAGGAGCTGGAGCAGGTGGCTGCTGATGGTATTGAGGCATCTAAGTGCAATTCCATGCTGCAGTGGACTCTAATGATGTGTCATCAGAGTCATGGCTACATCTGTGGCACTTCGCAGAATGGCTTGGCTCAGATGTACCAGCCTGTCACAGGATACCCAGACTAAGGCCATGGATTTTCCTGTTGTGGGTAATTCTCTGGGGAGCAGACAGAGAATTACATGAAGAAAATGGATGAGTATAGGACCACCTATAGGGAGGCACAGGCCAAGGAAAGGCAGGCCACTCCTCAAAGGCAGCATTCCAGGGACAGGGGCAGGCCCTTTCATGCCTTTTACCAAGCCCAGGCCTCCTCTTCAGCTTACGCCCAGACGGGTTCTTTAGAGGAGAGGCAGACGGGCACAAGCAGACCTGCTTCTCACCCTCAGCCCAAAGCCCTGCCAAACAGGCACCCTGATGGGGTGGCCAGGGCTGATTCTCCACTACCTGTAGGCAGGCTGGCTTACTTTGTCCAGGACTGGATGTCTAACATCAGACAAGTGGGTCCTGGAGTAGTAAGCCAGGGACTCGGTTCTCAGCTTCAAAAATTTCCAAAGATGAGAACCAGGTCCTTTCCACCTGCAAATCCATCAGAGGCACTTGCCTTAGAGACAGAAGTTTCTACCCTCCTGGCTCTCAGAGCTGTGGAAAGGGTTCCACCCCTACACCAGGGCAAGGGTTGCATTCCAGGTGCTTCTCTTACCCCAAAAAGACAGGAGAATGGCGGCCCATCCTGGATCTCAGATACCTCAAACAAGCACCTTTTAAAACCAAAATTAAAATGGTGACTCTGGGAATTATTTTACCTTTCTAAGGCCAGGGGACTGGCTAGCGTCCCTGGACCTCAAGGTTGCCTACTTCCATGTTCTTATCAGAAGCTCCCATCGAAGTACCTCAGATTGAACTGCCTCAGGCCATTACCAGTTCAGAGCAATGTCCTTCGGCCTCACCTCTGCCCCAAGGGTATTCACAAATGCCTGGCAGTAGCAGTTGCCCACTTAAGAAGGCAAAGATTGCCATCTTTCCTTACCTGGATGACTGGCTCATAGTAGGCCAGTCTCCAGACCAAGTCAAATTACATCTTCAGGTAACTCAGCAACTGCTCAAATCTCTAGGTTTCCTCTCAATCTTCCAAAGTCAGTTCTAGAGCCTGTCCAGGTTCTCACCTTCATAGGTGCAGAACTGAACACAAAAGAGGCCAGAGCTTTCCTTCCTCTGGAAAGAGCAAGGACCCTGGTCTCTCTGGCCTCCTCTTTCACCCTGGCAGGTCTCGACCAGCAAGGCATTTTCTGCAGCTCCTGGGCATGCTGCTTCTACAGCAGTAGTGCAGGAGCAAGATTTCAGATGAGGGACATCCAGTTCCATTTGAGAGCCTTTTGGTCTCAAAGGAGAGCCTCTATCCAAATTGATCCCAGTGACTAACCCTGATCCAAGCCCTTCAATGGTGGCAGGACCAGAGCAATCTGAGACAGGGGGTCCCTTCGCGCCTCAGTCTCACTCCTTAATCCTTACTACAGATGCATCCTCTTGGGTGGGAGTTCACAGCGAGCACTTCACTACCCAGGATTGTGGTCCCTCAGGAATCTCTGCTCCACATCAATCTGTTGGAACTCAGAGCAGTTTTTCTAGCACCCAAGTTTTTCCAAATCTGTTCAGAACAAAGTTGTTCAGGTCAGAACAGACAATACCACCACAATGTGGTACATCAATACAAGGGGGCACTCGGTTCACGGCCTGTCAGCACCAAGCAATGAAGTTGTGGTCTCTGGCTTACCTCTGAACACCTTCCTTATTGCAGTTCACCTCCCAGGCAAGGACAATGTCCTGGCAGATGCTGTCAGCAGGATTTCCCAGGCCATCACAGATGGTCACTGGATCCCCTAGTACTGAGGTAGTATTTGCCAGATGGGGCACCCTGCAGATAGATCTTTTGCAGCCCCAGACAATCACCAACTTCCCTTTTGCTGCAGGCCCCAGTGTTGGGCTCAGTCCCTCTGGATGCCTTCCTTCTCAGTTGGGAAGGGAAGTTTCTCTGTGCTTTCCCCTTCCTCTTCTGTTCAAGGTGCTAGTCAGAATCAGATCTCAACCCTGCAAGATGATCCTGATTGCTCCAGATTGGGCCAGACAGCCCTGGTACCCACTCCTTATGTCCTTGGCAGTCCACCTTCCCTGTGTCTGCCCAGGAATCACAATCTGTTAACCTGTGCTCAGGGAGAGTTTGGTACCAACCTCAAATCTCTCATCTCAAGGCCTGGCTCTTGAAGAGTTAGAGTTTGCTGACCCACACCTCTCCCAAGGTGTATTGATATATTGAAGGCTTCTAGGAAGCCTTCCACCAGGGCTACTTATAATTCCAAATGGAAGAGATTTTCCATATGGTGCTCTGACAAGCATATCTCCCCAGAATCTGCTGACTTACCCACAGTCCTGGATTATATTGTGCATTTGAATACTTGGGGCTGAGACCAGCTACCCTAAAAGTTCACCTGGCAGCAGTGTCTGCTTTCTTATCAGCAGGTAAACCTCTTCTTTCAGCTCATCCTGTATTTTCCAAGTTTTCAAGGGGTTGCTTCACACCAACTCCCCATTTAGGGACCCTGCCCTGCCTGGGATCTTAATATTTGCATTGCCCAGCTTATGCAACCCCTTTGAGCCCTTGTCTTCAGCAGAGCTTAAGTACTTGACTTTGAAAACTGTGTTTTATAGCCATCACTTCGCCAGGCGATAAGTGAATTACAAGCATTGTCAGTGGAGCCTGATTTTATCTCCTTTCATAGAGATAAGGTGGTCCTCAGGACTAACAGAAAGTTCTTGCCTAAGGTGGTTTCAGACTTCACCTTAATCAATCTATGTCTCTCCCTGTACTTCACTGACCATTCCTCCTGGGCGAGAGGAGACTGCACAGTTTAGATGTCAAAAGAGCCCTTAGTTACTACATAGAACGTACTAAGGGTCACAGGTTTGACTCCTCCAACTGTTCCTCACTTATGGTGAGGTTGGTAAGGAAACCTGCCACTAAAAGATCCATTGCCAGGTGGATTGTCTCTTGTATCCATTTTGCTATGAAAACTGGGTAAGGTTCCTCCTCAGGCCTGAGGGCACACTCTACCAGAGGTACATGTTGCCTCTGGCTGCTGCCAGGGACATCCCTATCCTAGAGATATGTCAAGCAGCTAGCTGGAAAACAGTTCACACTTTTACTAAGCATTACTCCCTGACATCCAGGCTAGAAGTGATGCTCGGTTTGGCACAGCTGTGCTTCAGAGCCTATTTCCTAAGTAGGTTCTGTCCCTCCTCCATGGAGGTACTGCTGTGTAGTTGCATATGTCATAATATAGCAAGACTTCATGTTGTTTGAAGAAAAATTACTCACCTTAGTAGTGTTGTTTCTTCTAATGGAGTCTTGCTATATTATGACCTCCCCGCCTGCCCCTCTCAGAACCTCTGCTTTGGGATGTGGGTGGCAGTGCAGTGTTGGCACTTAGTAGATGCCTACCTTTGTTTTTTCACCCTCCTTTTTGGGGTGATTGGTGTTAGTTTTTCATTTTTGGATCCCTGACTTGAGTCTTTGTTTTGGACCAAAAATGTGTTCTTATATTTAGTAGCCAGTTGGCTAGTGTAGGTTTACAGCTCCACACAGAACCTTAGTGAGTTTTTGCTCAAAGATCTGACAGTTTGAGTTTGAAGAACAACAGACAGAGTTTTCAACCGAGCTCGTGCTCAGAGTTCCATGCCTGGCATGGCAAGCTAACTCTTTCACCTCTGGAGCAGTTCAAGGTTGGGACTCACTGCATATGTCATAATATAGCAAGACTCCATTAGAAGAAACATTACTAAGGTGAGTAACTTTTTCTTTCTATGCATAGCATAGAATGTTCATCTCGAGCTAGTTGAAGCCTCTGCCTGTTGTTATTCGAACTGCAACCGCTCAGATTCTTTACTCCGCCTCACTGAACAAGTTGCTCCGGAGATTTCTCCTGCTGCTTTCGGTTCAAGAGTCAGTTAAGTGTCTGTTTTGGTCGGTTTTCTACGAATTGTTTCCGCATAGTCGATTCAAGTCTCTGTGGTACCGTGAGTACTAGATAGGTTTGTTCTGTTTTCTGTGTGGAACTTGTAAGTGTGGATCGTCTGGCTGAACCGATCATTTTGAGGTAAAATTTGTACTTTAGAGTGTGGTTACCAGTCCATATCGGTTCTAAAAACGGGTTTTAGTATGTTTTTTTTCCAAGACCCGTGACACAGTCAGGAACTGATAGGGGAGTCTTGCCTGGCGGTTGCCGAAAAGGTAAGTTTGTTTAGGTTGGCCATGTCTGAGAAACCCAAGAAAAAAACGGGCCCAAAGGGTTTCAACACTGCAGTGTGTGTGGGAGGTCTTGCTAAGGCCGATCCCCACACCACCTGGTTTATTGTCTGGGGTTTGACCACCTCGATTCAGACTGCCAATTTGCAAACATTTTCCCAAATCTACCCTGGAAAAGAGATTAGGTAGACTGAGGGAAAGGAGGCCGAGAAGTCCGCTGACCTGGATGGCTCTGCCCGGTTTGGTTCTGACCGAACCAGAAGGAGTGCCCTCTGACCAGGGCTTACTTCTTCAGGCAAAGGAGAGCCGATTCCGAGGAATCTGTTCCGACAAAGAAAAGACAAGTCTACCGGTTCGATCCAGAATCTTCGAGACCGACCGCTGATGAAATAGCCAAAGCAATTCGTATTGTGGAATCGCCGATCGGTTCCGACTGATCCGCACCTTTGGCAGGAGCTCGTTCAGTCGGTTCCTCTGTTCCGGATTATACCCTGGAAGAATTTTATGAACCGGAGTTTGAGGAGGAAGGAGAGTTGGAAGATGATTATGGTGATGGTGAAAGTCTGGATGTGCCTATTGACCCAGACATCTCCCCAGACAGACCTTCAGGTGTTTCTCCTCCTAGGCTCACAGGATACCCAGGCTAAGGCCATGGATTTTCCTGTAGTCGGTAATTCTCGTTTGGGGAGCAGACAGAGAATTACATGAAGAAGATGGATGAATACAGGACCACTTACAGGAGTGCTCAGGCCAAGGAAAGGCAAGCACCTCAAAGGCAGCAGTCCAGGGCAGGCCTTCCAAAGGCCTTTTACCAAGCAGAGGCCTCTTCTTCCTTCTCACAGAGGGGTTCTTAAGAGGGATAGGCAGAAGGGGGATGAGCAGGCCTGCATCCACCCCTCAGCCTAAAGCCCCTGCCAAGCAGACACCCTGATGGATCTGCCCGGGTTGATTCTCCTATCCCAGTAGGCAGGCTGGCTTACTTTGTCCAGGACTGGATGTCTGTTACATCAGACAAGTGGGTCCTGGAAGTAGTAAGCCAGGACTGGTTCTCGGCTTCAAAAATTTCCCAAGATGAGAGCCAGATCTTTTCCACCTGCACATCTCTCAGAAACCCTTGCACTAGAGGCAGAGGTTTCTTTTCTTCTAGCTCTAAGAGCTATAGAAAGAGTGCCTATCCTACACAGGGGCAAAGGATTGTACTCCAGGTATTTCCTAACCCCGAAAAAGAGTGGTGACCCATCCTGGACCTAAGATACCTGAACAAACATCTTTTAAAGCCAAAGTTCAAGATGGTAACTCTGGGAATTATCCTTCCTCTAAGGCCAGGGACTGGCTAGCCTCCCTGGACCTCAAAGATGCCTACTTTCACATTCCTATTAGGTGCTCCCACAGAAGGTACCTCAGGTTCAAGTTGTCCTCAGGCCACTATCAGTTCAGAGCAATGCCCTTGGCCTAACATCAGCCCCAAGGGTCTTCACAAAGTGCCTGGCAGTAGTCGTCACCTTCCTAAGAAGACAAAAGATTTATTTTGGACGACTGGCTCATAGTTGGCCAGTCCTCAGACCAAGTCAAGTCACACCTGCAAGTGACCCAGCAAGTGCTCACTTTTAGGATTTCTTCTCAACCTACCAAAGTCAGTTCTCAACCAGTGCAGCTACTCACCTTCATAGGGGCAGAAACGGTAAACAAGAGCCTTCCTTCCCTGGACAGGGCAAGGGCTCTCATGGAGCTGGCCTCTTCATTCAGCTTTCAGGTGTCTCACCAGCAAGGCATTTCCTTCAGCTATTGGGCCACATGGCAGCTTCTACAGCAGTGGTCCAAGGTACAAGATTCCAAATAAGGGACATTCAGTTCCACTTAAGAGCTTTTGGTCCCAAAGAAAGGATTCCCTTACCAAACTAATTCCAGTGACTAACTCTGATCCAAGCCCTGCAATGGTGGCAGGATCAGGACAATTTGAGGCAAGGGGTTCCATTTGCCACTCAGTCTCATTCAGTGGGCCTCACCACAGATGCTTCTGCTGGGCTGGGGAGCTCATTTGGGGAACTTACCGCCCAGGGACTGTGGTCGCTCAGGAATCTCTTCTACACATCAATCTTTGGAACTCAGGGCAGTGTTTCTGGCTCTGCAAGCTTTTTCCAAATCAGTACAGAACAAGGTGGTTCAGGTCAGAACAGACACCACCACCATGTGGTACATCAACAAGCAAGGAGGCACTGTCTACAGCCTTGTGCACAGAAGCAATGAAGTTGTGGTCCCTGGTTTATTCCTGCAAACCTCTCTGATGATAGTTCACCTTCCAGGAAAGGACAATGTTCTAGCAGATGCACTGAGCAGAATATCCCAGGGCCATCGCGAATGGGCCCTAGATCCTGGTGTTGAAGGTGATTTTCTCAAGATTGGGCACTCCAGAGATAGATCTTTTGCAGCCCCAGACAATCACCAACTTCCTCTTTTTGTTGCAGACTCCCAATCTTGGGCTCAGTCCCCTGGATGCTCTGATTCTGAACTGGGAAGGGAAATTTCTGTATGCTTTTCCTCCCTCTCCTCTCCTGTTCAAAGTGCTAGTCAAGATAAAGTCACAACCATGCAAAGTGATTCTGATTGCTCCAGACTGGGCCAGGCAGCCATGGTATCCCTTGTTGCTGTCCTTAGCAGTCAATCTTCCTCTGTCTCTTCCCAGGAATTACAACCTGTTAACATTCTCTCAGGGAGGATTTGGCACCCCAATCTTCAGTCTCTCAATCTCAAGGCTTGGCTCTTGAAGAGTTAGAGTTTGCAGATTTGCATCTTTCCCAAGGGGTTCTGGATATCCTTAAGGCTTCTGGAAAGCCTTCCACCAGAAAGACTTACAACCCAAATGGAAAAGATTCAGCATTTGGTGTTCTAAGAAGAATATTTCTCCAGACTCTGCTAAATTGCCTACAGTTCTGGATTATATGGTCCATCTCAATGGCCTAGGTCTCAGACCAGCTACTCTCAAGGTACACTTGGCAGCTGTTTCTGCTTTCCTGTCAGTAGGCAAGTCTTCCTCTCTGTCATCCCATCCTGTATTCTGTAAGTTTTTCAAGGGATTGCTTTCACACCAATCCACCCTTTAGGCTCCTGCTTGGGATCTTAATGTTTGAATTGCTCAGCTTATGCAACCCCTTTGAACCTTTGTCTCAGCAGAGCTCAAGTAATTGACTTGGAAAACTGTGTTTTGGTAGCCATTACTTTTGCTAGATGTATCAGTGAATTGCAAGCCCTGTCAGTGGAATCTGATTTCATCTCTCTTCACAGAGATAAAGTGGTCCTTAGAACTAACAGAAAGTTCTTGCCTAAAGTGGTTTCAGATTTCCACCTCAATCAGTCTATATCTCTCCTGACCATTCTTCCTCGGGAGAGGAGGCTACACAGTTTGATGTTAAAAGAGCCCTTAGCTACTACACAGAGCGTACTAAGGGTCACAGGTTTGACTCCCGCAGTTGTTCCTCACTTATGGAGAAGTTGGGAAGGGCAAACCTGCCACCGAGAGATCTATTGTCAGGTGGATTATTTCTTGTATACAATTCTCCTATGAAAACTGGGTAAACTCCACCCTCAGCCCTGAAGGCTCATTCCACAAGAGGTATAGTTGCTCCCTGGCTGCCAGGGATATCCTCTTTAGAAATTTGTCAAGCAGCCACCTAGAAAATAGTCCATACTTTTACCAAGCATTACTCTGATATCCAGGCTAGGAGTGATGCTCGGTTTGACACAGCAGTACTTCAGAGCCTATTTTCAAAGTAGGTTCTGTCCCTCCTCCTGGAGGTACTGTTTGGTTGTCTGCAGTTGTCAGAATACAGCAAGACTTCATGTTGTTTGAAGAAAAATTACTCACCTTAGTAATTATGTTTCTTCTAGTGAGTCTTGCTGTATTCTGACCCCGCCCCTCTCAGAACCTAGATTTTTGGATATGGGTGGGCATGTACAGTGTTGGCACCCCTTTTACACCCTCTTTTTCTTTGGGTGGAATGTTATTTCATTTGATTGTTTTGGGTTTCCTGACTTGAGTCTTCCTTTGAGGGCCCAAACATTGTTTTTCTGCCAGTTGGCTAGTTAAAAATTTACAGTTTCACACAGAACACCTAGTGAGTTTTGCTCAGAAAGATCTGATGGTTGCAGATCAACAGGCAGAGGCTTCAACCGAGCTTGAGATGAACATTCTATGCCATGCATAGAAAAGTTAACCCTTTGTTCTCCGGGGCAGTTTAAAGGCTGGGGCTAACTGCAATTGTCAGAATACAGCAGACTCCACTGGAAGAAACATAATTACTAAGGTGAGTAATTTTTTCTTCCTGCCTAATTATTGGTAGGTAGGAAATGTCATTTCTGCATGCTGCCAAAGTCAAAAGAGCTGTTATTTTGGCATTGTAAGTGCAGAGGTTAGAGAAAATTTACAAAGAAGACATGCCTGGGCCTGTCTACAATGTGAGGACTTGTGAGGTTTGCAAGAGCTTCAACCAGGCTACAAGGCGACACCTTAAGAAAGCTCCAGAAAATGTCCTTCTCAAGATATTGAAAGCCATGGAGAGGGAACCGAGACCAAAGTCTGTCTCCCACACGTCAGCCCAAAAGCAGCCACCGAAGTCTGAGGATCAGGATAGGAACAGTCATCCGCCATAAGCACAGAGAAGAAGAAAATCTGCTTCGCCATTGAGTTAAAGTAAACCTGTGTCATTGCCTATGGTGGTGGCATTGACTTCATTCTCCTGACTGAGAAACCAAGGGCAGGGCTTGGGTTAGAGTACTGCCATGTATACTGTAGATGGTTCGATGCCGTGTCATGACCAAGGACCCGTCAATGCAATTGTCCTGTCCCATTTACAGGGCACCATCAACTCTCACACCGAGTTGTAGTTTTCAGAAATAAGACCCTTTCTACCTGGATTACCAGTGTAGATAGTTATTCCGCTGACGGGCAGCCGCCATCGCTCATGGATTCCACTAACATACTGCAAATTCCTCCTCTCAGCCATTGCCAGTTCATTCTGTGGCTCCCATCATCGATCGTGCTGACGACAACGAAGTGGAATACAATCCTGACCTCATGCATTTAGAGGAGGAATATGAAGGAGAACAATTTCTAGCACCTCACTCTAGTTCTATCCTCTCCTTCAGTGAAGACTCGGTAAAAAAAAATCCTCATGGTTTTCCAAGGAAGTAGCTACAAGTCAAAGAAAATGCATATAGCATATAACAGGAAACCAAAACTGAGAAAGACTGGAGGTCATACAATTAAAAATGAGAGAGTCTAACAAATTAGAAAGGCAAAAGTCCAGAGGAAAAGATAGCAGAAGGGGCAAAGAGAGAAGACCAATAATTTTAGATACATTAGAAACCTAGGAAGGCAAAAGGATAGTAAACCTTGCTACTGAAGAAGGAAATGCACCAAACATGACCCAGAGAAAGCCTAATCCTCCAATACTCTGCTGTGTGTTTACCAAAGAGGACCTAGGGGATGGCCCAGCTCTCAAAAAGCACACCACCACAGGACCGGGTAGACATGAGTCCCTTTACAGAAGCCAGGCACAGGAGGCACTAAATAAACAAAAGCAGACAAAGCCACAGGACTAGATGAGATGCACCCCAGAATCCTTAAGGAACTGGGGGTAGAATTAGCAGCCCCTCTGGTGCTTTTATTCACAAAATCATTGAACAGCAATGTGGTACCCAAAGACTGGAAAAGGCAATAGTGGTTCCACTTTACAAATCAGGCAGTTGTGAAGAGGCTAGTAATTACAGATCAATGAGCCTCACATCTATGGTAGGGAAACTAATGGAGACAGTACTCAGAGGATCATAACATTCCTCAAACTAGCGGCCAACAAGATCCTAAACAACGGTTTCACAGCAGATAGGTCATGCCAGACAAATCTGCTCGACTTTTGACTATGCTACAAAAATAGTGAATGCTGGTGGGGCAGTAGATGTGACCTACTTAGACTTTAGTAAGGCTTTCGACTTGGTTCCACACATTCACTAAAAACACCACCAACAGCTTAATCTAGTTCAAGGTCAGTTGGCATTCATCTGTATCCCCTCCCAGGTCATGCTTCAAAATAGGCAGAATTTGCCTAATGCACTTACCTGGTCAACAAAAAATAAAGAAGGCTGGTAAGAAGCTTGACCACATGGGTTGGTCCAGAAGTAGTCAGATGGGTACAAAACTGGTTACAAGGCAGAACCCAGAGGGTACAGGTTGATGTAACGCAATCGACGGAAGGCAGGGTGCCCAGGGCTCAGTGCTGAGGCCTCTGCTCTTCAATGTTTTGTAGCAGACATCACTGATGGACTGGAAGGAAGGTGTGTCTGTTCATAGACTACACCAAGATATGTAATGGGGTGAACACCTCAGAAGATGGAAGGAGGAGAGAGGTAGTACTACCACTGCATAGATCACTAGTCAGGCCTCATCTGAATATGGAGTCCAATTCAGGAGGTTTCACCTCAGGAAGGACATTGGCTGGTGGAAATAGTACAGAGAAAGGTGACAAAATGATTCAGGGTCTGCAGTACATGTCCTGTGAGGAAAAACTTAGGGAACTGGATATGTACTCCCTGGAGAAGAGAGAGAGAGGGACATGATTGAAACATTCAGGTACATAAAAGGCATTAAGGTACAGGCACAGGAACTTTTCACTTCAAGAAGGGCACCAGGAGCAGGGGACAGGACCTCAGGCTGCAAGGAGGAGGTTCTCTACCAACACCAGGAAGTTTTTCTTCACAGAAGGAGTGGTGGACACCTGGAACAGCCTGCCCCAAGAGGTTGTGAGGGTCAGTACTGGGGAGGGGTTCAAGAATACATGGGATAGACACAAGGGAGCCCTGACTATAGAGGGCAACTAGAGTGTCAAACAGGTCTAAAACAAAGGGCAGACTAGATGGACCTAGCGGTCTCCTTCTGCCATCAACTTCTGTGTTTCTGTGGTTTATGCTCCAAGAGTTCCTCTGAGGATCTAATTTTCAAAACCCTGTGAAGTTTGTCATGGGCTTTGTTGTGGAAGAGAAGAATTAAAACAAAAAAAGAATCTAATGGAATTTTTGGCAATGCTGTGCTCCCCCTTTATTATAATTCCATCTATATATCCTGCATTACAGGATGCTGCCTTTGCTGCATGATACAGACCAAACTGACTGCCTGCAGTTCCTAGAAAGACTGATAAGCAGTATCCTGCACCTTCTGCTAAGCCGTATTCTGCTAATCAGCCAGACACTGACTCTCTGGCCACCGTGGCTGCTCATGATAGGTCTAAGGCCCCTAGACACATGAGTACTTTACCTCCTGGTAAAGCATCTAGGAGGCTGTGTGTGATGGGCAAGTGCATTTATGCCTCTGCATCATTGGGCCTTTGGATTGCAAACTACCAGGCCCAGATGATCAAGCATCAGAACAGCCCACTATTGCGCTTTTGCCTGATGACTCTGCCAAGAATTATTTACTTAAAACATCTGCTGGTGCTGAAGTTGGCAAACATTTGTTGCACTTAGCTTATGATGTCTCTGATGCTTCTGCCAGGGGTGGCTGCTTTTGGCATTTGCATGAGGAAATATTCTTGACTTAAAGTTGCTGGCTTTGCCAGTGATGTGCAAAAAGTAGTTCTGAATGCCCCTTATAAAGGGACAAAACTGTTTGGATATGATGTTGAAGAGGCCCTACATGGCCTTCAGACTTCAAAAATGACTCTAAGGTCTGTTAATTCCCTGTATCACACTCCTGCTAGAGGTTGTGATTTGGGCTCCTTTCATGAGTTTGCTGCCCAAGGTAACTGTGCCCATCATCAGCAAGGCCATGGCAGAGAATATGGCCCCTTCCAGGTCCCTCCCCCATTGCCCATAAATAAGCACCCAAAGGTATTAGTTCCAGTGGCCCTGCCACCACCCGCATTACCTGATACTCTTCTGTCTCTCCCCAACCTCATCCATTACCTGTTGGGGTGAGTGTGGAGGCAGGATCTCCTGCACCTGAAGCAGTGGCGGAGATCACTGCGGATGAGTGGGTTCTAGAGAAAATTGCAGGAGGACATGATCTGGAGCTGTTACAAATCCTCACAGATTGTCCTGTGCCTCCTTCCTTTTATCCTCGTGGCTCTTTGCCCTTCCAAAGGAACAAGTTCAGTCTTTATTCCAGAACAGACAACACATCTGCCTTTCGCTGTAGTTTACATAAAAAACTGAGGAGTGATGGCACGTCACTGTGGGTGGCCTAGCTAGCAAACGTCTTGTGCTGTCCTAGCTGACAGCTATAGTTCTAAAGGTGTGGCCTAATGCATGGAGATTCTCTTGCTGCTGTTATGGTAAATTCTTATGTAACTTTTTTGTAAACTACAGCAAACTAATTGAGCGGTTTAAATTAAACCATTTTCAAAATTCCATGGAGTTTATTTAAAAAATAATTTCAGATGTGGGATTACAATTCTGTCAGCGCTCCATACAGCTCTAGTAGGTTAGAATTTTTGCCTGACTTTACTACACAGTTGCCTTTAGATCTTCCAAATCTCAATCTCATTCATCCCCACTTACAGGTCTGTGCTGGAGGTGCTAGGACCCTGTGGGAGCAAAGTCTTTACAGTCTACAGCTTAGGGGTTGACTTTGGTGCTGGCGCCACCCAGAAGGCAGACATAATGTTCGAGGGTGGCCAAAAACTGATGCTGGCCCTCTGCCTTCCTCAGTTCTGTTTTTCCTGCCATCAAGTGCATGCTGTGGGAGTACTGATCGCCATGTGTTGCTGTGTCACAACAACTTTCTCAGTTCTTCACCATTTGTTCATCGCCATACCCCCATGACATTGTCCTCCTTCAGTGCCTTTTTCTTAATTTACTGTTTCAGTGTGGTGCCAAACCTTTCCTATCCTTTTATTGTTTTTCTTCTCGTCACACCATGTCTGGTTCCGAGGAGTGCAAAGGAAAGAAGGCTTCCAAGCAGAAGAAGAAACAGGACGGCTCCCTATGTATCAGTGCATCTGTGTGGGAGCGCATCATCGTCTGGGACTGGCATGACACATGTTGGACCTGCCTCGGCGCCGACCACGACATGGATGGTTGCAATGCCTCCCCTTTCCCTTCTATCCTCCAGAGATTACATATTTAAGTTCTGCAGTCTTTCCTTGTAGGACTTCTGATGCAGATCATGCACCATTTTGTTGCCCTCCTCTGTACCGCCTCCATCCGATCTATGTCCTTCCTTAGATCGGCCTCCAGAACTGGACATGGGTACTCGGGTGAGGCCTCACCATCAATCTACATAGTGGTAACACCACTTCTCTCTTTCTGCTGGTGATACAAGTATTGAAGTGGGTCCTAAGCCCCTCCCACTTTCGGGCAGGTATTGCACCAGGAGATGTCAGTAGGTCCTGGACTCTTCATCAGAGCCTTCCCAGTACTGTACATGGAATACCAGTGCTCTCACATTGAGATGTTGGAGGATCTGGGGGGTCTGGTTGACAGTTGGTCTTTCCTGGGGACTGGCTGAGCACCCTCCAGTCTGCAGCCCTTCAGGGCAGCAGATGCCCTGGTGGTGAGGCCAAACCCATATTCTGGGTCTACACTGGTGGGTAGCTTGTTGTTGCAGCCCAGCCCATCTCGGCAGCTGGTACAGAGGCCAGTACAAGTGAGCAAAGCGGTGCTGACTGCAAGACCAGCCCCCTTCTAGCACCATTTGCAGTGCCAGTAGAGAGAAGGCCTCTGGTGCTGTGTCTGTTTGGGCCTTTGAGGTAGTTGTCATATCTTCTCCCAAGCAGATGAATGAGCTGGGAGAGGACTTGATGAAGAACTCTGGCTATGTAGAGGAAACAGGTGAGAATGGGTGCCTTCCTGGATCTGATTCTGGGCTGGGCTCAAGGCAGGGAACTTCTGTGGGGTGTCTGTGGTCAGTGCTGGGACTGCTTCTGGCACTGTTTGTGTCCAGCTGCCATTCCGGTGCTGACCCTCATTCCTCTGGAGGCTCTGGCTCGGAGTCTGGCTGGCTCTGGTAGGGAGGATCTTGGGAGTCTGGGCCTGCAGCTCACTCCTCCTTACAGTAGGTGGTAGCTCTAGCAGGAGTCGAGCACTGGTTCAGACCCATCTTCTCTCCAGTACTGACTGACTGTCACTGGTGGGGATCAGGCATCCTCATGGGACCAACATGGCTCCACTTTTTCCCACATGGGGGCTTCTCCCATGGTCACTGTCTCAACCAGTCTACTGTTGATCACTCACTGATGGGTTAGTTTGCCAGGCCCTTCCTCAGCAGAAGTCTCCTGAGCGCACTCTAAGCTCTGGCAGAGGACCTGGTCTGGTCTCCCATGACCCTGTTTTACCCCCAGGCATTTTCTGTCCTCTTGGGCCTATGACCTGGGATCAGTTTAGGATGATGGCTGCTGTATGTTGTCAATAACTCCTCACAGCTGACCAGGCCATCTTTAGGTCTGAAGGGCATGCACCACCACCTCCCGACTCCAGCTCCTCCTCTTCTACTTCCTCCAAGGAGAGGATACCTCTGTTCACCTCTCCTTTGATGCTGAGTACATCCAATATCAGCAGTTCCTGGAGGAGATGGTGGAAGTCGAGCTCTTCAGCATTTTTCTGGTTGCAGTACTGCTACCCTGGCACTGTCATTCCTTGAATACAGCAGAGACACCCCTATGTGGCCTTGGCCTTTCATTGAAACATCCAGGAATGCCTTGCTCTGTGCCTCTTCCCTTCTCCAGCCCCAAGGGACATCCAGCGCAGATGCTGCACTCCTACAGGGTTTCTAGGGTCCATGCCTGATCCTTCTTCTGGGACTTTGGTACTGTAGACCTCCTCTAGGCCTAGGCACCAAGTGCAGGACCCCCAGCGACACTGACTGTGCATAGTTTGATAGTTGAGCAGGTGGGTTTTATGGTATACAGACTATGAGATGTGCATTTCAGCACATCAGGTGACTTGTGACAAGTCCCTTTGAGTGACACTAAGTCTGCTTTCCTTGCTAGGTAGCAGGACAACCAGACAGGTCATACCTCTTTCTGCCCAGGGCCTGGAGCTGGCAGAGCACTAAGCAAGGGCATTTTATGAGCACTTGTGTTATGTAACTGCATTCATGTACATGTATTGTATTTGTATTACAACATGTGTATCCTGCTTTATCCATTGTATTCTGTACCTTTTCTGATGCCTATGATCTAAGCTTTGTCAATGTATTATTGTGCATTTCACCTGCAGCATTTTTATGCAACAGTTTTGGATATGTCTGTATTCTCACGTGCAGTCTTTGTGGCCCAGGTCATGCCTGAAAACGGTCCTTTGGATAAATGCACCTATCTGGTGAATAAATAAATGAATAGTAGCTTCCAAAGTGGTGGGAACCACAGTCTGCATTAGTAGATGGCATGGTTTCAGCCTTTCACTGTTGGCACCTCTGCCCAGCGTAGTGTGCTCAGCTTGCGCTACAAGTGGACTCATTGTTTTTCTCCAGCAAGGTCATGTGAGTTGTTAGGCACCTTCCAGCTCCCAGGACACAGGAGCCTCCACATGCCCCTGGCCAGTCTCAGGTCCCTCAAACCTCTGAGTGTCCCTTCCTCTGTGGTATCCTCACAGAGGGCTGAGGGAACAACCATTTCATAGAAACATAAACATAGAAACATAGAATTTGATGGCAGATAAGGACCGCTTGGCCCACCCAGTCTGCCCATTTCCTACCTAATGGATAAGCTTCAGATCCTAGTTATCCAGCAGCCTACTTCTTCCTACCCCCACCCCTAGAATTGCCTTATGACTGTCCCATGCATGCTTGAATTCCACCACTGTTTAACTCCACAACCTCCCGGAAGGCCGTTCCATGCATCCACAACCCTCTCTGTGAAAAATACTTCCTTAAATTACCTCTGAGCTGCCCCTTCTATCTTCAAATTGTGCCCCTTGTTCTTGCACACCTCTTTTTTGAAAGATGCTACCTCTGGGACTTTGTTGATTCCTTGAGGTACTTGAAAGTTTCTATCATGTCCCCTCTCCCTCCTTTCCTCGAGGCTATACACATTAAGCTCCTTAAGTCTCTCTTTATATGTCTTCCGGTGCAGACCCTGCACCATTTTAGTTGCACTCCTCTGGACAGCTCCCATCCTGTCTATGTCTTTACGGAGACTGGGTCTCCAGAACTTCACGCAGTACTCAGATGGGGTCTCACCAGCTGTCTGTACAGAGGATAATAACTTCCTGTTTTCTACTGATGAAGCCTCTCCTATGCATCCCAGTATCCCCCAGCCCTCCTTGCTGCCCTCTCACGTTGCTTGCCCACCTTTAGGTCATCTGATATGACTACCCCAGGTCCCTTTCCATTTTGTTGTTGTTAGTATCTCACCCCCACTGTGTACTCTTTCCCTGGGTTTTGTTTCCAGGTGCATTACCTTGCACTTCTTAGCACTTGAATCTAAGCTGCCATACATCTGACCATTCCTCTAACCTTGCCAAGTCCCTTCTCATCCTTTCCACCCCACCTTGTGCATCAACTCTGTTGCAGATCTGTGTGTCATCTGCAAAGACATACTTTTCCTTCCAGTCCCTCTGCAATGTCGCTTATAAAGCCACTGAAGAGGACCGATCCTAATACTGAACCCTGCGGTATCCCACTAGTAACCCCTTTCTTCAGAGTGGACTCGCTTCTATTACTCTCTGTGTCCTATTCTCCAGCCAATTCTTTACCCAGGCTGTCATCGTGGGACCCACTCCCAGGCTGGCTAACTTGTATATTAATCTTTTGTGTGGGACTGTCAAATGCCTTGCTAAAGTCTAGGTAGGCATGTCCACAGCCCCTCCCTGATCTACTACTTTGGTCACCCAGTCAAAGAAATCTATCAGATTCATCTGGCATGACCTTCCCACGGTGAATCCATGCTGCCTTGGGTCCTGTGCCCCTCTGGCCTCTAGATACTAGACAATTCTTTCCTTCAGAAGTGATTCCATCATTTTCCCTATCACTGAGGTTAAACCAACAGGTACTCCGACCCATAAGTGGGAATGAACTTTTAAGACTGATTCTTGGAACAGACAAAATTACGTATTCATGGTGATTCTGGCATTTCCAGAATATCTTAACCATGCCAGGGCCTCTGGGCAGCTCACCCTGTGTCTTTCCTCTCTCCTTATCTTCTTACCACTTCCTTGGAATTTCTAGCTTCGCTCCTGCTCTGCAGGGCTCTAACCTTTTTTTCTGGCCATTTAAAAAACGAGGGTAAAAGTGAGAAAGACCCCATTTTAGGGTCCCTATCCCTCAGAAGGGGGATTTTGTCCTTATCAGGGAATTGTCATTCTCTAATTTCCTCATCCCTACTCCTCTTTCAGATTTTTGTTACAGGTGATGTACTTTTTGGAGTCTGGCGTTAGCTTGACAAGGTGCACTCAGCCCACCAAGTGCACAGACAGCTTACACTGTCTACCTTTCATGCTCAATTTCTCTCTCCTTCAGTTTTAGTCTCTTTGAGTACTACCAGCCTTATCTTGGAGAGAGGACCCTAAGAATCCATTCTTTACTTTTTCTTCTTTGTCCCCTTGAGACATGGTGGGAGGACATCTATTGTACGTCTCGCTTTCTATCCTTGTACTTGTACAAGGCTTTCCTTTCTTTTTTTAAATTTCTTTTCCATCAAGATACACAATGGACAGAGCAGAATTCCAATACAATCATATGATGTGCAGTACATTTTCAGACATATTGTTTTCATTTAAAAGGAAAATATCTAGGGTCATTTAGTATTATAACCCATGTATATGAATGCATTGTTATCTAGTAGTTGAAGCCATAGGTCTAGAGATGAACAGGGAGACATAATAAAAGGGGACATTTCTATGATTGTTTGCCCCAAATTTTGCCCTAGTGAGATTAAAGGGTAAAAGTCAATGAGATAATATGTTGGATCCACAGATTTCATTTTGTGTTCATAGGATAGACCCACCCTGTAGCTCATGATTAAAGGTCTCAGCTTTATAAATTTCTGACATTATTTGTCTCCATTTTTGTACTGAAGGACTCCGTGGTCTCATCCAACATCTCGTGATCGCTTCTTAGTGGGTCAGAAACATATTGGGAGTATGGTCTTTTCCGGGGAGCATGGTCCAGATAGATCCCCATAAGAAATTGTTTGGCAGTTAGTTCAGCTGGTTCCGAGAACAGAATGGATAGTTTGTTTTGAAAAGTTAGCCAGAAAGGCATAAGGAAAGGGCAGAACCAGAAAACGTGAGCGAGGGTAGCCCATTGACACCCACAGCTTCTCCAGCACCTCCCAAATGCGTCCGGGAGATATTTCATTAGAACTGCAGGGGCTCTGAAATATCTAGAGCGACATTTCATGCAAACTCTCTCCAATACGGAGATGAAGTCGATTTTATCTCAACTAGTGGTGTTTTTAACCATGAATCTGAACAGATTTGTAGTTGCAAGTCTTTATTCCAGGAGGACAAAGCTGTGATTGTAGCATTAGGGAGACCTGATCGTAATTCTGTATGTATTAAGCCAATTAGATGGGTACCCATTCCCCTTCACTCGCATCAATGAATAATTTAAGCAAATTCGGAGTAGGGCGGTATTCTAGGAGGTATTATATTGTTTCAAGAAGATGGTTACTAATCTGAAAGTATCGAAACGATCAGAGACCGTAAGAGAAAACTGAGATTGGAGCTTATCAAAGGGAATAATACCTGGGGAAAGAAACTGATATATGTGCGATATATGTGCTATAAGCCTAATCGCGCACTATCTGGAAAAGGTTTGTCCATATAATTGGGATGAACTTTTCGCCTTGTGAAATTAATTTACACAATTCAAACATTATTTGAATAAGGCCTGCTTTTCTTAATTGTTTCCAAAGCTTATATGTTTGAGCTGTAATTCCCGTTAAAGAAGAAGGGCTAAAGGAATTACCGACTGTGGAGAACAGTATCTTCTTTATGTCATGTAAGTCATTAGGTTGGAATTCTATGGTCTTCAAGGGAATTATTAGAGTCCGTGAAGCCATAGTATTAGGTTCTTAGGAATGCCGCTTCAGCATATAAGTGGAAGCCTGGGAGATTTAGGCCGCCTTGCTTAAGGGATAATTTAAGAATGGGTAATCTGATTCTAGGTCGGTTTTTCCCCAAAAAGTTTTGAATAATTTTATTCAGGATGTAAAATAAAATTTAGAGGGAAATAAGGGATAGTCTGGAGTAGATAGAGAATTTGTGGGAGGATGTTAGTATGGATTGTTAAGATTTTTAGATGTAGGGAGGTACAGAATGGGGACCATCTATTCAGGTCTGCTTGTATCTGTACTGTAGGAGGCTCATAGTTAGATAACTCAATAACTCGGGTCAAAAGGAGGTGGATTCCCAGGTATTTTATTTTAGTTGTCCACCATTTAAAGGAAAGGTCTTTTAATCTGGGAAGGGGAGAATAGTTGAAGGTTAATATCTCAGTTTTGTTTATATTTAGCTTGAATTTGCTAATTTCTCAAACTGTGTGAGTACTTTCCATGTTGACAGGATCGATTGTGAAGGGACAGTAGAGTTAGCATGATATTGTCAGCAAATAGCCCCACTTTGTATTCTGTTTGAGCACTCTGAATACCTTCCACCAAAGGGGTGTTTGAGGTAAGCAGCAAGAGGTTCAATAAACAAAGCGAAAAGATAGGGAGATAAAGGCAACCTTGCCTGGTCCTCAGGCCAACGGAGGGGACGGAGAGGGAACCATTCACTCTAAGATGTGCTTTAGGGAAGCATATATTTTTTCTAAACAAGCAATAAATTGTGGTGGAAATGAAATGTTTTAAGCACCTCCCATAAAAGGGCCATGAAACCCGATCAAAGGCCTTCTCTGTGACTAGACTTATAAAGACCGCTCGGATTTGCCTGGACCGAACAAATTCTGTAACAACAGAACTCTACATATACTATCCATTGTGTTCCTGCTTTTAACAAATCCATTTTGGTCAGCGTGAATAATTTTGGGAATTATATTTTCTAGTCTAGCTGAAAGTATGGCCATGTAAATTTTGTAATCAACATTTAGGATTGAGATTGGTCTACAAGGCTTTCCTTTCTCTCTCTCTCTCCCAAGATTCTGTTTGGGTTCTTTATTTAGCCAGAGCTCTATAGCAGTGCTGTTGCCCTTCTGCACCAGGTGGCTTGTAGGTGCGGCTTGTTTTGCCTGCTACTCATGTGCCACTCAGACTCACACATTAGTCTTTTTCTAAGTTAGTAGTCAGTTTTATTCTTATCCTTTTCCTGCCCCTGTGGACTAGGACTCAGACCCTTTCTCTGTCTTTTTTTCTCTTGCACCAATTTCTCTCTGCAAACAGAACTGAGGAAGCTAGGGGCCAAAGTTTGTTACTGGCCAACCCACGACTGTCATGCCATTAAGTCTGCATCATGGGTGCCACCGGCACTGACCTCAGGCCCTCTGAGCTGTAGACTGCAAAGACTTTGGTCCTACACAGACCTGTAAGTGTGAATGAACAGTGAAGATATTCTGGAATATCAAAATTATGATGACTACGCTATTTTAATTTTTGTTACCACAAAGATTTTATGCCTGTACCTTTTGGTTTATTTTAGGTTTCTCATTGTCTTCTGTCTTGAAAGGTGTCCCTTTTCCCCAATTTTGAGACTGCTTTGTACTGTTTTCTTAGATTTCAAATATCTACAGGAGAGCACCATTAAATGTGGTGTCCTGATTTTTATCAGCTGTATTTAACCACCCCAGTTGAAAAGAACTATAAACAATATTTACTTTTTTAATATAATTGTAAATATGAGCATGTGTGAAATCTGTTTTATTGCCCCAGTGTATTGTTTTTGTGTTTTTTATTTATAGTTTTGTGTGTTCCTTGATTAGGACCTCATAATACTGCAGTCTTTTTTTCCACACATTAATTTTGTTTTTTTGTGTTTTAAATTAGTTGGCAGTTCTAGAACCCAGTGACATCAGTTGAGCTGAAAGATGACAGTGAAGTGGAATACAGTGACATTGGCTGAGCTGATGTCACTTGTGTTCTGCGTCAATGTGGTGTACTGCTAAGCTGTCACTGTGTTCCAGAACCACTAAGCAATAAAAAAAATTGCATTGGGGAAAAGACTGCATTAATATATGGCCCTAAATAAAAAAATAGGACTATTTGAAAATGAAAACTCACTACATGCACTGGGGTGATTAAACAGACTTTACACATGCCCAACTTGGACAATTATATTATAAAATGTAAACAACAGGGAGACACTACTGAGCTTGAGATTGAAAGACACTGTGTTTGGGGCTCCATAGTAATGTGTGGCTTTTCAACTCCAAAACCTGCTAAACCAAAGTATTTTGTTTGCTTCTGAATGTTAGAGCTGTGTGAAAGCAAGTTGAAGAGCTGTGACGAGTCTGAGTTTGCCATGGAGAAGTTTGTTTCACCCAAAGCGATTGGTAGACAAGTTTCTTCTGGGGGCAGCAAACACCCTCTGTGTGGTCAGAGCTTATAGCCTCCCTGTCTGCATGCTCAGAAGTGGACATTAAGCCAAAGAACAGCAAGCAGACACTTAATTCTGGCATTATGGACTTTCAGACTGAAGTTCGCTCATCTTCCCAGTGGATGGAGGTGTGCTGACAGGGATAGCCACATATTGTGCTGCCATTGAAGATCGGATGGAGGTGACTGAAAAGCAGTAAAGGAGAACAAGCTGGAGATTAAAGCATTAGTTCCAAGAGTACTCACTCTCGAGGGCGCATGAATGCTGCTCATGCAGCAGACTGTCAAACCTCAACTTTGGAGAGGATTGAAAATACGGCGTTTCTTCATAATTTAAGACTTAATTGAAGTTCCTGCTTCAATACATGATGTAGAGCTGAAAAAGTCCAGTCAGCTCTCAAAACGTTTTTTTCTTGGAATCTCCTCCCAGCTTGATTTGTGGTTCAGATCAAAATCGTACAAAGAAGCCAGACAGCAGTGCAACCTGCTGCAGATGGAAGAACTTTGGAGATAATACCAGGGTTAAGTTACATCATCATAATTTTGCCAGTCTACAGGAATGACATCTTGCAGCAGACAGAAAACATATTCAATGCTAGATCCAAATTTTAGCTTTCAGACCCAGAGAATGAGATTTATTCCACCTGACCGAGTTTAAGGAGGCAGGGATTCCTTATTATCCCTACAAGGATAAGGCTCACCTACAGTACTGTGCCCAGTTCTGGAGTATTCATCTCGGAAAAGATGAGGATAGGTTGGAGACAGTGCAGCACAGAGTAACTAAAATGATTCAGGGCCAGCAGGTCAGATCCTATGAGGAGCGCCCAAGGCACTAAATAAGTACTCACTGGAGATCAGAAGGGAGAGGAAGATATGATAGAGACCTTGAAGTTCCTTAAAGGAATTAACTACTTAGCCTGAATACCAATATGTGGTCACGTGGACATGAATGGAAATTGGAGGTAGAGTCAGGAGAGATGAGAGGAAATACTACATTATGGAAAGGGTGGTAGAACCTTGGAACAGTCAGTAGGTTCCAGGTTTCCATGTTACAAGGCTTAAATTTTCATTTCAGGGAAAAGTTATTCTGGGGACTCTGGCAGAGCAAGAGCATTTTTGACACCAGTGTTTAACTATGGAACTGGGGTCTGATTCAGAAAGACAAAGCGGAGACAACTAAATGCCACCCAGTTCAAGCTGCTTAATCCAGACTAACCATTACTGTTAAAAAAATTCGACTGAATGCTTCCTGATTTGCATGCATGAAATGATAACAGAAAATTGTTAAATCTTTTGGTTTGACTTTGTCTTAAACAAGTAATCATTCATTATACATTTTCTTGATGAAAGAATAATCTTTAGCACTTACACTTATAAAGCTACTAGTTAAAATAGCTAGAACTCATAAATAGAAATGACATAAAATGAATAATATTCCCAAACATAAAAAAATAAAAGAAATTGTGAGGGAGAGGGGCTTTTAGTTAAACAAGAACTGGGTTATATTAGGTTTTGACATAGTGATATTTATTAACAGCATATTTATCTGAGATTTTTAAAACAGCTTTTATTACCGATTTTATAATTAATACAGTATTCTCTGTATATCAGACAAAGACTTCACTTTTATATAGATCATGTAGAAAATGGCAAAACTAACAATTGCAAACAAACACTTCAGGAAGCAAAATGGTATCTCTAGATGCTAATGAATCAGCAGGTCCTGATGGTGTTACGCCAGTGATTTTATGGAACTCAGACCACACTGAACCATTAATTTATATCTTAAATATGTCACCAAATAGTGGAGAAATGCCAAAGGACTGAAATCACCCAAGGTGGTACCTAGTTTTAACAAAGGAAACACTCTACACCCCAAAAACTACTGTCCCATAAGGATTGCATCTATTGTGGGGAAAAATTAATGGAATCTTGCATCATGGAATTCATTGGGTCAAGAATGCAGTGATAAAGGAATACATGACAGTTTACAACGTGGTTTTAGGAAGGGCTTCTCATGCACAACAAGCTTATGTTCTGATGAACTAGTAAAGCTCACGAATGCAGTGCTCTTGATAATATGTTTAGACTTCAGCAAGGCTTTCAGCATGGTCCCCACATGTGCCTTATAGAAAAATTAAATAATTTCAACATTAATACAATTCTGAAACTGTACTGTTTCTTGGCTTGTTGGACAGGACACAGTGCATAGAATAAATGGTTTCCTGTTGAAGGAGGGAAGAGTTACCAGTGGAGTTCCGAGGGGTCAGTGCTTGGACCACTCCTGTTTGGGTTACGTATGTCCGATTGGGAAATAATCTCAAAACCGATGTAATAAGTTTGCCAGTGACATGAAAGTAGGAGGAATAGTTGACTCATAAGACCACCATATAGAACTGAAAAAGATCTTACTAAAATACCTGAATGGGCAAACAGATGGGGCATGGCCTTCGATAATGAAAAGTATGCAGTAATGCATCTGGAAGGAGTAACAAATTATTTACATATTAAATAATAAGGAACTTAACAGTAGATGAGAAGGATATGGAGATTAATTGACTGGATTTAAAACACAGGAAATCTGTCAAGTGAATTGTTTCATAAAGCACATTTACCTGCTTAACACTTTCAGAGGAAATATTATTGCCAATGTACAGATCTTACATCAGACCGATGACTGACTGTTCTCAGTTTTGGGGAGGACTATATAATTGAGAGAGAGAGTTAAATAGAACATGTTCAAAGAAAAGCAACAAAATGATGAAGGGCTGGAGGACATGATGTGATCAAAAACTGGGGAGGTTATGGTTACACAGCCCTCAAAGAAGGTGTATAAGGAGATTTAATGTTATACAATAGCTACAATAAGTTACTGAATGATTTAAACATTGAATTTGGACCAGAGGTATACACCACTAGAAGTCATAGTAGGCAGATTAAGACTTTCGAGAATCACTAACCCTTGGAATATGTTACCACCTAACATAGTCGATAGTAACACAGGAAAAAAATAATCCAGCACTCTAATTGACTGGCCCTCACGAACCGTCTTGATTGCATTTCCACAGCGGTACCCTTCCTGATGCTATTAGCGATCACTCCCCAATCTTCTGTATCTGGTGTGCCCTAGACAACAATCTCCACCTCCTAAACTTATCACCTTCCATAATCTGGCTAGTTTTAATCAGACCCTGTTTATGCACGATCTCTCTTTAATTGACTGGTCTCCTATCTTTACCACCACCAGTGCTCAGTCTGCCCTTGACTACTTCCTCATGGCATTCGGGAATCTACAGGACCTCCACGCTCCTCGTATCACCCGATGCATGCGTGTCGCAAACTATGGCTCACCAACGATCTCCTTGCACAATTCCGGGAAGGGACAAAAGCTGGTGGTGTTTTAAGGCTTCTGGTCAACTGGTTGATTACAGGTCTAGGAGAAATGCCTGCAAAGGAACACTGCTTAGCCAAAAGCTCCTTCTATAAAGGTCTGTTAACAAAAGCTGCAGGGGACTCCAAGAAATTCTGGTCTGCAATTAAAACTCTCTTGGAGCACATCATATGACCAATAATAATGACATTCTATTAAATGGAGTGCACTGAAACAACCGGTGACCACTGCTAACTCCTTCAATAGCCACTTCTCAGACTTATCGAGCTACTCTACCCACCCTACCGTCCCACCAGTGGATATGGAATCCTTGCTTTGTCACCTACCCTTTCGGTTTTGATCCATCTCGAGAGCTGAAGTCCTAAAATTGTTACTTACCATCCTGACTCCACCAGCACTGGTGCTGATGGCTTGAGCCCCGTCTTCTCAAGATGCTGCTCCTCTTATAGCCTCCCCATTAGCCAAAATCTTTAACCTGTCACTCTGCCTTAACGCTGTTCCTAACATTTAAAAGTGGCCCAAATCACCCCAAGTCTCAAAAAAGGTGATCCCAAGGTCATGTCAAACTATCGACTCATAGCCATCCTATCTGTGCTAAGTAAAATCCTGCAAAAATTAGTGGCTACCCAGACTTTAGGATACCTGCTGAAACATAACCTCCTCTCTGATTCCCAGCATGGCTTCCACAAAGGCCATAGTACCTCTACTGCCCTCCCAAAACTAACTAACAATCTACTGCCATGGATACAGGTTTCTTGACAGGTGCTATCTTCATTGATCTAACTAAGGCTTTTGATCTGGTTAACCATTCCCTCCTTACAAAACTCAGCTCTTTGGTTTCTCTGCAGAAACAGTTGCCTGGTTCAGCTGTTATCTTTCTGACAGAAAGCAGACTGTAGTTTTAACTCTGCTATGTCTGATCTAACTTCCATGCACATGAGTGTTCCTCAGGGTTCCATACTTGGCCCTCTGCTCTCCACTATTTTTATAAATGACCTTCCATCACAAGCATCTACTTGTTCTTCCCTGTTTTACGAGATGATCTAGTCATCTACCATAGCGCGAGAGATTTCTCAGACCTAAATAACTTCCTTGCCTCTGATTTCAAGTATTCAAAGCTGGCTCACAGTGAACAACCTAGTGCTCAATATAAACAAAACCCATTCTATGCTCTTTGGCTCTCCCATTAGACTAAGAGGGATTACCAACCCCTCCTAATATCCTGTGCTGATGGCCACCCGGTAGCTAACACCAGCTCCTTCCAAATATCTGGGTGTTTTCTTGACCAATCCTTGGATTTTGACTTCATATTACTGCTACTTGCAAATCTGTCAACGCGAAAATTGGGGGAGGGGCTTACCACTCTAGCTATGCCCTTACCCCATCAGCTAGGCTTGCTGTGGCACAAGGCCTCCTGCTCCCCGCCCCGGCCTGTTGCTCGCAATCTAGGCACCACTAAGACCTCTCTCCATAAGTGGGACACTACTTATAATAACATCTGCCACTACGCCCCACCTCACCAAGATGCAAACACCACTGACAGCTCTATGCTGACCTAAAGTGGCCCAGCCCTGCTGCTCACTGACTCTGGTCCCACAGCTCTCTCATCGATGGTATAACAAGAACAGGCTCTCCCAATCCCTTCGCCTCCTTGTTTCACTCTCAAACCCCTTTGTATGGCCTCAGATCAAATGAACATGCTCCTCTCTATATCCCTCGATGTAAAACTGCTATGGGTGCACGTGTCTTCTTATGGCGCCCAGGTATTGGAATTCCATTCCTCAAGCAGTACACTCAACTTCCACTAGTGGGTTTTGAGAACCTCCACCGCGTAACATATATACAAGCATCAAATCCCTGCATATGCTTCCAGCCTTCTTAGTTTTTACAGCTCCCCTAGCTCTTAGTCTCACCATACTACTCTCCACCCTCTACCCTTCCTAGGGTTACCACCTTTAGAAGCCCAAAATGAAACATTTCTTACTGAAACATTTTTCACAGGACAGCACGTAACCTCGACCAATGCAACAGACTTGTTTTCTATATAATCAGAATTAAGGCTAAGTATTGTAGTTTCCTAGTAGCTTCTATTGTTTCTTATCATTTTAAGGTATTTTAGTTAAGGTATTGTAGTTTTCTGCAACATTTAGTGGAAAGTTAGAAAATATTTTTCTACTATAAAGTCAGGACATGTAGTATTTTCCATGTTTTTTTGCAGGACACAGCTGTCCATATCAGGACTGTCCTGTAAAATCAGGACAGGTGGTAACCTAACCCTTCCTCCTCCTGCTCTAATCCCCTCCCATCCTGTATCCTCCCTCCCTTCCTCCAGTGGTGGAGCCAGGTTTGGGAGTGTTTGGGAGCCGGGGGCCATTCAGTCAATCATGGGCTCCACAATGGGCACTAAACAATGAATAAAGATGGTGACAGGGCACCACTACTCACACTGGGGCAGCCAGGAGGCGACCCAATTCCCAACCCCACCTCTAGCTCTGCCACTGCCTTCCTCCTCTTCTCTACTCTCCCCAGGTGTATAGTCCTTGCAACAGCACTTACAGTTAAACAGTACTTTACAACCTGTATTTCCTGCTCTTGTTTTTCTCTAAAATCCTGATGTAATGTTTAAATATAGACCTGTTCCAACTATGTACTTCACTGAATCACTATTGTATATCTGACTCCTTCACTTTGTATTCACCTATGTTTTGTGCTGTGTCATACTGTTGTTGTCAATTGTATTCAACTTGTATCCTCCCAGGTCGTGTCTGAAAATAGGCATCCTTATGCCGAGTGCACTCACCTGGTTACCAAAAGTAAATAAATATATATACACAGTACAACCTCATTTAACTGACCCCCATTTAACCGAATCTCCGGATTAACCGAATCAATCGTGTCCCCAATCTTTCTACACATTTACCCAATTTGCTTTTTTCAGCGCCAAACAGAAGCTGTTTTTCTAGTGTTAATCAGTTCAGCTGCCAGTACATAACTGGCGCCTAATTAACAGGTACTTAGAAACTGAAGGTACCTGGAGCAAGCTAAGGCACTGTTTGCAGAGCAGGGCTGAACAATGGGCTTACAAGAAAAGAAAAAGATGTGTTCTCGCTATCTCCCAAAAGATTTGTATTCTGGACTGCCTAGACAGTGGGAAGAAGGTCATTGTTGTTTCCAGGCAATTTGGCTTTGGGAAATCCACTGTGTCTGACCTGCACAAAGCAAGAAATAAGAGCATATGCAGCAACGATGGAAAACACATCTTGCACTGACCAACGGAAGACTATGAAGACTTGCCAGAACAAGCAGCTTGACAGGACTTTGTACCTATGGTTCATACAAAAAAGAGTAAGAGGCACCCCGATTTCTGGGCCAATTCTGAAGCACAAAGCTATGCAGTTCAATCAGAATTTAAATGGAGAAGACTTATATCTTTTACTGCTAGTGAAGGCTAGCTTCAGCATTTAAAGCCAGACATGGGATTCGGCTAACCAACCATTGCTGGGAGCCTCATGTCTGCAGCCAATGACTAATTGCCCCATACAGAGATTGTCTTGCCACAACAATTGAAAATGAAGGTCTGCTCTGTTATCCCTACAGCAACTGAAGCTGTTTCAGCTCGAAACTTGTATCAGGTGGTTAGAGACTCAACCAGAGTGCAACTACTTACACCACTCTTCTGTTACGCCAATTGAAACAGAAGGTTTTAAAGAAACAAAACAAAGCCGCAAAACAGAAAGCAATAACTGAATATTTAAAAAAAAACAGTTTTTATACTTTAACCTTTTTCATTGCAACTAATTTCATATAAACGAATTACAACAAAATAAACTAATTTTTGCTTACCATCTATTTTGTTTTGTTTTTATGTGGCTGCAAATTAGTTTCACTGTTAAAATCAATAAACTAGCTTATCGAACCTCTCGCTTATCCGACCAAATCCAGTGTCTCCCGTTTTGGTCGGATAATCACGGTTCTACTGTATATTTATTTTATCATAACACTCTTTATCACCTGCTGGCTGCCTCCATTCAGCCCATCCGCCCCGAGAACCCAGAATTACGGGGCTTACATTATGCCCGGCCGGGAGCAATGCCTCGCGGAGGGTCAAGCATCATCCTGACGCCGGATTAGTTTTCTCCACTTTTTGTACACCCAATTACCCCAGGGCCCCAGGGAGAGACATGCACGTGAGGCGATGCATACTACAACCCTGGTAATGGCCCCTTTCGCCCACCCGTTGGCCTAGCGATGTGTACCCTCTAGCCTGTGCTGCATCCTGACCTCCACCGTGAGGCAGACAAGAGCCGAGGGATGCCACCTTCCTCCCTCCCGGACAGGAGAGCTGTCTTTGCGGCTCCATCCAGCTCCATGCCTTCTCCCACCACACCCTCCGACGGCCTGTGCTCGCTCCTGAACACGTGTCAGTGTGGCACAAGGTAAGTCATCCAGCACCTTAGCTCTCGCACCACCTGGCTGGCTTAGGAGATATTTTTTTAAAGAACGTTGAATCACTATATGAAGGGAAAGAACCAACTTTTGTATGTTTGTTTTCTGTGTTCTGGATGTCAGTTAAAAATGTGCCTTAGCTCATGGAATTAACCAGATTTTAAATAAATTGCATCAAATCAGTTGACTACGTTATTTGACTGTGAGGCACATTATAAAGGACATAAACATTTTCTGCTGCCTCAGACATCCAAGTGTTACTCCAAGTGAAATGTATCAAGGTATTAAAGATAGCTACCACTCACAATTCTTTAAAATCCCTTCCCTATGGTACTTTTGTCTGTGCATGCTGGACTCATAGTGTAGATGTCTTATAAGGCGCTAACAAATATTCCTATGACAAACGACACCACAGTAAAACGTTTAATTTATTCATAATGGGTGTGGCCAGAGAGCTGGGACTTCTTGAAACTTCAAAACCTGATATCTCAGTTCAGGAATGAAATATGATAAAAGAAAATTGGGTAAAACCTGATATCTCAATTCAGGAATGAAATACGGTAAAAGAAAATGGATACATTATGAGAACAGTCAGCACTAACTTCCCACGCTGGTCTCAATGTGCTGTTTTTGGATTTTTTACTTGCTGTTTATTGCATTTTAGAAGATTGTATCAAACTGATCTTCCAGGAATTAGTCTTCATCAATGATTCCCACTAGTGGGTCTGAACTGGAGGTGCTTGGACCCCACAGGAATCATAACTTTTCAGGAGGGCTGGTGCCGAGTTAAGGTAAGCTGTGTGCATCTCCAGCAAGACCCGGGCTCACGGCACAGGTTGACTGCACCAGCTCTCAACCGCTAGTTAATTTTTCATGCCATCAAGTGTGCATCACTTACGACGCTGTTTCGCCCACCAGAGATAGACCGCACGTCTATATGACAACAGTATTCAGTTCTTTCCAGTTTTAATTTTTTTTTTTTGAATAATCCATTTTTCCTCTATGCTCACTGATCTCCCTCCTTCGGCTCTGTCAAGTTCCCTCTGACCTCTTCTGTCCTTTCCGCCCCTCCTCAGATCCCCAGATCGCAGCCAACCCCAAGATATCCTGGTGTAACCTTCACCGGGCAGGGTCCCTCTCCTCCAAGGGAAGGCACCGGGGAGGGATAGCCCCAGCGCACACTTTCTAGGGCCCGGGATGCTGCTGGGAGCAGGAGGCACCAGGAAGGCACTGGAGGCCCTCAGGAATGGAGAGCCATCATCCAGAGGCCAGCAAGCAATTTTCCTGGCTTTCTAAAGGCGCGTGATGTATGGATGTCAAGGCAAGAGCCGCGTCTGTCACGCACCACCTAATAGGCCTGGCGTGCTACCACGACCACGGCCTCCACCAGTGGTTGTTATGGCACCGGTTCGGATCCTTCCTCCCTGGAGACAGCGAGCAGTCGTGGGATGCTCAAGCTGCCTCCCCCAGCCGGCTCTCAGTGACGAGCTCATTCCCGAACCGGGTCACTGGCGTGAAGTAAATCCAACCACTGCGCGATGGGCGGCGCCCAGTTTTAATATTTAAAGCTAGAGTTTGTTATTTTTGTATCAGTTTGGTATATTTTCACAAAAATCTTACTATTGGTTTCAGCCCTACAGAATGTCAGTAGTCTCAGGCCATGGAGTACAGCAGCAAGCCTGCTCAGGCTAGCTCCTCCAGCAGGAGGTTTGTGTTTGGTCCACTTTCCTGTTGGGGAAGGATTCTGACTATGGGTGTTCCAGTGCCCAGAGGAAAAGACAGTCTCTGGGAAGCTCAAAAGAAGTGAGCCTGTTCCCGATCCCAGTAATTTTTTGCCACCACTTGGCCTTGTCCAGCCAGAAGGGAAGAAATAGCATCAGTTGAGTTCACCTCTGTGACGCCTGCTGTGAGAGCTATTTTAACTTGGGGCTGGAGCCTTCTCAGTCACCTTGGTGTTGTCAAGTGCCTCTTACTCCAGGAGGTTGGAGTCTCATGCCCAGACTCCCAAGTGGGAACTCTGTTATGCAGTTCCACCACTGGACAGCTCTTATGGAGCAGCAGATGCAGCATTTCTGGCCAGTGTGCCTCTGCCTGTGTATCTGTCCCTGCCCCTCAGAGCAGATGGAACTGGAGCTGCAGGTGCAGTCCTCAGGCCAGGTATAGCGCATCATTCTAGCAACACCACTTGGGGCTTTTGCCAGGGTCTGCACTGTCAATTCCTGTCTCTCTCTGGCCGCACTCCATGTCCCATGTAGGGATGGGACCAGCCACAATACCTCTACAGTCACTTTGATACTGGCTGGGTCATTGACTCTGGAGCAGTTTGGTGTAAGCAATGGGCTTTGGCACTATGGGGCCTGGCCTGGCACGGGTTCTGGTGCTGGCCTGGGTGCCAGCCCAGGGTTGGGAGCCCTCCCAACACTGAATTTGGTTCCAGTTCTGGCATCGCTCTGATACTGGCCCCCTCATCCATCAGGGCCATTGTTGCCACAGCCATGTTCTGGACTGGGGCCTGGCACCACACCACTCTATGACCCCCTTCTAAGTAGGGGGACAAGTCTGACCCGACCTTATCTTTTCTGAAGGAGGCGATTTTGAACCCAAGTCCTGGGTCTGTGCCTCAGGAGGCTCTAACTTTCCAGGCTTTGCTTGGAAATATGCACTCTTTGCTGAACTTCAAGCCTTCTCCTGTTAACCAAGATAAATGTATCCATCTGGAGTGGCTTATCGTTTCCATATATTCTGGTCAGTTTGTTGCTCCTGTATTTGAGATGTTATCTAAGGTGGTGTAGGCTTGGCCTGCTTTGGTCCTATCCATCAGCAAGCCGGGTTGACAAGAAGTGCACACGGCACCAGAGATAAGCCAGTGTACCTCTGCACCTGTAGCTGATGTTGTTGTTATTCTCACTGAGAATGACAAGGCCATTGTTCCCCAAGAGGTCACTGTGCACCCTAACAAGGAGTTGCTAATATTGGCACTATGGGCAACCGTGCTTCATGCCTCAGCTACTGCCAGCATGAGATTTACTACTTACCAAGGACATTTTTCTAAGTATGAATATACCCTTTGGAGCAAACTTAAGTCTCTGGAGGAGTCTGCTGGACTTGGAGGAATCTGAACAAGGTAGTCTGATGGCTGTCGCACATGGTATTGAGTCCAACAGTCACCAGCTTAAAGCCGCTGTGGATGCCTTTGAGACTACATCTCGCTTTGCTGTTGTAGGCATTTGCTTTAGGCGACATTCTTGGCTGTGAACATCTGGCTTTTCTCAAGATGTTCAACAGGTTACAAATGTTCGCTTGATGGAACTTGCCTGTTTGGACAGCAGGTGGAGAAGTCCCTTGAGGTGTCTTATAAAACAGGAATGACCCTTAAGACTTCCAGGCCAACCCTTTCTAACATTCAAAAATGCAAAGGATGTGGTTTCCCTCAGAACAAGCAATCCTTTCATGGAAAGGACAGGGGAGCCCAAAACAAATCTCAGCCTCAGAAAAGGTGCATTCATTGAAAGCAGTGCCACCATTCAGCCCCGGTATTGCCTCAGCTGTCCAAGGCAAACCTTTCATTCCCCAGTGGGGGTGGGGTGCCTGACCCAGTTTTGCCATTAATGAGAGTCCATGATGATAGAGAAGTGGGTCTTAGATAATCCAAAGAGATACTCCCTGATTTTCACAAACATCCTCCCAGACTATCCACCCAGAAGGCTGCCCTTCTTATCGGCCTGTATGTCAGAACTTCTAGAGCAGGAGATTGTGGGCCTTCTGAGCAACAGGGTAGTGGAAAGAGTGCCAGAGTGAGAATGAAACACAGGCTACTACTCCCGCTACTTCCTGCTACCAAACAAATCAGGGGCATGCATCCCATTCTCAATCTCAGAAACCTGAACAAATCCATGGATCGAGAAATAGTCAAAATGATTTCTCTAGATTCTTTGGTACCCTTCCTGAAACCTCAGGATTGGTTAGTGTCCCTAGATATGCAGGATACATACCAGCACAAATTGATACACCACAGATACCGCCACTTCATCGCACTACAACAACAGCATTACCAGTTCAGCATCCTGCCTTTTAGGTTTTGCTCACCACCACAAGTCTACAAAGTGCTTTGCGGTATTCACAGTGCACCTGAGAAAGTTAGGACTTCCAAGTCTTTCCATACATGGATGACTGGTTGATTGCCAGCCAGTCCAGGCAGGAGAGCAGACAGGCACTGACAACTGCCACTCAGTTTCTGACCTCATTGGAGGTTCTGCTGAACCTAAGAAGTCTGAGCTGTAACCCTGAACAAAACCAAGAAGGTGCAAAAGTAAAGTCAAACCAGAACTGAATGTAAAGGTGGCTTTTATTGTAACAAAAACGGAGAGACTGGAAAAAGGTATCCTGTCAAAATCTGAAAGGATGCACTTATTGTTGAAAACTGTAGTCAAAACAGCGTAGCAGTTTGGAGTTAGTTTTATATCATTTTAGCACGTGTTTTTGACCATGCTTTTGGGGTCTCCATGCAGTGGTTTTTGACTGTGCAGAAATATGGGTGAACCCTGCAGAAAAACTGAGCTCCAAACCTCTGCAAGCCTCCCCTGACAAAGAATCTACAGGGTTCAAAACCCCATTTTTGTCTACTTTTTTACTGTGCACAATAAAGCCACCTTCTGCACTCATTTCTGATTCTGACTTTGGTTTTATGCCAACCTAGTGGTTTTGTACTAGTTTCAGTTCTAGTTCCAGGAAAGGAACAGCAGCGAGTGAAGAGGTGACTACTATCTCAGTGAAAGGGAAGTAACTGCAAATCTAGGAGCTTTCATTGTTACTTCTTTGCATTGCTATTACATTGTACAAAGGAGTAGAGTTTGAAGGTCATGCAGTAGCTACTTAAAGTCTCTTTTTGAGTTTGGATAGGAAGGTTAGGAATATAAAAAGCAGTTGCTCAATCTATCTAAACGTGTACAACAAAGGGGTAAGGGAAATTAAGAAAAGAATGTTTGCACTGATAGAGGGGAGACTTGGGGGGTGTTTTGTATCCTGCATCTGGAAGGGTGGGGGTCGCTGGTGGCAATGACAGCAATGGGTAGGGTGGTAGGATGCAAGAACTGCGTGCACCAATCTTTCTAAAAATTGCCTTGAGTGTGGAGGATGTTTAGTGTGCAACCACATAGAGAAACTCAGAAAGGAGATTGAGGGTCTGCAGGAGGAACTAAGACAGGCAAGGCAGATTGGGGGTGGGTTTAGCCCAGTACTGGAGGGGGGGAAGGGGATGAGGGAGGTGATTTAGCCAACAGTGGTGAGGAGAGGTCAGAAGAAGGGAAGCAGAGACAAAGGGCCCAGACCAGGAAGAACAATTGCCGGGAAACCAGGACAGGAGACAAAAGACAAATGGAAGGAGGAGATAGGGACTTGTGAGGGAGGCGAAGAAGTGGCAAAAGTCATGGAGTGGAAAGGAGAGAACAGGTTACTATGCAGAGAGAGGGAGGGCATTTGTGAAGGGCCTTCAGAAAATAGTTGTGCACTGCTAGAGAGGAAGAAGGTGGAGGAGGGAAATGATGAAATTAGAGGAGTAATTGATAAATGCCTGGACCAAACCAGAGCGGGGAAGTTCTGCTGGGAGAATTGCAAAAGGGGCAAAAGGGGAAATAATGTGCAGGAGGAAGAAGAGGAGCTGAAATGAGAGAGGAGATGAATGGAAGCAAGCAGGGAGTAAGAGGGGTGGAATCTTAGTGCTGGGGACTCAATACTAAGAGAAATCAGGTGGGGTAGAAGGGGAGAGGCATAGTCGATTTGAGTGGAGGCTATGCCAGGAATGACATGGAAAGGATGGGACAATCTGTTCTGAAATATGCTAGAAGGGTAGGGACAAGCCTCATTTAATTATACATCTTGGGATGAACGACCTGGCTGACAAGACAGTAGATATAGTGCAAAGGAGGTTTGAGGAACTAGGACAATTATGTGAGGGGCAGGAAGATCAGTAACTTTTCAGCGATACTTCCAGTGCCCAAGGCAAGCACAACAAGAAAGCTGAGAATAGAGGAATTTAATGGATGGCTAAGAACCTGGTGTTGTGCTAAAGGGTAGGGGCTGTTGGGGGTGGGGAGAGATCTGGGAGGACAGTAGTCTCTATGCCAAGGACAGACTACACTTGAGTGAGGAGGGAAAGAAAGTGTTGAAACAGAGGATGGTGGAGTACAGAGGAAGTAGGAATTTAAACTAGGGAGCGGGGATGGCAGTTGGGCAAGAGACATGCAGAGACCACAGGTTGGGAAACCATATGAGCTTACCCCATAACAGTGACAAAGGACAAATGGCAAGTACTGTTGGTGATGCTAGTAAGGAGGGCATGATGGGGAGCCATCACAGAAACATGGGCCACCAATACAATGACTGGGACCGGTCTGACCAGGGTACAGGTTATTTGAGGGACAGAGTGATTGGGAAAGGAAGAGGTGGCACTATATGTGAAGGAAGGACTGAAGTGTGTAAGGGGAGGAAGGGGAGGAGGTTGAACGGAGTCAATTTGGATGCAAATCCAGGATTCCAAGAATAGGATTCTTAGAATGAGAGTGGTGTACAGGCCGCCATCTCAGATGGAGGACTCAGACAGGGACTATCAGGACAGATCAGGAGGCCCTCGAGAAGAGTAGTGTGGTGATTGTGGGGACTTCAACATGCCAGGAGTGGACTGGAGTACCCCAACAACCAGGAACAGAAGGGAGCAGGTACTGCTGGATGCCTTCCAGGACAGCTTCCTGCTGCAATGGTCAGTGAACCAACCAGGTGAGGGAATACCCTTGACCTTGTGCTGGCAAATGGGGACTTTGTGAGGGAACTTACAGTGGAGGAACCGCTGTCAGGGAGTGACCACCACTCCAGTATGGCTCACACTGGATATGGGCAAGGAAGGAGTGGAATCTGGCTCAAGAGTGCTGGACTTCAGGAGGGCCAACTTTGGGAGGATGGGGAAGTGGTAAAGGGTACCTGGCCAGAATTCAATCTAGTATGGACACTAACCAGAGGTGGGAGCTCATAAAGCTGAGGATAGTGAAGGCAACCAAACCTGCTGCAAGGCCCAGAGCAAGAAGGCTAGGGCTAAGAAACTGAGCTGGTTGAGCAAGGAGGTCATGGAAAAGGTAAGGAGGAAAAGAGCTGCCTTTAGGAAGTACAAGAAAACAGGGAGAGGGGAGGACAGGGAGGAGTACTTGACAGAATCGAAGGAGGTGACAAGGGCAGTAAGGAGCCAAGGCATCTACGGAACTCAGGCTGGCACAAAGCATTAAGAAGGGGAGAAGGACTTCTTTAGGTACATCAGGGAGAAAAGGTGCTGAAGGACCACACAGTAAGGATTAGGAAGGAGGGATTTGGGTGGAAGAGGTGCGATAAGGCAGAAGCACTAAATGAGTACTTCTGCTCAGCATTTACTAAAGAGAAGAGGGGGTGACACCCAAGGGGAGAAATGGCAGAAATGGGGGGGAGGGGTGGCATCCACCCCAGGGGTACTGAAGGAGCTGGCAGAGGTCCTTGCAGGACCTTTGGTAGATCTGATTTAATGCCTCATTACATTCGGGGTGTGTACCTCAGGACTGGAGGATGGCTCATGTGGTGCCCTCCACAAGAGTGGCCCCAAGGATGAACCGGAAACTACAGACCAGTGAGCCTCACATCCATAGTGGGTAAGCTAATGGAGACTATCTTGAAGGAAAGGCTGGTGGCCCTCCTAGAGGCCAAAGGACTACAGGACAGCATGGCTTCATATGGGGCAGATCCTGTCAAACCAACCTGGTGGAGTTCTATGACTGGGTAATTAGGCAACTGGACAGGGGCCATGCAGTGGATGTCCTGTATCTGGACTTCAGTAAGGCATTCGACTTGTGCTGCATGGAAGGCTGGGAGTAAGTAGAGCACAGGGGCAGGTGCAAAGCTGGTGAGATGGGTAGGGAACTGGCTTCAGGGAAGGCAACAGAGGGTGATGGTGGGTGGGAGCTCTCACACCCAAGGATAGTGATGAGCGGTGTTCCACAGGGCTTGGTGATGGGACCAGTGTTGTTTGGGATATTCACTGCAGACATATCATTGGACATCAAGAGCAAGATCAGTCTGTTTGCTGATGATACCAAGGTAGGAGCAGTGGTGGATGACCTAGGGGATAGCAGGGTTGCAGGATGATCTGGCAAAGCTTGAAATCTGGTCAGACACCTGGCAACTGGGGTTTAATGCCAAAAGTGCAAGGTGCTGCATTTTGGGATGAAGAACCCAAGGAGGAGTTACCAGCTAGGGGAGTGCAGCTAGCCCAGACAGAGGAGGAGGAGGATCTGGGGGTGCTCATTACAGGGTCAATGAACAACTCGGCTGTGTAGAAGGCAGCTGCAAAAAAGGCCAACAAAATGCTGGGTTGTATTGCAAGGGGTATATATCCTTGAGGAGGAGGAGGTGATTCTGCCACTGTATAGGTCATTAGTTAAACCGCACCTGGAGTACTGGCACCCATATCTGAAGAGGGACATTAAGTTACTGGAGGGTGGGCGCAGGGTGACAAAAGATGATCAAGGGGTTGGGGGACTTATCATACGAGAGGAGGCTGAGGGAGTTGAACATGTACTCACTGTAGGAGAGGAGGGGCCAGGGGACATGATTGAAACCTTTAAGTACATGAAAGGAATAAACAAGACGGGTACAGAGGGGCTGTTCAAAGTAAGGAGGAGGACACCAGGGGCCATAATATGAGACTGGAGGAGGAAGGTTCAGGAGGGAGATGAGGAGACACATTTTAGAGAGGGTGGTGGCTGGGTGGAATCGTTTGCCTGCAGAAGTGATATCCAGTAGAACAGTGGACTGCTTCAAGGGATGGGACAGGACAGGGGAGGGTCAATGAAGGGGAAGGGTGGAAGGAGGGGCAGATGCAGAATAAGAGTGCTAGCTACATTCGAGCAGACTTGTAGACCTCTAGGCCTTTATCTGCTGGCAAATTTTGTATGTTCGTAGTTTGCTTTTTGAGGTACTGCATCTTGCTTTCTGAGCATGGTCTCTTCGTTGTTTCAGTTCCAACCTCACAGCAACTGTTGTCCAGGAGTGTCATGCAAACACAAATTTTAGAGGGCACAAATGCAATCCTCTGGTGGGGGGCTAGGGCATGCTTCCCGTGAAAATGTTAAAAAAATCAAAGCCAAATAGTGCCTTTTGATGGCTACTAGATAGCCGGAAGCTGTCCTACCATGTACTTAATGTCAGTAGAATGGTATGGCAATGTTGCATTTTTGATATCTTTGATATCTTCTTCAGTTTGTGAAGTTTGTACAGTGACCTTTGTGTTTTCAAAGACACTTTGAGAAATACAGAATAAACAGTGCCATTCTGCTACCTTTTAGCAGGTGCACCAGTACAAAGGTAAGGCATCATCACAAACCCCAAGAGTGACATAATAGCGTATGAATGAACCACAAACCGTGTCATAAAACAAATTAAAAAGAAACATTGTAAACTTAGCTAATGATTTCCTGACTGAAGTCACCAAGATCATTTAACAAGAAGGAAAAAAAAGAGAAGCACTGAAGTAGGTGAAAAGAACAGGAATCAACGGCACTTCAAACTTGTGCAGGATATGCTCACTCACAAAAGGGGCAACTGTGTTACAATTAGAGCAGCAGGAGCCAGGAACCAATCAATCAATCAATCACTTTATTTAACCAGGCATAAACACCATTGAGCAAGCTCATTTTCAAGGTGGTCCTGGGCATAAATACAATACAGTACACTTCATAAGATTACAATTACGGTGGACAGCGTGCAAAAAAAAATTGTGAAGCTGCCTTCTCAGGCAGCCCAGGGTCACGAGGGACATGGTGGGTAGCCCCTCCTCACTGGAGCACCGCCAGCCTGAAGGGGTCAAATACAGGCAGCCCAGGGTCGCGAGGGACATCATGGTAGCCCTCCCTCACTGGAGCACCACTGCCAGCCTGAAGGTCTGAAATACAGGTACTGCAGATCGCAACTGGGAGAAACAGCAACAGCACCGTGCCAGCCCTAGAACAGTGCTTGAGCTTGCTGTTTGCCATTTCTAAAAAGAGAAAAGACTTGAACTTTCTTGTCGGTTGAGATGTACTGATAGTTTTAGCTCCTGAACCTTGCTGAAATGCCTTCAATTTGTTTCACATGCTAGGTACTTTGGGTTTATGCTTGAGCCAACTGGCTGTGTTATTTACTGGATTTATTGTGCAGCTGTACAGAAGCTTAAAGTGGGGGGTTACAACTTGTGCAAATCCTAGCAGTACTTTTAAGAGATATTGCTTGAGCCTAAAAAAAAAACAAACAAAAAACATACAGGCTCGTTATTTATCAGTTCAATTTGGGTGCAGCTGTAAATAGGATTAAAAAGGGTGTAGCGAGACTGGCGATATTGTCCAGATTCAATTTGGGTCAGTTGTAATTAAGTTAAAGGTGCAGCTGTATATAAGTGAAATCTGTGGGTACAATTGAGCAGATCATGGGATACAAGCACCTTTGTTACCTCATCTTATATGGCGATGTAGGCAGTCCCTCTCCTTGCTAACTCCTACCCCTGCTGTAATTGCCAATAAATCCCCCTCTCTTTCTTCTCAGGCAGCCCAGGGGTCACGAGGGGCATCGTGGGTAGCCTCCCCTCACCCGAGCACCGCGCCAGCCTGAAGGGCGAAATACAGGTACACAGATTGCGACTGGGAGAAACAGCGAGCAGCCATGCCAGCCTAGTACAGTGCTTGAGCTTGTCCCCGCCGCCCCACCACCACCCTTGGTGAGCACAGTGATTTATAGTGTGAATCACGTGACTGCTGAAACCTATCAGCCCATTCTCCCATTAGCTTATCTGAATTCACCACTAGTGGCCGCCCTACTGTCCACTCCAGCCTAGCATTATGCTGACTTTAAAGATACTATTAATCTGCCCGCTTATACCACTAGCCTACCTCCCTCAGCCATCTACCGAAATGGCTATCAATCACCCACACCGTCTTGTCCAGTGCTGCCCACACCTCCCAGTAGTGCAACCAATTTCCATGCGGAGATGCATCAATCCTCAGTGCACAACTGGGCTCTCGGAGCGTCCATTCTGCCACTCTCCTTTCACCCTGGACTATCTGTCCTACACATCTCAGCCTCAGATGCCTCCTCAAAACACCCCAGATCCTCCCAGCCTGCCGCAAACCTATATCTGCCTTGCTAATAACTAAACAGCTTGTAGTGCTTCTGCTCCTACTGGCAGGGGACATTATACCAAACCCAGGACCTAGTCCTCCCACCCCTCGGCCCCATCCACCTACCCAGAGGGCTTAAGCTAGTGCACCTCAATATCTGCAGCATCTTAAAGAAAATAGCAGCTCTGCAACCATTCGCACTATCAACTCGCCCAGATGTCTTAATCATTGCTGAGACCTGGCTGAAGCAGCACCACCACGGATGCGAATTCTCTGTCCTGGGCTACTCACTCATGGATATGATTGCCAGGGTAAAAAGGGTGGTGGTATTGCCATGTACACCTCCTATATGCTCAGTTCACCCCTGTTCTGCTCCCAAATTCTTCTCAGGACATAGACTCCTTACTAATTAAACTAACACTCCCACACTTGGACCCAGTTTTATTGCGAGCCCACGTGTTGGCCCCAACCTCCTGCCCATCGTCCTGGACCACCTGGCTTCCCTAAAGGTGCTCACATTGGCAGGCGAGCTACATATCCTCAGGGATTTCAATTTTAATTGGCTCACCAAAGAGAACGCCAAGCTAATAAGCAAGATAAATGCCCTAAACCTAGCCCAGCAAATTTCCCAACCCACCCGCTAAACCACAAATCACTGAACCACTCACTCTTAGAATGGGCTCTACCTCCACCCCACGGATAATTGAGGCAGGCCTCCTTCCTGACTCCTTAGTGACCACCACATGATCTTCATGGTGAGGAAAGTACACAGGCCCAAAGCATCACCCCAAGGACGTTGCTCACTAGATCTTACAAATCTACAGATCAAGCAGCACTCTTAAATGACCTGACTCATGTTGACTGGTCCTTCATCCCTACAGCACCCTCCATAGATGCAGCCCTGGATCACTTCAAGTCCTGCTTCCTAGCAGTGTGGGACCGCCACGCCGCTAAGAAGGACAAGGGTCTGGGGTTCCCACCTACCCTGGGTCTCCACCTTTGTCACTGACAGATTCCGGACCAGAGACCAGGCTTGGAAAATGTACAGAAACTGGCACCCAGGTATCTCTTCAGCGGTACTGTGCACTCTGAAACTCCTGCACTAGACTCATCCGGCAGGCCAAAACAAATTACTTCAAGACTGTCTTCAACTCCAACCTCAATCACCCAACAAAATTCTGGCAAACAATCAAATCCCTACTCACCCCCTGCTCAGCCTACCCCAACCTAACCGTCCAAGGCTCCCTCCATCTCAGATCCTGTCAATGTGGCCTCTGCCTTCAACACTTTCTTCACGAGTAGTGTGGCTGCTCTTTTAACCGGATCTCTCTGTCCCCTCCGTGCACAGCTCTGACAATGCTGCCACCCCACCCCTGGCTTCTCATTCCAACTGGTTATCCGGATGAAGTACTAAAAGCACTGGGGCCACTCAATCCCAACAAGGGAAAATGCCCTCTGGACTGGACGCTAAAATGCTTTTACCTGTCAAAGCCAGCCATCGCCTCCTGCTGGCTGATCTCTTTTTTGTACTCTATGTTTATTGTAGTTTCCAGTAAACACATGATACAAGTTACAAGAATGCCAGACATCACAATTTGTACAGAATCCAGCCACTGGAATAGTACAGATAATAAAATCTAGCATACAGGTTAAGTATATGGGGAAATCATTTCAAATCATCCATAACAGAAATAAACCAAGATAGCTACTCCTTGCCAGAGTTCAGAGGTCAATTCCATTGATAAATGTCCATCATAACTTAGAATCAGCTCTGAGGCTAATATGATCCTCTAGCCGATAACATTAAATCCAAACATTTTACTGAACTGCAACAGTTACAAAAAAAATAAAAAAAAATGGGCACTTCTCAAAGTAGAAAACAATGGCTTAGATTAGAAAAATATTATTCCAACAATCACCAGATCCCTGGAACCAACTTTTAAATTGTTTATACTTTTTAGACTTATACACAATATCCCTGTTATAACCTGCTTATCCATATATAAGCAAAAATCAGTCATAGGCATAGAGTCTCTTTATGACTTTATTACTTCCATTTGGTAACTCACTGCCTCGTGTCTCCTCATCTTCAGACTCCACAGGATGGAAGGTTGTCCTTGGTCCCGCGAACTCTCTCTTGATATGCTGGACCGTTTACCGCCTCCTCTGGGTCGGTAAACTAATAAATATGTCCCCGTAATAAATTCTGAGGCGAGCTGGCATCAGCAAGGAATGGATAATCCCAAGCCGCGCAATCTGGCTCGAATTGCATCACATTTTTCTGGCGAGATCTAGTGGCAAAGAGAGATCTGGAAACAAGTGTAGAGTGTGTGGCCTTGAAGCTAAAATCCTCTGATGTCGATGTGGGCGGAGAAATGTGTCCGTGTGCTGCTACTATCTGTAACTATCAGGATAGTCCAGGGATTATCTTGCTGGGCTACTGCTGCGAGGAGAATTCTGTGGGCCTTATGCAAATGCTCTCCCATCCCCTCATCGAGCTGCAGAGTTTGAGGAGCCAGTTCTTTAAGAAGGCAGAAGATCCGTTTCTCCGTTATTCCTCAAGTAATCCTACTAGCCTTAAATTCGCTGCTCGCTGGGCATTTTCCAAAGCTTCCAGCCTGTACCTTAAATGGTTATTCTCTTGGACCAACTTAGAGAATGTGTTAAGGGCTTTGGTAGCTTGTGACTCCAGGGAGACAAAGCGTTTATTTGCAGCTTCTATTTTTGGTCTTGCTCTCCCATCTACTCCAGCAGTGTTTCAATTTTAGAATCGATGGCCTGCATGATCTTTGGAAGCTTTCCATGGCGGGTCCTGGGCTGCATGGTCTGCATTAGAAGTAGAGGCCTGAGAATCTGTCTGTGGTTGTTGCTTCTGCTCACTCGGACCACTCTTGTTAGATCGTCCCATATTGATGTTTGGCACCAAAATGATCTGCGAGCCACTCCATCCAATACTAAAGACGTTTACCCACTTTCTTCAGTGATTTTTCAGTCTAACCGTATTTTGATTTTTGCAGAGCTGCTGCAGATCGTCTCATCAGCAGAAGCTCAATAAGCCCGCTGGCTGATCTCTTCAATCTCTCTTTTACACTAGCTGAAATCCCTACGACTGGAAGCATGCAGTAGTCATTCCCTCCCTAAAGGGAGACCCTTCATCACCAGGCAGCTACCGCCTATCTCCCTTCTCCCATCCTAGCCAAACTTCAGGAACATCTTGTCCTAGCCAACTCTCCTCTTTCCTAGATTCCTCCGCCTTTTCTCCCCTACCAGTCTGGTTTTGGAAGTCCCTCTACCATTACTTCCCTTCTAAGGCTCACTGGCGCCATCCTCATTGGCATGGACAAAGGCACACCACCTCAGCAATTTTGTCGACCTTGCAAAGGCCTTCGATACTATCTCCCCACTCCCTACTTGTATCCAAACTTGGCAACAGCCGGGCTCTCGGACTCTGCCACCAGTTGGTTTACTTTTGTACCTGACTGGTAGATCCCAGGTAGTAAAGATTGGTACTCACACCTCTAACCCCTCCCGGTCACTACTGGCATCCCCCAAGGCTTGGTCCTAGGACCAGTACTCTTCTCATCTTCCTGAATGATCTGCCCTCTGTTTGCCCACGCATATCCATTCACATGTATTCTGACGACACTGTCCTGTATGCTTCAGGCCCTCCTGTCACAGTGGCAACTACACTCCAGAAGGACTTCAATGCCATTCAGCACTGGCTCCGCTCAAACCAACTGTTTCTCAATACTAAGAAAACTGTCTCCGTGACTTTTGGCTCACGACAAAGACTCCTACCGCGTCCCCTCGCCCCCACCTTTCTCACCATCGATGATACCCCTTGGAGGCTTGCACCTCCTTCAGGTACCTAGGAGTCTGGCTTGACCAGCACCTTGACTACACCACACACATCAAGTCACTCCATAAGAAACTGCATCCAAAACTAGGTGCCTTATATCACAACAAGGACTGCATCCCTCCAACTACCCGGAAGGCAATTGTTCAGAAGAGGATCCTCCCTGTACTGGACTACGGGATGTAGTCTCGGAACTGCTCCCACAACCTCCTTGCTAGTCTTGACACACTCTTTCATTCCTTCTGTCGCTATATCTTGCATGCCCCCATCACACAACTCACCACTCGACCTATACAGTTCCCTTGACCTGCCCTCACTTCATGACTGCAGGCAGATTCACTGCATCAGGACCACGCGAAATACTGGACACAGTCCCTCCTCCCTATCTTGAATCTACCTGCAACCCAACCTCTTCCATACTCCCTCAGGAGCACTGACTTCAGGCTCTTTCAAGTCCCATTCATGGGTTCAGCCAGGGGCCAAGCTGCCTTCAGTTACTGCATGCCCAAGCTTTGGAATACGCTGCCAGCTGCCATCAGACTCATCACAAACCTCAGCAGCCCAATCACATCCTAAAGACCCACCTCCTCTACTTGTGCTTGTGCCTAGGTACAAGAGCTATGGTGTCAACCACTTTGCTAGCGCCGCTGCTACCACCTCCCCTAGTTTACAACTTCCTGAGTAGTGGTAGGGATATCTGTTATCTAAATTGAGATTCTGTACTACTACATTGTGCAACCTTGCTCTGTAATGTTGTTAAATATACTTTGTTGCTCACAGTCAAGCAAGCTCTGCTATCCATTAACCTATGCATACAATGTGATATCTGCACTGCATAATCTGTATACTTGAACAGTTATTCACCGTTTGTATTTTATTCCTCTCCTCCTTCCCCAGGACACATCTGGAATTGGCGGTATCTCGCTCAGTATGCCTTCCTGGTAAAACTCTTAAATAAATAAATAAATATGGGCCTATACATACCAGTCAACATAATTAACATGCAAAGGTATATAATGATAAGCTTTACTGGAATGAGAAGAGACAACAATCCCATATAGTCTCCCCTAAGAGCTCATACCTAAATGATAAAAATAAGGAGGATTAAGGAATTGGGTAGAAATTGGGGTGAAAGAGTAGGCAGCCAAGAGGAGGCAAAATAGGTAAAAGTAGAGAATAGGCAGGGCCATCTCAGAGTAAGGAACTAGGCTTGTAGACCCTAAGTTTCTGTTGTTAGGAATGTGGGGTGGATGAGATACTTAGGCGTGGGATTTGAGAGTGGCACCAGAGGCTTAGGGGTTATAGGCATCTGAAACAGTTACATGATTCCTTCAGATAATCTGTTAATAGGGCTTTGAATGTGAAAATGCTTGGAAGTGAGAATAATCTTAATGAGTCTTGCATTGTGTTCCAAAGTGATGGAAGTGAGAAGTTGATTGCTGCCGAGCCAAGGGTAGTTTTCACTCTAGGAATCTGGAAGCAGATTATGGAGAAGTGTATCAGGCCATAGGAACCTTTAGCCCATTTGAAGAGGTTCAAGATGTATGCAGGAGGTTATCAGATAATGCTCTAAAAACCAGAGGAGAGCATTCCTTTTCTCCTAGTTGAGAGTGAGGTCCATCCGAAACCTGGTATGACGATAGTGATATGTACCACGGGTAGATTTAGGATAAATCTTAAAGCCCGGTGGTAAAGGGTGTTTAGTTTGTTTAGCATCGTTGATGGGCAATGACTGTAAAGGAAGTCAGCGTAGTCCAGTATAGGTAGGAATGTAGTTGTACTAGTCTCATTCTGGCTTCTAATGTAAGTGTTTAATGCAACAGAATAAACCTAATCGCTGTCTTAGTTTCTTGAGGTTTCATTTAAGTGGCACAGAAAGTTGAGCTTGTTATCCAGCCAGAACCCTAGGTATTTAAAGGTATCAACTACTTCAAGGATTCATCTAAGAGTGTTCGGATCTGTGTGATATGTGGACATCCGGAAGTAGACTTTGGTGAGAAAATCATTGCTTTAGTCTTTTGGCATTGAGGAGGAGCTTATGGTGATAAGGTTGTATTGGAGGGTGACAAAGTCTTTCTGTAAGTACTCATGGGCCAAATCAAGGATGAATTTGTGGTATAGAGTATAGTATCATCTGCGAATAAGTGCACATTGGCTGTGTCCAGCTGCAGTCCAGATTATTGATGTATATTGCAAAGAGGATAGGACCCAGGATGGAGCCTTGTGGGACTCCTCATAACAAGGATTTTTGGGGACAAATCTCATATGGCTTTGACTTGTTGTAACCTATTGGTTAGGTAGCTGGTGAACCATTTAATGGCAGAACTATCAAGTCCAATGTTACTCAGTGCAGTAAGCATGATGGTATGATCCACAGTATCGAAGGCCTTACTTAGATCAAGGAAGAGGGCAAATACATGCTTCTTAGAGTCCAGGCCATTTGCCAGTCTGTAGTTATTTTGGCAAGAGCTGATACTGCACTGCGTTTGGCTCTGAAGCCGGACTGAGCTGGGTTTAGCAACTTTTGTGAATCCAAATCTTCTCTAAGTTGGATGTTGACAATTTTTCAAGTAATTTAGAGAGGACGGATAGTATAGAAATAGACCGTAATTGTTCAGATCACTTGGATCCACAGTCTTGAATAATGGTATGATGTGGGCAGTTGTCCACAGACAGGTCGCTCACCTTGAGTCAGAGAGGTGTTGAATAAGTGTGTAATGGGGGCAGTTAGATAGGTATGGCCAAGTTTTAGGAAGTAGGTTCAATATTATCTGCACCTGCACTCTTTTTGTATCCAGAGAAAGGAGAAGGTCCTCCACTTGCTTGAACGTAATTGTGAGGAAGCTGAAGGGGTGGATGTGGTTGGTTATGGTTGTGGTTATCAGTGAAGCCAACAGTGTAGTCTCTTGCCGGGCTAAGTTTGCTGATAGGTGAGGTGTCAAGGCAAGCCCTGCAGTGGCAAAGTGATCATTAAACTCTCTAGTATATCAGCTTTGTCCGTTATAGGTGGTACCATCAGACACAATTTTGTTTGGAAGGGGTGTTGCAGGGGACTGACCTGACTTCCTTGAGGATGTTCCAAAATTTGGAAGAGTTGTTTTATTGCCTTCTAGTTCTTTTGGAAGTACCTAGCTTTTCTGACCTAATTAGCTTGGTACAAGTATTCCTAGTGGTACAGAATGCTATCCAATAGGCCTCCAGGTGGGATTTCTCACTTTTTCCACCAGTAGTCCCTATCCTAAGTGCTTTCTTCAGGATGGAGACAACCAGCCAGGAGTTTTATTTTTTGATTTGAGGCAGTAAGCGCAATGGTAGCTTATACTGTTGAAGAATACTCCAGTATGTGAGATATTGTGAGGTTTGTTTACTAGCATAAGGTCCAGGAGGGTGCTGCGCTCAGGTTTTTTCTGTTACGCCTGGTTATAGCAGTCGCCATTTGTAACAGACCATTAACATCGTGACAGATCCTTCAATTTCTTAGAGCTGTCATCATTCCAATTTAGATTGAAATCCCCATTAGAATACACTCAGTATTAGCAAAGTCAAGAAGGTTTTGAAGGTGTGGCAGAGTGCCCAGCCACCAGATGCTGATCGGTGGCATGCTGCCATAAGGAGTGATTTCTCACTGGAAAGTGATAATTTTAGAGCCAGGCATTCAAATTCCTTAGCCTTTGAAATACAGTCAAAGACTGTGACTGTGAAATTGCTTTTGACATATATTGCAACCTCTCCTCTAGTCGGTCTATCACAGCGTAGATGATATATCGGGTACGTTGATAGATTTGTCTGGGGTCGAGGTGTGAGCCAGGATTCAGTTATCATGAAGAAATCAGGAGATGCATGTAGAGCCCAGGTCTGTATAGAGTCAATCTTCTTTAGCAAATTACAGACATTGATAATGGAGAAAGCTAATCCCTTTATATTGAGGAGGTCCACAGGCGTCAGAGAATAGGTGAGCCTGGGTTTAATTCAACATTTCCCGAACAGAGTAGGAGAAGCAGTAGTAGTTTTTTAAGGTGGTGTCTTAGCCTGCTAAATAGTCTTTTGTTACTCCTTCTAGCGTACATTGGTTTAGCGGTGGCTGTGTTAAGGGCAGGATTGCTATTGCTAGGGATAAAACATAGAGAACTGATAGGGCCGATACCATCCTTAGGGTGCATGTGTTCTATAGTTATGGACTGGTGGGAGGAGGGCATGACCATAGAGGAGACGTCCCTGATGTAGGATGCCATGGTCTAATGTGGGAGGCTATAGCTTGGTAGATGATAGAGGAGGAAACTGGCCTTCGTCTGAGTTGCAAACCGAAATTTTGGGTACAGCATAACTTAGTAATATAAAGGCAACTATAGAGAAGGATAAGCAGATGGCATTCTTAACGTGGAGATATTTCCTTTTGCCAGTAATAAATACAGGATTTGCAACAGTTCCTTGAGAGGGCCAGGAAATGAGTGGTTCCTGTAGGAGGATGGGGACCAGTGAAAATTAAGGCCTAGCTAACCAATGAGGCACAGCTAGCAATAGCCAGTAGGAGTGAGCTAGAAAGCTGGGGTGGGGTTTATGTGCGGCTCCCTTCCTGGAGGTAATTAGTCCCTGAGGGCAAGTCCGTACCTGCGTTTCTGTGAAGGGCTGGTGGCTTTACACCTGGACTGCAGGTGGCAGTCTGGCAGGCTGGGTTCATCAGAGAATCAGTTGCCTCAGGATCTAGTAGACACAACTACATTTACTGGTTTCAAATCCAGAGTGGATAAATACTGAAGTGGACTATAAACAGAGACTAATTTACCCACCAAGAAGTGGGAGACAGTCTAGATGGGCAGATGCCTTCTTTTGTCTAAACATACGAAATAATACCAAGTACCAAATAATACATTGGTCACCCACCACAGGTTAGCTGTTCATATATGGTGATTCACCAGTGTCATACCAGTTCCTGACTATTAGCACGGCTTTAAGGAAAAAGGTCTGGCAGACTGTTACACAATGTAGTTGCTTTGAAAATAGGTTAACTGGTCTGTAAAAATACTTCTGTCATAAAATGCAGCCTTCACTGCAGGCTCATCTGAAGAAGGTCTGGGTCAAGCGGTTCCACCATGCTGTGGCGACACAGATTTCGACGACCAGCTGAACAGCGATGGCACAACATTGCCAACTAGTGTTGTGCCATCACTGAGGTAGAATGTTTTCTGTGGGGAGGCTGTCCCCACATTCCCCATCTGAGAATGCCCCCCCGCATTTAAAATAACCAACTCAAGTCGAATTTGGTTCAGGGAGGGGTGAACACCTCAGAGGCAGCAACATTGGGAACCCAGCAGACCATCACAGTGAATTGTCAAAGTGTTGCTGTGATGGTCTTCGTTGTAATCCCGCCGCTGTTGTGACATGATACAGTGTCAGGTAACTGAGTCAACTATTATTTATGTCATCAGTCACTAGACCTCCACTCTTGGTCCTCCTTGATTCATCACTCTCTCCCCTACACCTTTACCGATGGATTGCTTTCTGGGATGACCACCAGGATAGCTAGGCTAGAGTGTGAGACTTTAGTTTCCACACAGACAGTTTGGTCTGCTGCATGATCCCTGGTTAAAGGAGGTGACTACTAGTACTATTTTTTCCTCTCCTCCCAGTCAGCCCTCCTTCCCAGGAGGCGCTCAGCCCCATCACCCCAACATCTGCTGGGACTTACCTGCTGGCCGTCTTCTCCCAGGGCTTGCCCCTTGGCAGTCCCTCCCAAGCCCCACCACAGGCGTATCCGGTTCTGGTCAAGTGCGAGAGCCTGTTGGTGCTCCTTGTCATCCTACTGCCAGAATTTCCTCTGGTTTGCCCAATGGAGCGTGAGGTACAGTGATGGCATGGTGCCGCCACGCTTCCAGCCTGGCGTTTACAATGCCAGCCATATCTCCGATTTCTTGGCCTGAGCTGTCGCTCTCCCAGCTTCTGCCAGGGGCCAGGCAGCTACGGGTTCTGCTCCCCCCTACCGCAGAGAGCAGTCCACAGATGCTTGATCCTATTCCCCCACCCAACAGACCCTCCAACAGCCCAGATGAATTTCTGAACACAGGTCGGCAGCATGAAGTGGTAGTACTACAGCTGTGTTGGGGCCGCCCATACCATAGTGGTACTCTGCTAGCTGTGCTATTTTAGGGTTAGGTGGTATAGTTGTAATGTTTTCAGATGTTTATTTAGTTGCCTCCCCCATATTAAATTAAAAATAATATGCAGGAGGGAGGTGAAGCTCAACTCAGATTGAATAAAAACACAATATTTATTTATTTTTTGTTTTATTTACCTGCAAATCATACCACTAACCTAAGTAGTGACACTAGATTTGATCCGTAGTCCTTCGCTAATGCCAAACACAGTACTTTAATCCCATTATCAAATGCTGTGTGATTCACTGATCCAGTGGGCAACTAGGAACCAGAGTGATTATGTTCTTGTATGACCAAAAGCTGGAGGTGTCGCGTCAAATGAGCGAATACATTTGAGCAACAACAGCTAAATAGCACCACGTTATATGAGCAAGTTGTTCTTAAAACGAGTGTAATTTCAACGAGGCCAACTTGGGTAGTATGAACCATGCCGTAGTAATTAGCATGATCTCGTGGTGGTTATTTATAGTGAGGGTGAAGCAGAAAATAACCGTAGCATTATATCAGCGTGTGTGTGTGTTCACTGATAAGGTTGGCGCTGCTTTTTTCCACTCTTTGACATGGAACCAGGCTGGAGAACCTAAATGCACTCATCTGAGGAGAGAACAGAAAGAGAGTACACGATAAGAAACCTTTAAATACCTCAAGGGTATTAACAAGGTCAACCCTGGGGATCTCTTTAGGTTCAGTGAGAACAGAACAAAGGAAACAGTTGCTAGCTGGCAGGTGGAGCATTCAGGGAGGCGGCCAGAAGACACTTCTTCTCAGAGAGGGTGGTCACAGGATAGAACAGACTACCAGAAGAGGGTAGTGAGCCAGAAAGCGGGAGTTTCATGAGAGAGTGGGCTAGCAAATGGGCGGGTAAGGGGCGGAGGGTGCAAAGCGTCATGTAACAAAAGCTACATGAGCTCGCATCAAGCAGACTTGATACATCATAAGGCTTTCTTCTGCTGGAGTCTTCGTATGCAATATGTTGGGTAATTTGGTGGAAGGAAGCTAGCTTGTTCTAAGTTACTTTGTGATACAGGATGCTCAGTGTTGTTGGGTATTTAAACTTGAGCTCTACGATGTAAGGATGCTTATGCAATATGAAGCAGCTATTACACTCTATCCCTTACAGGGCAACCAGCCTTTAGGGTACTGTGAAGCGCAGGAACCCTCCAGAAGGATTCCTTCCTAGAAGTGACGTAGGCACAATGTTCCTGAAGTCTAAAAGTACCTTAGACAAGATGCCCATAAGGAAAGATGTGACCAGCTGGAGGAAGGAGGATTGATGGTGCCAAAGGAAACATCTAAAAGATGATCAAGTCATGTGTTTAAATAGCTGTTGTGGGCATGTGGAGCAAGTCACCCACTGCCCCAACAAACCCTAGCAATAGTTTTTACCATTTACTGGTTCAGTTGGTGTAATGCCCCAAAGTTGGGGCATCCCAGTAAGAAAAATAAAACTATGGGGGTTCTAAAATACCCCAAGGGTCCTCTTTGTGTGCATAGCAAAACGTTAGGAAGGGCTTTTGGCATGCAAAGTAAATGTTTTTTATCCTTGCTGCCTGCCTGCTCCGTTCCAACCCCTTCCCAGAGGCAAGCAGCAGGAGAATGGGCACTAAGCGCCAGGTTCGCTGCTTCTGGCCTGCACGTGGTGCCTCCTTCAGGTTCTTAGAGTTTGCTAGGGGAGTCGGTTCAAGAATCAGAACCCCGAGTGCTTCTGAAATGAATGTGTGTCCGCTTTTAAACAGAACAGTTAATGGTTAAGAGTGGTTAGTTGTTGTTGCTGGACTGTGGAGTTGAGAGGATCACAGGAGTGCAACAGGGACTTGTGGCTTACCTGGGGTCGTGTAGCTGGTCCTGTTGACTCTGTGGTGAGGCCCCTCCTCCAGTCCACTGTGTCCTCTGTTGCTGTCTGGTTGCGCTGCCGAGTCCGTGCCCCGAAAAGAAGAATTCGCCTGTTTGTGCGCGTTGGGCTGAATAGCCCCTCCATTTATTTGGCCCTTCCCTTTCATTTTAGTTTATCCTGGTCCCCATCGCAGCCCTGCCAGCCGACGCTGCCGCTTCTCCCGGTCGGCCTTCCGAGGCCCCCAGTCATCCCCAACTGCCTGAATCAGTCCCTCCCTCTGCCAGCATACCTCCCGCCTCGATGCGTTCCTTTCCTACTGGAGTTGTGGAGTCGGGCGGCAGCACATGTTGTGCTGACCGCCCATTTCTGGGAGACTGTTTATTTATTTGGAAAAAGCGCATTAGGCGTGATAGAAAGGCGGCCGAAGTGTCAGAGGTGCACCGGGTCGATAGGGACCCTGTGATTTTAATATTAAGAGGGGCGGGTTAACGACGCCCACAAGAGTGGCTTAGAGGCAAGACCAGTATAGCGACCTAATAAATATGCATTAGGGGGCAGAATTTGGGGTGACAATGTGTTATAGAGTGACAGCAGCTCTCAGTGAGCTACAGATTTAAAGGGGCCGACCATGTTTTTTCTTGCCTAATAATTATTTAAATGGGCAATTCAGACCCAGTATAAAGTGGGGCACCAGGCCCAGTTTTAAGAGGGCTATCAGGCCCAGGGTTTAATGGGCAATTCAGGCCCAGTATAAAGTGGGGCATCAGGCCCAGTTTTAAGAGGGCTATCAGGCCCAGGGTTTAACAGGCATTCAGGCCCAGTATAAAGTGGGGCACGGGCCCAGTTTTAAGAGGCTATCAGGCCCAGTGTTTAATGGGGCAAACCAGGCCCATGGTAAAGATGGTATCAGACCCACTGTATTTAGGGCATCCGGCCCGGTTTATTGTAGGGGTCAGGCCGAGGTAAATGTAGGGCATCAGGCCTGAGGTAAAGCAAGGTTCATGGGAGGCCCCAGCCTAGTGTAATAGGGCAAGCCAACCTAGTGGTACTAAGGGAGGTCCCGGCCTAGTGGTACTAAGGGATGCCCGGCCTAGTGTAATAGGGCAAGCCAACCTAGTGGTACTAAGGGAGGCCCGGCCTAGTGTAATAGGGCAAGCCAGCCTAGTGGTATTAAGGGAGGCCCCGGCCTAGTATAATAGGGCAAGCCAGCCCTAGTGGTACTAAGGGCTTCCTTAGCCAAAACCTTCAGGGGTAGCCAGATCCTATTCAGGAAGACCCTACATTTAGAAAAGGGGTTTATCCAAGGGTGCTCAGTTCGCCTATACTGTGAAGCTATTACAACAACTGTACTGCTTATCCAATGGTTATTGCTAAAATACCTGAAAGACTGTGAACTTGCTAGGAAGCACCAGGACCGTGTTCTATTGGATTGTGGCTATCTATCCCTAAGTATCTGAACTATTGCCCCAAGTATCTGAACTATTGCCCTAAGTACCTGAACTATTGCTCTAAGCACCTGAACATTGGCCCTGCCAGTAGTAATTACCCTAAATTTATAATTTGCCCTTCCCCGCAAATTATATTGTATCATTCCACAGTTCTCTTGGCATCTTTCAGCTACATCGTTACCAGCGTATGAGGGACAGTCTCGATCTTCTACCACACTGCAGTCCTACTGTGTGACCTCTTATACTCCTCACTCAGAATCAATCTCTATGCAGAAGAAGATGTCTCCTCAGCATCCTTCACTCCTCTGGGATAGTCCGTCAGCTCATCACTTCCGTCTGTGTAGTCCGCCGAAGTCAAGTCCGTCGCCAGTCGTGCAAGTCGTACCCACCATTTCTTGTTTTCCTGCCTGAAGGCATGTCCACCGAACGCATCACAACAACGCCGTGCCAGTGTCGTTTCGTATGGTTCCTGTTCCAGATGTCCCGAGTTGGTCACCCTCACAGAAGAGTGTACTCATCCAGGAGAACCTGGTCTGCGCCCCTCCTGGTCGTCACGAGAGTCGAGTCCGCGAAGCCCAGCACGGACACACCCGCCGCTTTTGTTTTTGTGTTAGTTCTGATCCTAGGATTGTAGAATCAACCATCATCTCTGCAGATTCTTCTGGTTCCTGGTCCTGTCAGAAATCCTTCCGAGTTTAGCTGGCCCTTGAAGTGCTGCAGCATCCTTCAGGTCGTGGTAGTCCTCCATTTGGATTCGCCGCCACACAGGTCCTGATCTCTCTCCTCATCCTTGGCAACCCTGAGTGGGTTTCAGCTGAGGAACCCTTGTTTTCAGTAGGAATCCGACAGCCCATCAGTGGGTATTCCAGGAACCAGCTGCTCTGGTTCCCCATTCCGCAGCCTCGGAGAGAGTGGGTTTGCCGAAGAATCTTATGGTCTGTTTAACAAACCTCTCACTACCCAGTGGCCTTGACAAGGTCCCTGCTGGGGATTATATTAGCAATTATTGTTCTGTTTGCTTGCCCTCGTAGCTACCGCCGCAGATCGTGATTAGCACGAAGATGCGGATCTCTGGACTCTTGAACATCTAGACTCTGATGGAAGTGTGTAGTGATAATTACCCTAATACAGTTCTGAGTGGCTTTTGTCATCTGATCCTCACCTAAGGTTATCCAATTGTAGAATAAGTTTAGAATAAGAGTGGCAGTAGGACTCTACTCTTGTGGTAATAATCTTAGTAATCGTAGATAAAGTATTTCTCTGTTTATTGCCCCATTGTTCTCGGGCAACCCTCCTTTCTCTTGTGACTGTGTCTCCCTTCCCTCTGGTACAAAATAAATGCCCTCATGAGCACTGAATCACTAAGTCGACTCCTGCCTCTCCTTGTCTGGGTAGGTTATCTTATCCACAATAATTCGGACCTTGGTGTCTCACTCATCTCTTTTCACCACCTCTAGAGCAGAGTTCTATTCAGGGCACCTCTAGACCATCACAGCTGGTCGGACCTCTTACTCGTTTGAATATCATTTCTAAAAATAGGTGTATTATCAACAGCTGCAAACGCATTTGTTCACTTTTTGTTGACCAGAACAGAGAGCTATGCAAGTCTGCCCCTTTTCAGCCTTTGGGGCATACCTCTCAACTGTACCACATTACGAGGAATGTTCCTCATTTTACTTCACAAAAGCTCTCTGTTCCACATTGTGAGGACTTGTTCCACATTCAGTGTTAACATTTTAAAGCAAAATATATAGTAAATGATGCAAATAATATATTATTCAATTAATAACATACTTCCTGAACATAAATGCAAACATTTTAATAGTGTGCTGAGCTTCTTAGGTAGATTTGATTAAATGTTCCACATTTTAAGAGGCAATGTTCCACATTTGGGGACAAAGGTTGAAGGTATATGTTTGGGGGCGATACAGCTGCAAACGGGCATTTTAAATCGTGTTAAACTGGTGATGGTGTTTTTACGAATTGGTCCTGTTCTCCAAGTAACATCATGGAGCAGAAACGTCAGTTTTGAAACCGATGCCCATTCAAATAAAAAGGTAGTTAGTGATGTCCTGAAGTGATGCTGTGCCTATAAAAATACTAAATCCGGTTTCTCTATATAAACGTCTTTCTCTCTCCTTGAACCCCGAACACCATCAGGCTTGGAACGCCCTTCCTCCAAGCCACGCCCATCTAGTACCTTCATTTATTTTATTGTCCTGCCTGTCCCTCCCTACCTGTGAATCAGCAAGCCCAACTCCACCTCTCGGGTGAAACCCGCCAACGAGACAATGCCATTCCAAGAATGACAGACAGGGGCCCAACCGTCCCTACCTTTTCCTGCCCTGCCCTTGAACGAGTGATTGATAAGAGTGAGTCACCGCACAGGCACGTAGACGCCTCAGTGGCACGCCGGTGAGTGACAGGGACCAACTGACCAATAACAGTGCACGTTGGAGAGACGGAGGCAGAGTTCAGCCAGTGCTTCCTGCGAGCGGCATTACGTCATGTGCTCCCGCTGAAGGACAGCAAGGCTACGCCAATGGGGTGGCATACATCGGCGGCGCGGACCAATGGAGAGGTCAGGTCGTCGGAGGTGGGCGGGAGTGGTGCTGGCGGCCCGTATCTGCCCGTCCGTCGCCTGTTGGGAGAGTTGAGTACCGTGGTGGGTGTTTGGGCTTCTCAGTTTCTACTGGTGTCACGGGCTCCCGAGGAAACAGTCGGACAGAGCGGGTGACGGCGTGAGTGTGGGGAAGAGCGCTCCAGCCGCCCTGGCGACTCCAGGCTTCTGCTGTTATGTGAGAGGAGCGGCACTTGCCGGGCGCTCGCGGGGTGTCTCGCGGTGGGAGGGGGCGCGATAATTGGCCGGTTGTGTTGACTGGCAGTGGGGTTGTCACGCGCGTGAAGGGGCCTGCACGGCCCGGCTCGGCCCCGTCTGTCCGGGGAAGGACCGGTTCGCCCCCAGAACAGCTGTCTGCACTAGTGCCCTTGGTGACACTTCTCTTTGAACCACTGTGTCTCAGGTAATGTGGTGTGAGACCTTTTGGCACCGCTTTGGCCCAGTTTCTGTGGTGGCAGCCCTCTGCAGAGCAGTTGGACCAAGTTTTCTCAGTCGCTGACCACTTTGTCCTGGTTCGACCTGATTTGGTCCAGTGTTCCCAAATCTCAAATTGGTTTGCCCCTACTCTTGAGTGCCAGATCATTTTTTGTCCACTTTGGCCCTGTGTTTCCAGATAAGGGACAAGTTTGGTGCCCATTTATCTGCCGAAGGACCCTGGTCCGCTGACTCCGAGGGAGAAGTAGTTTTACCCAGCGCGACTTGGCCCATTATTTCTGGCGGAGGGACGCTTCGGTGGCATTTCTTAGGGAGCAAAGCAACCCAGCCTGGTCCCCTTCCTTGGGTAGCATCGGCCACCGGAAAAGGAAGATGGCTGAGGTGGTAAAGGCGGCGGGGACAGGCGGGTCGGCGGCCGCTGCGGGAGGCTCTTCGGTGGGGGGATCCGTGACCACCGCGGACATGTACAAAGGCTGGCTTTTCAAGTGGACCAACTACATCAAGGGTTACCAGCGGCGCTGGTTCGTCCTGAGCAATGGCCTGCTGTCCTACTACCGGTAAGGATGGAGTCATTTGCAGTGGGTACCAAGTTTTCCAGTAATCGCACAAATGGGTTTGTGCACCACAAACACTACAGAAGTGTGAAAACAATGGAGTTGGGGGCTGAAAACGTACAGCTGCCTACCTAGCGTGGATTAAATGTCAAAGATCGATCACTGATGCCTTTTCATGGATCGTGGGAAAGCAGGGTTCTGAAAATGGTATGGGTGCTGAAAGAAAAGCTTGAGAGAGTGCCCCAGTACAGTCTGGCGACGAGAAGGATTTGTTGGGAGCTAGTAAATATGTACTGTTTGGGGGTTCAAGAGCCCCTGTGATTATGGGGAGACCCCCAAACATTTCATCATTGCAGTCTTGAATAATTTGCTGTAAATTCTTTTATGGTTGGCTCCCTCCCAAACTATTACACAAAGTTACTCCACTGCCTGGTAACTCGGGGACAATTTGAAGAAATAGTTTCAGACACATTTTAATTTGTATTTCAAACTGGGATTTAGCCCATGTTTTCACAATGGTTGCCCATTATCTTGAAAACAGGATGACTGTCCCAGTAGATTTCACTCTCTTCATGCTGCTTGTCCTCGCCTGTTCTTACAGTCCTCTGCTTGTGACATACTGTTTCTACAGCAACGATTGATGTCACAAGTTTGAGTAGGATGCCAGGTGTAGCTAAGCAGCCAAATCAGATGGAGTCTAGGGGCAATGCTATTGTTTTCATAATGTGCATTGAAAAAAAACAAAAACTAAAAACAGGAAACCGTATACAGAAACATAAAATTGAAATAAAAATGTTTCAATATTATGCGTCTTATGGGTGTCGTGTGTGACATTGTGATCCTTTAAATAAAGCGCTTTGGCAGGAAAGGATAATTAGGACACAACAGACACACACACACACACACACACACACACACACACACACACACACACACACACAGTTTTACAAAGACCAGTGGTCCATCCTGCCTGACTGGTCCCTGCCTTGGTGCTGAAATAGGAGAAATGTAAGTGTATCCTGCCTCATGGAAAAGTAGTTTGCAGCAATATAAGATAGTTTACTTAGCTTTAATTATTGGGAAGTAATGTAAAAAACTGATCTTTAAAGCATGTTCCAAGCAAAATGATTCCAAACACTTTTTTGGTGGTGTTTTGTTGATGTCACTCGTCACTGAACTGCAGAGTGGAACAAGCGGAACAAATGGTTAACCTGCAAAGAAGAGATTTGTAGTGTTTTTTTTTCTCTCTAATACTCTGCATGCTGCTGACTTGGGTGACATTGTGGGATCATGTTTTATCTCTCAGAGAAACGTTCCTTACCAGCAGTCAATATCAGTGATCTCTGCTGTGCAATGGCCACGCTCTGTCCTTGCCCCCAGACACTGATCCCTGCTGTCTGACAGCTGCCACTCTCTCGCACTCTCTAAAGTTACAGCCATACAGGAGCAGAACTGGGTGACGGTGTGTGACATGCTGACAGTGGAGTGTGCAGATTGGGTTCCAATCCAGACTTGGATCCCATTTTAACTGTGATCCATCACTTGTTTGGGATTCCCTCACTAAGCTAACTTTTTTTTTTTAAATGGCGACGATTTAGGTGTCTGACTGTAACAGGGAGTGATTTCACTTTTTCCTATAAAGGTTTTTATCAGAGGAGAAATGAATGAATTTTTGGTGTTCTGATCTCATTGCGATATTTATGAATTCATTTCAGTGTTTTTATATGTGTTGTTTACCCTTGTTTCCTTCCCCATACCCAAGCGCCCCAATCTATCCTTACCTTATAAACCCCCTTCCTTCTGTTCCTTCATCCTGGTAATGATATTTATATTCTATTGCATAAATAACTATTGCATATATATTTATATTTTAAATGAAAATGTGTGTGAAGCATGTTGTTTTAGGTGTATTGGGTATGTTATGATGTCATCTGTGTCACATGGTTTTGCACCAGTGAGTTGAAATCTTTTATGAGATGCTGTCACTGATTGTTAGTATTTATTGTGGCACTTGCAATCTGGCAGCAGCTTTTGCAAAGGATCTTGATCCAAAACTCTTAAAGCGTCTGTCTGTATGCTGAGTTTGAGTTTTTATTTTTGCAATAGATATGCTTTAAGCTGAAGTACTAGGTCCTAGTCTTTAAATGCTGATGTAGAGCCTTGTTCCTGAGAGTACTTGTTTGTGTTTAACAGGAGCACCATCGTCCTAGTGCACACTTCTGTGGTTTTGTTCGGTTTTATCACTCCTTGGCAGACTGGGCAGTTGCATCAATTCTGTCCCATATTACACAGGTTTCCAGAGTCTCTGCCAGTCCTTCTGAGACCAGGCAGGCTGCCGGTGCTAGCAAGGAGGGCCTCATTAAGCCCTTCCTGCATATTTCCACCTAGATTTATTTATTTTCTCCCAGGCTCAGTTGGACGTGTAATTGGCGATGCGCACTCCACTTCTGAGGAGCTGCTCTCAGCACTCCGTACTCCGGCCTTTCCCCAAACTGTGAAACTACGCATGCACTGCCATCTGGATTCCTCCAGGTAGCAGTGAGTCGTGGATCCCCTCCCGAGGGAAGAGAGCTGTCCTGTGGGCTCTGTCTTCCTTCTCCCAGCTGAGCCCCTGAGCAATCCGGGTCTGTTCCCAAACCTAGCTCACTGGCGTGACAGCAGGGAGGCATGGGTGGGTTGCACCATGCCACTGGGCTGGCTGTGATTTCACTTTTTAACATATTAGGCTGTACATGGCTGCACATGTGGGTCAGCTGTGAATCTGTTGGTGTATGAGGCATTAATCAGTACCCATGTGACCAGTTTTAACCAGTCAGACTAACAGATTTTAAACCCCTTTCTCATCCCATTTTATAAAATCCCATGAATTTATCTCACCCATACTTAAGAATATTTACTGTTTGAATGTTAACAAGTGACTAGCCCCCCCTGTTGCCACCATTCAGGTACTTAATACACATCAAGTGAACAAACTTCAGGGCTGAGAGAAGGAGGTGGTACTTCACACTGAGAGTAATGACTGTCGGAAATAGTCCGATGGATGAGGTAATCGAGATGGCCATAGTCTGCTTCTTTAATACAGTGTTCTACTTGGTAACCATTTTGGTTGTCATAGTGACCAGAACTTTATTTTTGCCAGTGGGGATATTACCAGGGCTTCATGGGGTGTTCCTTTTCTTTCGTTCTTTAGGTACTTTGACTTTTAACATGTTATGCAATATAATTGGCTGTAGGAATGGGAGCTGGTGAGGAGCTAACATGGAGAGTGCCCAGACTTCCTAAAAATGGCAATACCAGCCAAAATGCAGTGCTCCCATGTAATAAAATCGGGTGTAATTAAATATTATCAGTTCAGAAGGTGTAGTTGCCAGATTTTAAAAGCGTTGCACAAACAGTTTGGTTGTAAACAGCCAGTTTCAAACGACTGTACCTATACACAGTGGGCTGGAAACATTTCGTCTGGAGTCCCCAGGGACAGTAACAGAATTAAGTCTTGCAAGTTCTGGGGATGTCACTTTAGCTGGCACTTACAGGCGGAGCTCATCACTCGCCTCATCTCCAGATCCACTGGGAGACTGCTCTACAGAGGCCCTTTCAAAGGGGTGTGGTGATTGTGGCAAGCTTAGGAGTGGGGTCGGCTGTGAAAGACATCCCCCTTTTCCAGGATGGAGAAAGGGTGCGTAGTGGCGCCCTTGATTGAGGGGTGTGTGATAATTAAGGATGTCAAAAATTGGATGAGATATCATAATATTTTCCATTGACTATATACTTTATTGTTTAAAAAAAAAAAAAAAAATGTCCCAAGTATCGCAGCACAGTTTACCATGATAAACCATCTTGGCTTTCTCTTCCCTGCTGCTCCTGCAGCGTATTCTTCTCCAGGTTTGACCGAGATGTTTGGTTCCCCATCATCCACCAGTCCCACCATCATTATTTTCTTTATCACAATAATTTTAGCATTACTAATTTAATCAATATAGTTATGTAAGGATATCACAGTACTCGGAAATGTTGTGACATCCCTAGTGATAAGTGTGGGAATAATGAAAAAGAAAGGACAGTCTGCTGTGTAAGTAGTACATGGGGTTGTCACCATGTTATTGTATAACGTAGTATTGGAAGTGATAGGATTAATACTGTGGGCAATACTGATATCCTGTTAACCGTGGTTTACAGTATACCCCAGTTCTGGACCTTTTAACCTTTTTTTGTCTTTGTGCAATAACTAGGGATGTCACAAAATCAAATTTGAGTCTCATGATATTTGTGTTAGAAATACACAATATAGTAATAATTAGCAGCATTTTTGATTGTAGGAGAAATAAAATCTGATTGGTAAAATGTGGGGAATGGGGAATCTCAGCCGCATCGGAAGGGGCATGTTGCCAGAACAGCAAGTTCAGACAGCTTATCACTGTATATCATGGTGTATCCTGCTGCACGATCATAATTTTGTATTTCTTTGTTTATTTTAACAACAATAAATTATAATCGGTGAATTATAATATGTTGCAGAAACTGGGGACAGTGCCTACATAAGTTGCAGTCGGCCTAGAAATGACCCTTTCCATTGTCCATGGATTCAGAGTGGTGCATATGCTGTATAGCAGTATCTGAAGGAACAGTGAAATGTAGTTATAAAATGGGTAGGCTAAATCAGGCACAGTGATTGGAGTTACCCATGCATGAAATATGTTCCATGCATGGGTAAAAAAAAAAGAGACGACAGTAAAAAAGCTAAAATCAGTAAGCCTTAGAACGTTGGCATTTAAAAATGCGCCATTATTGTTTCCTCGCTAAAAGCACTCTCTCCTGCTTATAGTACAAAACAGTCAGCTCCACATGACTACAAAGTACAGGTGTCCGATGTGCTCTAACCCGTTCCAGCCAGCACAAGGATTCCTAGTATGTTGTGTTGCTCACCAGACTGAACTGGTGCTGGGTCGGGCTGGAAAGTGAAGTGAGCTGCATGCCGTTTCTGTGATGTTTTGTGTGCTCCGGTGGCCAAGAGCGGACTGCTCATAGCGCTTCACATGCCGCAGTCTCACGGTCTGAGCAGGCTCTCTGCCCCGCTGTCGGGCGGGCTGCTTCGCGAGGACATTGGGAGAGCAACATTGCAGGGCACGAACAGTGCGAGCTGGGGGAGAGTGGCACTAGGCGGTCATCAACATGCAAGAAACTATTGTGTGAGAATAGAGAACCTGGGAAGCGAGCCGACTGCTGCCATGGTGAGTTATACCAGCTCACTGCAACATGGGGTTCATATTTTCATTACCACTCACTTTGTCAGCTGAGGGAGTTTCAGTTTCTGATTATCCATGTCTCACAGAGCTAGAGACAGCAGCATTCGTCATTTTGTAGTATCTTAAATCAGCATTAACAAACTGTAATTACCACGTATAAAATACATTTTCTAAGTATAAAAGCTTTTTTAAGTAGACAATTTTATAAGCACAATAAGACACTCCAGGTGTGTGCATGGAACAGATTTTCCGCATGCCAGGGGCTAAAGGCACTCGGCCAAGGCCTCGTGCCTTATGCGCCACTGGCCGTGCAGTAAAATCTATTCCCATCACCTGTCATGTCTTATTGCTTACATAAAATACTTTTTCCTGACAACCTGGGTAACACAGCATATACCTTCTGGTGGGCCCCTCCCCGTGGAGAGAACCAGGAGAGGAGAGTCATCCGAGGCATTCAGTCATATCCCAGGTGCGGCAGGGGTCGGCACAACACTTCCAGGCTTCGTGGTGAGCGGGACTGGCCACTGTCATCTGGTCGGCCGATCGGCTAGTTTTCCTGACTTCTCCCCCCCTCCACAAAATGGTGCAGCTGTGACAGCATCCTGGGGTGGGGTGTTCAGCGACACGTCAAGGCCACACGCCCCAAAGAATGCTAGCCACCACCAGGAGCCATCAGACAATGGTCCAGGACCCCGGTAGAGCAGCCAGCGGATGCTGTAAACTTCCTCCCTGCCAGACTCCGCTCCTGAAGGTTGGACTTGGGCGCAAACCTGGATGCATACGTGCCGAGCAAACACCCATTGTTCGGCGCCACAGAAGCCAGCTGACATACACTGTTTTACACCAGCAAGGTCGATGATTTCCGTTTTCAGTGGAAAACACCAGTAAAAAAAAAACAGAATTTGGCATTTTTAGAACAACACATAGGAGCCAGGTTTTCATGAAAATCTGTATTTTCATGACTTTATGATGCAAACAACCCGCTTTGTACCAGCTTTTTGCAAACTCCTCCAGTTGGAGCTAACATTTTGCAAAAACTCGCTGATTACTGTTAATTCTGAGGAAGAAAAATGGAAAAAACAGTAAGATTTTGCCATATGGAACTGGTCATATTTTGAAAACAGAAAATCATTCGCTCTGTGCCAGTGATGTGAATTGTATTTAATGTTCCCAACGTTGTTGTTGAGGGGATGAGTGTCCTTTCTGCACCTACTCTCCTGATGCAAAAGTTTGAAAAGGCTTTTTTTTTTTTTTAATACAAAGTGACCTTCTGTAATACGACAGTACAGTGATAACTATGGTATTGCATGTGACTGTTACTGTACTGTTAGAATTTCATACCGAGACGTTCCTAAAGTAGAGCAGGCCGTTTCACAGCATGTCTGAAGTGCTGGCAGTGGGCTTTAGTCACGTTGTTGCACTGTACAGCAGTTAACTGTAACTTATTGTGTACGATTTGCACGCCTTCTCTTTCTGAGGTTGAGAACAGGGGAAACTGCATCACAGAGAGCAGAAAAATGGTTGTTGTAGAACTTGCATCGTGTCACAGACTATATGTGGTGCAGCAGAATGAGTTGATAATTTTTATTCAGATACAGTTTTCCATAGTGCATTGCTCCCTTGCAGTCCTTATTTATCCTGACCCCCGTGCTCCATGTGTGATGTCATCACGTCATATTTTGGCCAATAGCAGGATTGCATTCTGCCACAGAAACAACCGGTTCATGTCGCAAGAATGCACATGTGCTGCTAGAAATTAGGGCTGAAGTGTTACGGAGGACTGGGGGCCCTGACTACCAGTATCTGATGCACTCACAACAGTTCCGCAGTAGGGTCATTGGGTGCACTCACGACATGATTAATGTGTCACAGACAGAGGAACATCACATCCCATGTGGACAGTGGATAAAGTTCCTCCCCACCCACCCTTTGAATGAAAGCTGCTGAAGGTGATGTGAAACCTTACTTATGATGCCCCAACAGTTGTCACAGTGTGTGTTGCTACATGTACATTGTGCCCTCCAAAAAATGTCGGCACATGCAGTTGGCACCAGGAGGTAGAAATTAGAGCCCCAGTGCCACTGTTTGCCCCAGGATGAACATAATCAGCCGCGCTGACGGGAACAGGAAACCTGAGGAGTTCCGCGCTCTCCTCTCCACTTCTCTTCCAATGCCCTGATAGCAACCCTTCCTCTTGGCCAGAGAGAGGTAAACAGTCCTGATTAGGTAAAACCAAGGAGACTGTCTGTGTACCCCAAACTGCCGTCCCGTGGTGTGATCTGATCGAGGTACTGATTGTATGAAATGCAGTCAAATTTCCGTTAATAATCTACAAGGCTTGGCCACTTGTCAGGCAGTGTGTGGAGTTGGCACCTGTCTGGCTGCCACAGAAGAGATGCTGGAAGAGCTGTACTGTGGTGAAGTTCCTTCTGGGGGCACCATGAGGGCGTACTTGTGCTGTTAGCTGTCTCCCCACTTTTGGTTATTGGGTAAGGCCCACCAGGCAGATGGCCTGTTTTCAGGGGTGACCCAGGAGCACTGGGGAGGTTAAGTGATTTGCTCAGTCACACAGTATGCAAGTAGAGGTTGTTGGAATCCAACTCGGGCCTGCTGGATGTGCCAAGCTTATTCATAGCTTGTTACTTTAACCTGTATGCTATACTACCAGCCATTGGTTTTACTTTTTCTTTCTTTTAAATAATTTTTATAACAGAGCTCCCATGATTTTTCATTTCAAGGGTCCTGGACTCTTTGTAGAAAGAACAACAAAAAAAGTCTCAGCATTCTATGAAAAAACTTTTGCATTTGCAAAGGAAGTGGGCGCCAAATTGTGGGAAGAGTTGTACCACAGTTTGCCTGCTATTTTGTATTGCAATTGTATGCCCTGAGAGGTACCCACAACCTGAACTTGCTGGCTGTGTGTAAAGAACATGGGCACCCATGTCCAGAAGAGCAGTGTTTTTAAATACGGTAACTGGTAGGGTCTGATATCCACCGAAATAACCTAGATTTCCTGTATCATCGAGTTGTAGTGACATCATACCAAGTTGATATGTTGAAAGCGCAAGTTGCATAATCAGTCACTTGTTTTGTGTGTGTCTGTCTCTGTCAACCCATTCTTTGGTGCCATGATGCTGAATCTCTGTCTCTCTCTACCCCTTGTTCCCAGAGCAGGACTCCTGTAACTTCCACCTCCAGTGATCTGAATCTGGGTAACCCCCTCACCCGTCGCCTGCATGGAAATTTGTTATGCTGTGCTAGATAGACAAAGCAGCTGTGACTGCATCTGTTAGTGGGTACCTAGTATCTGACTTGATTTTATCTGAAATGGCTGGTTACTTCATTATCAGTGAATGAATGTTTCAAATTTGGTTCGCTTTATCTTTGTGGACAGCTGCATTAATACTTGATCCCTGGCCTGTAGGTTTACGACTAAAACTAAGTGGCGGTGGGCACCTGACTTTCATGACAAAGCGTGACTGCACAAAACTTTGAGATGTTCTAGCACTGCTGTGCACTGTATGCTGTCCTTTACCATTAAAATAATGGCACAAGCGCAGTCTTTCTGTGTTGTCAGTTTCAGCTTGCAGGTGCCTGACTTTATTACTCATGATTCCTTGTCGTTGTTCAGTGGATATTACCATGATTCTTCCTACATGAGTTTTCTTAACTGATACTCTGTGGCTGCTCACCTTCCTGTTCCCCACCCACTCTTTCACTTCCCTGCTATCCATTCTGCTTCCTTGTCTTTAAAGCAGCAGTACAAGGAAATGTGTTTCAAAAGCTAGTTTCATCTACAGTTAATTAAAAACAAACTCACACAAAAATCTAGCATACCTGTCAAATCTACACCATTTGTCTGGATTCCTGTTACGCCCTCCCACCCCCAAAGCCACAAACACCACTCGCCTGGATTCCTGTGAGGGTTCCACTGCTGGAGGGCATGAGGGCCTTAGATTCAAGCTCGCTATCCCCAGCAAAACCACAAGGTACGGATCAGCTCACAGAGGAACATCGCTGAGCCTACATCAACAGTTGCTCTCCTGCATCTGTGTTTGGCCCGCCGACGCTCCGCGTCGGCTCCCCGCCACCACCTTTGCTCAACTTGCTGTTATATAGGGGCTATTGTATGCTTTTAAACCAATCGGCCTATTTTGCCATTAGCAGGCAAAATCTCTCTCCACTAGAGCGCTCTTCTCTGTCTTGCTACCCTCTCGGCTGGCATATCCTCTGACAACTTCACACCCTATTTGTAGTATGCATTGTTACTCCTTGTCCACCCTGCTATCCCTGGCGCTCACTTCCCACAAGCAGCTCTCCTTGCATACATATCCCCACCATGACAGTGACTATCGCCCACCTGCCTGGCAGCCTTGCTCCATAGCAGCAGCAATGTGGATAAATTGCCAACTCTCCCTGACCCCATATGATGATGCTTATGGATACACCCCACAGTCCCTTCCCCTTATCACTCCTAGTGACTACCGCCCCAGGCATATCACTCTAGGTTCTTCCTGCTGCCTGTGGCAGCTATACCATCTGGATCCCCTGCTGCAGTCCACACCCCTCACTCCGGCTCTTCTTTCTGGCTATCCCCCATATACTAAACCTTCCCATCCCTACTTTCTCTGCCCAGAAAGGGCCCTATCTCGCAAATCTCACCTTCTCAAAAAACTCTGCTAGAATCCAGCCCTCATGGTCCTCCTCCTCATGTCTGGGAATATCCACCTAACCCTGGACCTTTCACGCTCCCTCGCTGACCCACTCCCCTCACTACAGACTCTTAACGCCACCTAAACACTTACAGTTTATTAAAGTGGGACTCCTTTCAGTGTTGGTGACTATAACACCGGCCTGATGCTGTGCCATGGGAAATCTGGCTCTCCCCTGGATCCCAGGCAGTCTATAACCCTATCTGGGTATAACTTATACCGAGCAGATCGGCAAGTAAGTGTGGGTGGCTGTGCCATTCACGTCAAGGATACACTACACAGACAGCTACTGCCTACCCCCAGCTGGTGCCTGGACTCCAGGCCCTCACTCTAAAACTTACCCTTGGATGTTCCCATACCCCTCTGCTTATCACTGCAGTATACGTCCATCCAGAGACCAGAAGCGGCCTTCCTCAGTACTATCCTACCTGGCCACCCTCCCGTCTCACACTGAACAAATAAGCTTTTGGGATTCGGTATCAATTGGTTAACAAGGCAGCTGCTCCATTTATCGATGCAGCCTCCGCCCAAGACCTTACACAAGTAGTCACATCCCCCACCCATCTGAATCGGCACACAGGGTCATCCTCTTTGCTTGACCTCGTTTTCACAATTGCCCCACTAAATCAAAAGCGCACAGGTTCTCGAGCGAGCTTTAGTGACCACTCCTCAGTTCTCTGCCATTGGTCAGGCAGGCACCAAATCGCCTCCCAAAATAATCCTAGCAGCAAACTTTCCCAACAGGATGATTCAGGGCATGGAAGGGAGGCCTTTATGATGAGGGTCTGGAAGAGCTTGGGCTTTACACACTGGAGGAGAGGAGGGACAGGGAGGCATGATTGAGGTTTTCAAGTATGTAAAAGGAGTAATCAGGAGTGGAACCATGGAGCTGTTTAGACTTAAGGGGACAACCAGGGGACATGGTGGAAGCTGGAGGAAGTTATAGGGGAGTGTAGGAAGCATTTTCACTGAGAGGGTGGTGTAGCCATGGAACACGCTGCCTGGGAGGCTGGTGGAGGAAGGCACAGTGGAGGGCTTCAGAGGGGTGGGACAGGTACAAGGGAAACTGAAACAAAGAGATCTCTCGGGGAGGGGCTGGGGCGTGGTAAGGCTGAGCAGCCACTAGGTTGCTGGGTTTGAGCAGACAAGACAGACCATGTGGCCTATTCTGCTGGCTTTTAGTATGTTAACTTAATCACATCTCGCCACTATGGAATGGTCCTTCATAACAAACACCCTGACAGAGCCCTAAACCTCTTCATTAACACCATATGTGACAAGTTTGCACCAATTACTAAGGGTGGTCAAGGCAGTCTGCTGCCTTGTTTCATCGACCGCCTCCTGGCTCTGTTACTGTCCAGAGATTCATTATGGCACCTCTCTAATGAATTTGGCCTCCTTTGATAGGCAAAAGTACAGAGAAGTCAGGAACAAATCTATGTGGCCCCAGCAAGGCCAAAGCAAGTACTATAAATCCTCCTTAACGTCAACCTGGGGCTCTGGACTTAAATTCTGGAACATCATCAAGGATATCTGAGGCAACGTCCCTAACCCTGTCCTGAATCAGATAATGATAGCGGTTGCCTGTCCTCCATCAGTATAGCTACATTCTCCCTCCTAATTTCTTTGTCCCACCTCCGCCAGCTCCTCCTCTCCTCTCTGGTGCCCCTTTGCCCTGCGTTGCATTGCACCTAAGGCAGCTGAGCGTATCTTAAAAGGCTCTAAGCCATTCAGGTTTCAGTAGTGACAACTAGGCGTGAAACTTCTCAGGCTCACCCTCCATGAGGTACTCTACCCCTCACCCATATTCTTAACTGCTCCTTATGTCTGGGAAAATTCCCTCTATGTGAAATCTGCCTCCATCACCCCTATTTTCAAAAGTGGGACCGTACCATCACCAGTAACTACCGCCCTATCTCTATTCTCCCTCCCTGTTCAAAGCCCTTGGTGTATTGTCTGATCAGCTCACAGACCACCTTAACAAATATGATCTACTCTGCCAACAACAGCACGGCTTTCGGAAGGTCACAGTACTAGTATTGCTCTTCTGGAGCTAACGCACACATCCTCCACCCTGGATAGAGGTGATATCACTGGTGCGGTCTTCATAGATCTCACTAAAGCACTTGACACCGTCAACCACTCCCTCCTACTTACCACTCTCTCCAACTTTGGTCTCTCTCGAGACACCCTTGACTGGTTCTCTGATTACCTCTCAAACCACTACCAGCAGGTCAAAATAGGTAGCCCTCTCCTCTAGAATGCCTGTACTCTCCGATTGTTTCACAGGGGTCTATACTTGGACAGCTTCTTTTTGGCCTCTTCCTTCACTCCTCCCCAAATACTGCCCTGGCAACCTACTACTTTACACGGATGATGCCGCTCCTTTATTCCTCCAACCCTGATCCTGTCTGTACTCCTTCATTCCTGCAATCCTCCTTTAATTGCGCTTGAAACCTGGTTCTCTTCTCAACGCCTTATTCTCAACTATAAGAAGACCAAAGTCGTGCTATTCTCTCACCCTCAGAACTCACTGAAGAGCTCTTCCCCAAGTACTAACTACCAATCTTACCCCTTTGGAGCAAGTGGACTCTTAAATACCTTGGCATCACTCTAGATCTAGCCCTTAATTTCCATTAGCATATCCGTCTCCTGTCCACCACCGTCCGTGTTAGGCATGGGTTGATTGTACCGTTTCAAACACTGCCTTACCCCTTAGGCTAGCTGTCTCCTCCTCGGTCTTCTCCCTCCTCGACTGTGGTTTTGCTGATCTATAGTGCAGCAAACACCTCGACCCTTCTGAAACTGGGTCTCTCCTGAATAAAGCCTGCCGCCTCATACTGGGATGGGACCATCTGCCTATACTTGCGCACTCTATAATGATACTAACTGGCTAAATCTAAACAATAGAATCGGATTCCACGCTTGCCTCATGGCTAAGAAAACCGCCTCGGCCTCTTCCCCTCTGACTCACCGTCATAGTACACCCTGCCCCGGTAATCAAATATACCCGTAGCTCTGGCAAGCAACTTCTCTCAGTTCCCCACTGCCGAACCTCCAAGTTCCAAAGGTCTTTCAGCTACAGGGCCCTTTCTTGGTTGAAGAACCTGCCCTTTTCAGTCGTGAATGAAAACAGAACTGGCCAGTTCAAAACCTACCTTAGGGCCCACCTTCAGTCCATTTAATACCTATGACTGTCACTGATCCTGCACTACCCCTTCTTTCTGTTCTTCTCACCCAAGACTGTGGCCTGTGGCCTGCTTTTTACCCAGGACCCCACCTGAGTTGCTGACGATGATATATATCTGAGTATAAACATATTCCTAAAGAGTTGCACAAAGTAACCTGACTACCTTCATGGTCTGTTAGCCTTCACCGCTTTATGTAAATTACGCTGCACTCTATTGCTTGTTGAATTATCTTCTAATTTGTCTGTTTCTGTGTGACGTGGAAGCTTTGTAAATGTCTCTGACTCAAAGGCATATCTGAATTTCTCAGTAAATAAAAATAAAATCTACTTTCCTCCTGTGCTGTGCATCTTAGATTTTTTTCTCAGTCCCAACCTGCTAGCTGTACAGTGCTATTTGAAAGCCAAATGTGGTGGCCATCTCTTTCTTGAGGGGGAAAACATGCATGAAAACATTTATAAAATTCTGACATTTTTGGTGTAATTGTTTGCAACAAAATTGGAAGATGCCTGAAATCTTTAATAGTGGGGGTCTATCGCACAACAGCCTTAGTGAACCTGAACTCAGACTTGGTCTCCCTGCTGCATGATCTGGCGTTGGGGAGATCTGCTACCACCGCAATTAGTGCAGCACTAAGCAACAGAATTTGCATATTTACACTTGTTTAATCTGTTAGCGCTATGAAAAATTGCAGGAGCCCATAACAGCACTAAATGTGAACAGGGTCGCCTTTTTAGGGTTTTGGGGCCTCCATCAGGATTAGTGAAGTCATGGGGTCCCCCTTGGCCCACCTTCACCCCATGTGTTTGACAGTGGCTCATACGTGCACCATCTTATTTTATTTTAAGCACAACCAATGTTTATATAAAATGACAGCAGTGTTAGTCCTTCAGACTTATTCCTATCCATCAACTGCTGCCTGTCCGCCTCTTATTGACTGCGTTATAGCTTAGTAAGGCATTTCATGACATCATGTGCCCACATCAGAAGGGCTGCAGAGCTTTGTATGGTTGTGTTTAAGAAGATAAGAAAAATTAAAACATTTAGTGATGTAAACTGCTGTGGTTGGGGGCACCCATAAGCAGGGGCCTCCAGCGACCATGAGGTTCGCTGTTACCTAAACCAGCTGTGGCTGGGGCTCGCTTGTAGTATCAGGGTTGGGCAGTCTTTGGTTGGTATCGAGTGTGTTTTTTTTGTTTTTTTGTTTTTTAATTCGATTTGTTTATGTGGGGCTCTACCCTTGTGTTTTACTTTTTTAATTTTCTTGGTATTGGGGCAGGGTGGTACCCCAAACTCATGTCATTAATAAAATACTTCTAGGGATGATCAAGCAGGGATGATTGTAGACATGTTGCTGTTTGGGTTGAGTGACAGAACGCTGAGTAACTGGAAGTAGGGAACATACAGTTCGTAAACAGAACAATCATGGATCAGGACTTTTGCACAGTTCAGATGGCATAAGTGGGTCCATAGAGCTCAGAAATGCCCATGTTCCCACAGTATGGTCTCGCACTTCATTGTTTTTTATTCAGTTCTATGATGAATGCCTTTTGAGCTATAAGGTGCGTTTACAGAGCTTCACGTCAACAGCAAACACAAATACAGCAAAACAATAAGCGGTGATTACAAAATTACATTGGATAAAGAAATGATATTCAACTTTTGTTTTTTGTAACTAAAATTACAAAATTCAGTCACATTAAGCAGTAAATATGTTGTGAGGGGTGAACAAAGTAGAAAGGTAGCTTACAATGGAGAAAGAAACTGGTAGCAACAGAGGCTGGGTGCTGAGTGCGAAGGTGAAGAAGGTAAAGGGAGAATAGTTGGAAAAACAGGAGCAGCCATAGGCCTTGTCATTGGTTTGCTGGAAGGGAAACTTCTGTGGGGTTTGGAAGGATATGGTGAGGAGAGGTGGAAACGGAAGAGGAATGGAATGGAGGATGAAGGCAGAGTGGGGACGGTAGAGAGAGGGGAAAATAAGGCAGTTGGATAGGGAGATTGTAAGTGCTATAATGAACAGAGAGGAAGATGAGTTGGCTTGTGCAATGTAGAAGTTACAGTCACACCACTGAGTGTTGCTAGGTTGGTTGAAGTTTCATTTTGAAGGGGCTAAGTTTAGATTCTGCCAGCAGGTTGTCATGTGGCGAGTTGAGCCAAGCAAGTGCCTTGTACTCAAAGGACCGCTGACCTGGAAGGTGTGCAGAAAGGGACTTTAGGAGCTGGCTAGTCGTCACCTGGTAAGTCTAGCCTTGTTGGTGGGGCAGAGGAGACTCTTAATGCCAAGTGGTGTTAGACCTAGAGTGGACTTTTTGCCAGCAGGCAGACCTGGTATTGAGTTCTACAGTGCAGGTTTAACCACCCAGACTGGGAACAGAGATCACAGGTGTGTTTAGGGCATGGCACTTCTAGGACAAGCCTACAGGCTTTGTTTAGAAGCCAGCTTTATTCTCTTTAGAGCTGTGTCATTTGTCGCACTATAGACTACAAGCCTGTAGTCCATGACAGATAAGACTGAGCTGCACACAGTAAGTTTTAATGCCTCATTGGTTAGGCAATGTTTCTTCCTAAATAGTTGGACAATTTTGACATTTGCAGCCTTGACTAACATACTGACATACTAAAAGTCAGCAGAATAGGCCAAATGGTCTGTCTTGTCTGCTCGAAAGCCAGCAGCCTAATGGCTGCCCACCTCACCACCCTCCTTAGCCCCCAAGAGTGTCTTCCCTAGGTTCAGTTTCCCTTGTACCTGTCCCACTCCTTTTGAAGCCCTACACTGCCCTCCTCCACCAGACTCCCTGGAGCGTATTCCATGGCTCTACCACCCTCTCAGTGAAAAAATGCTTCCTATGTTCCCCCCTTAATTTTCCCCCTCCAGCTTCCACTCATGGCTCCTGGTCACTCCCCAGCCTAAACAACTCCTGGTTCCACTCCAAATTATTCCCTTACATACTTGAAAACCTCTCATGTCTCCCTATCCTCCTTTCCTCCAATGAGTAAAGCCCAAGCTCTTCCAGTCTGTCCTCATAAGGCCTCCCTTCATACCCTGAATCATCCTGGTCGCTCTCCTCTGGACCCTTTCCAGCAGCGCTATGTCTTTCTTCAGATGAGGTCTCCAGAACTGCACACAGTACTCCAGCTGCGCCTGACCAAGACATTATATAGAGGGAGGATCACCTCCTGTTTCTGGATGCAATCCCCTGGCTATGCAACCCAATATCTTGTCTGCCTTGGCTGTAATTCTTCTACGATTTTCAGAGTTATTCATTTTGACATCTACCACCACCACCCTAAATCCTTTCTCCCAATGTGGCATGTAGTGTGACCCCAGGGTATATACATGTCCCGGGTTTTGACCCCAAAATGAAGAACCTTACATTTTGGTTAAATTTCAGTCCCCACCTCCTTGACCATCCCTCTGGGTATCCAGATCTCCTGGACTGTCTCCTCGCTTCCTCACTATCCAGCAGTGCTCCCAATTTTGAATCATCCTCAGAAAGACTCAGCCTATTTCTAATCCCTCCTATATCCGAGATGTAGGCATTGAACAAGAGTGCCCCAACACTGAACCTTGAGGACTCCACTGATTACCTTCCTGGGGAGGATATTATCCCACCCACCATTATCCTCTGTAAATGCCCCAAAGCCAATTTTCAACCCAATTTAGCTCCTGTCCTCCCACCCCCATCTCCCCATTTTTGCAATCATTCCACTGTGAGGTACTGAATCAACGCTTACTGAAATCAAGGTACATGACATTCACAGGCCTATGTCTATCCAGGGCCCCGTCACCCAATCATAAAACTCTACAAAGCTGGTCTGACACGATCTCCTGGGACAAAGCCATACTGTTTATTATCCTGGTGTCCTAACCTTTCCAACTGCCTCCCTAGCCTCACCTTGATAAAGCCCTCCATTACTTTGCCCACTACAGACATCAGACTTACCGGCCTATAATTCCCCATCTCCTCCCTAGACCCTCCCCTTGTATGTATGGGTACCACATAAGCCACCCTTCAGTCCTACGGCACCCATCCCGTCTGCAGAGAGATGTTAAAGAGTGCAGCTAATGGGGCTGCCAGCACTCGCCAATTCCTTCACAACCTCGGATGCAGTCCATCTGGCCCCGAGCCTTATCTGTTTTTTCAGATTCTGAAGGGCCTCCCTCACCCTATCCACTGTGATTTCTCTCCTGCCCCCACCCCAAACACGCCTCATGTAACCTTCTTACTCACTCTTGATCTGGTCTAGCCTGTGCCCCAATCTCTTTCCATCCTGTGGACTGAGACTGAGACTGACCCCTCGCTTTACTGGCTCCTCATCTCTCCCATCAGGCTGTAGGGATCCCTTATCACCCTCTGCAAATATTGAAGCAAAGTACTCATTTAGCACCTCTGCTTGTTCTCCTGCTTCTTGAGCCATTCCCCCCACAATCTTAATTCTATTGATCTGTGTCCTCTTTTTCTCTTCTCTTCTCTCTTATGTATCTATAGAATCCTCCCCTCCCTCCAGATATCCCTAGCCAGGTTTTCTCCATCCCTGCCTTAGCGCCCCTCACCACTCTGACCTTCCTGGCCAATAGTACATACTCCTCTGCTCCTTATCTTCCCCTCCCCCATAGAACATTTGAAACGCACGTGAGGCAGCCTTTTATCCCTCACCGCCTCCTGAACCTCCCTGGTCCACCAACATGGCTTGCTGGTTCTACCATGCTTATGCTTTATTTTAGTACAGGACCTGGTAGCCTTTTGTACCCCTTCTTTTATGGTCTCCCACAATCTTCCAGCATCCATATCCTGTCTAACCATGTCCAACCTCTCCTCAGAATCCTAACCATACCCACAGTCTGCTCCCTGAAATCAACCACTACTGTATGAGTGCGTCCCCCCCCCTCCCCCTCTCCAGATACAGCAGGAACCAAACTGTGGCATGGTCTCCACCCGCCAGTGGACTGCACACCTCCAGGCCTCTAGTCTGTTCACTATCCGCTAGGACATTGTCCAACATCTGCCCTCTCTAGTAGGTTCCCTACCTGCTGAACCAGGAAGGCATCCTGAAGGCGTCCATCAGTCTCTGTTCCCTGGTTACAGAGGATGTCATGGTGTCCCAGTCCACCCCGGCATATTAAGATCACTCATGACAACCACACTTCCTTTGCAAGGTCACATTAAGCCTTGATGTTCTCAACCAACTTATCCTCCAGAACCTCCTCTATTGCAGGGGCCTGTGTACCACCCCTATCTTCAATTTCTTCCCTCCCTCGTTTGCAGTGTTGCCCAGATTGCCTCCACACCCTCCAGCCTCCTCCACTCCACTAACCATTGTCATTTCTGACCATCAGCGCAAACCCCCTTCCCTCCCTTAGCTTTCCTGAATATCTTGTAGCCCTCCAAGTTTAGGTCCCTCATTTCTCTGATTGGCCCATGTCTCTGTAATTGCTGCCACATCCGCTGTTACCTCAGCCAACGTGGCTTGAAGTTCAGGCACTTTATTGCTCATACTCCTGGCATTGATCAGGACTGTCCTCCACCCCAGCTTCTCCCCTCTCTCCAGTCCCTCAGCCCCGCAGTCCCTTCTTTTGCCCAGTTTTCCCAGAATTTTTAACATAGTCTCTCCCACTACTCATGTACCCTCATTCAGCCACCCTGGGGTCCCTTTATTAATATTATTTGACCCCCTTTACAAGTTTAAACCCTCCTCAGCTATAAATCCAGCAAGTTTTAATTTCAAGATTTCCTCCCTCCATATTAAGTTGCAGCCTATCCCTGGCATATAGCCCTTATCTTCTCAAGTATCCTACCAGCCCATACCCTCTGACCTGCACCAGCCCCGACCCACTTATTCACCTCTGTAAGTTTTAACTTAATCTCACCAGATGCCCTAGGTACGCAGAATCTCGGAGAAAGACATTTTACTTCCCATAGAGTGACAAACCCTTGCCAGCTCCCGGAATCTAGCATGTATTTCCAGCTCACTGTTCCCTTCCAAGTAGTTTGTCCCCAGATGTACTAGGAAGTCTGGGGATCCCCACAATCAAATGCCAGTAAAGTTGGAATTAGGCCTTGTGTATGGATAGACCTGGCATACATTTAACCTTGACAGGACTGCTTTTATTCTCCTCTCCCATTGAATACCCTGATCATGGGATCCCCCAGCAATATCACCTTCACTTCACCCCCACTTTATGTGCCCTCTTTAGTCCTTCCATACTCCTCCTTCTATCATCATACCCTTGCTTGCTCCTGCCCCTCCCATCAATCTGAGGGTCTTTATTAGCCCATTTAGTACCTTCCAGGCTCCTCCTTTTGTCACTAACCCCTGCTTACAAGGTCAGTGTGCTTTGAAAATGTGAGGAACAGTCTATAGTGACCCCAAGATATTTAAACTTTGGACCATTTCTAGTGAGGCATTTTGGCTGTAGTACTATGTTTCCTGAAACCATGTGGTTCCGAGCATTGCAACTGGTATTTGTCGAGGTAGTTGACAAGCTGGTCATAGACAATACACTCTACTGCTTTTGAGAGTGGGGGAATATGGGATCGAACGGTAGCTGTGACTAGCCTTGTCACCACTTTTAAAACGGGTGACCACCGCCGCTTCCATAACTGTGGGAATTGATCTGTTATTTCTAGAGTGTCATAATTCTGGCAAGGGTGATAGTAACTCGTCAAGTGTGAGAGCAGTGAGTTTGCAGTCAAGCGTGTCACCACCCATTCTAGTTTTTCCTAAAACTTGTAAAATTGGCTTGAGAGACAATTTTGAAGTAGAAAGGTGGGGCAGTGCCAGTATGGGTAGTCGGGTTATTTAGATTTGTGCCACTTTTTTTGGGTGGGGGTCTATGAAACCAGGGGAGGTACATTACTTTAGTCAGTAAATGCCTTATTAAAGGTGTTTGCCATGATTCTGGGGTCCTGGGTTGCGGTTTCTTCAAGATTTGGCATGGCTGGAGGTGTCTGTTGGTTTCCCTGTTTGGGTCCTGATATCACAATTATTATTGGTTGTACTCCCTACCTTTGGGACAAAGGAGTTTCTTGTTTATCTCTACTCCTCTACCTTTTCTATAACCTTCTTACACTAGACAAAAAAAAAAACAAAAAAACACACTGCTCATGGTGTGTTAGGTTAGTAATATCTGAACTTTCCCTCACGCAGTCCCTGCGGTGTAATAGCAAATGAAGGAAAGCCAGAGCTGTAAAGAAACACTACAATGACCCTTTTGTGGGGAAGAGTCACAAGAGACACAAGCCCGTTCCAAGGCCTGGAGTTCTGATTTAAAAGGATGTTCCCCTTCGCTCTGTCATGTGACATGCTCCGTGCAAGGATGCCTGCATTCTGTCTGACCAGGAATTTGCTGGCTGACTTCTCAGACCGGGACACTGGCTGTAGCCCCTTTGAAACAGCTTAGTGCATCCTATCCCTGGCATGTGGCCCGAAAGCTTCTTTCAGACGGGAACTAATTTTTCCCTTTTGAATGGACACAATCAACCCTTTTGCATCGTATTACTTCTAGTTGAAACCCACATTGTCAGATTGCTTACCTTCTCTAAAATTCATTGATGTTGCTGGTTGCTATATCTGTCCATTTTCTTTCTTTTCTCTTTTTTTTTTTTTATTTCTGATCTCCCCCTTTCTCCTCAAGATCCCAGCAGACACAGCAGTGTGTGCAAGTAGAAGCGCACACAGCACTCCAGATACCGCCTCTGCCCCTTCTGCCCCACCTCTGGCTATCACTGGTTCCCTGTTGCCCCGAACTGTCTTGTGTCCTCCACTGGCAGCTTAATCCCACTCCTCATCCCCCCACCGACCCCAAAACCTGGGCTCATTTCTGAACCCTGGTGCACGGGCGTGGCATGAGGGGTGGCGTCCCAGTGCCTCAACCTCAGAACCACTGGGCCAGCTTTATCTGTCCTTTTCTAAGTGACCTGAAATGCATGCTAATGATGTAGTTCTACTCAGCCTTGTTTTGTTTCAAATCCTTGATCTACTCTCTTTGCATACTTCCTAAACATTGAACACCCTTCAAACAGTACAGCCACTCATGATGAAATCTTCTCTCTCCTCCCACAGCATCTTAAGTGGCTGAGACTGTGCTGCAGGGAATGTCAAGTCCAGGAAGGATACAGTGGGAGTTGATAAAGGAATGTAAACAAACAAGTTTTTGTGTGAGTAACTCCAGTGTGGTGGGCAGTCTGTTTTCCACTTTTAAAAAAAAAAAGGAATCTGAATTAAATTACCAGCTGATGAGCCCATTATCTACCTTTTGATAACCACACAGTCCATTGAATTAACGTCCACCCCCCACCCGTCCGAGTGGAATCCTATGACATAGACACTCAGCCTAGGGTTGAGAGGGATGGAGGACTACCCAGCTGACACAGTGGTGTAAAATGGTTCACCTTGTGCTGTAACCTAGAGGCAGAGGGTCACTTTTGCAACAGCCGTCTTTTCCAGATAATGCTAATGTAATGAGGACTCAGGACCACACACAGTTTTGTTTCAGTTCTTTTATTTTGTGCAGAGATGGGCAATGTAGACACAAAAACGGTTAACAAAAATTTATGTTAAAACCAACTACCAGTAACATCAGCAGACTCTACAGAACGTGAGCAATCATTAAATGTGTTTTAATTTTAAAGTAGAGGCACTCTGAGGCCTAAGGGGTTGACAGTGGTCCTTTAAGGGCATTGTCTACACTGCCCACCCCCGCCTGAACTTGCCTCAGATGAGTACAAAAAAAAAAAATTTCTGATTGCTTACCTTCTGGTGAATTTGCTGTTGTAGCTGGCATACCTCTCAACCTCTTGCCTCATGAATCAGGGACAAGGCTTAAAAAAATCAGGGACAAAGACCCAAAATGAGGGACACATCTTAAAATTGGTACTATTCACTCAGAAAGCTGACAGAATGAAAGGAGTTGTGTTAAGATGTATTTTCTGAAGAAGAACAAGTCTGTAACTTTAATGTTTGACATCATTTTGCACTTTTAATCCCCACTGTTCTGTCACAAAACACAAATTTTACGAGGGACAGAGGAAAATTTTGAGGCAAAATCAGGGACATCCCTGAAAATTGGGGACAGTTGAGAGGTATGGTAGCTGGTTATGTTATTTCTGTTTATGCCCTCTTCCTGTCACTAGCGCCTGTCTCCTCAAGAGCTCCCAAGGCACATCCAACCATCGATGCGCCTCACCTCTATGTAGTCTTGGACTCCCTCAAGCGTGGATCGATTTATCCACGTGCTTCAGTGTGTCATCAGGAGGTGCTGCTAGTTGTTGGGCCAGTGATGTACCGGGATCAGTTGTCGTGGATCCTGGGGCCAATATTTCATGTTCTTACTAGGACGTTGCGATGCAGTGCTGTAAGTGGCAAGCACACGCAGAGCAGGAGCACCGCAGAGCAGGCCTGTGCATCAGCCGCATTGTCCCATCTCTCTCTCTGACCACTTTACCACCTGGGGTCACCCTGGTGATAGTATTGTGACAGAGGTAGGACTCCCTCCTCCCGGAGAAGAGCATCCTTCTTCCCCAGGTGCCCGCTCACGATCCAAGCTCACTTTCAAACCCGGGCACTGTTTTTGCAAGTGTTGGCCCTGACATTTGCTCTGATGGGCTGCTGTGTAGCTTCTTCCGCTTTATCGATAAAACTAAAACACCAACTGCCCACCTTATTGGTGTTGCCACTTCTGTTCTTTTGCAGTCTTTTATTTTTTTCTGCAGGTGTTTATGCTTCTTGTGGCCAGAATTGGCTAGGCTCCCTTCTGCTCTGCCCCACCAGGACTTACCTGGGTACCAGATTACCCCACGGATCCCTCCCCGGTGGTCAGGAGGGGAGGGTTGTCTTCCCACCCCCATGCACAAATCCAGCTTTGCGCACCTGAGTCCTGGTGATGTAACGGGTGGTGATTGGTGGGCTGGATTGTATCGCTTGTCCTGCCACCCATTTTCCTCCCTTCTACTGTGTGCTCTTGCTCTCACGCATTCTTTATTATATATATATATATACACACACACACACACACACACACACACACACACACACACACACGCACACTGGTATTGTATACGCTTGTCCTGCCACCCATTTTCCTCTCTTCGCCATGCTTGCTCTCTCTTCACAACACACACACACACACACACACACACACACACACACACACATTAGTATTGTGTATGCTTGTCCTGCCACCCATTTTTCTTTCTTCCCGTCATCTCTCTCTCATGCTTTGTCATTTTGCACTCTAGCAGCTCATGGTGTTGTAGAATGAGATGGCTGCATCTTTAGTGGTTGGTCTGCGGAGCTGCTCCTAAAGCCGTGTGGGATAGTCCTAGGAGAATATGAGTTAATAGGGAGGAAGGGTTGCTGGAGACCACGTTAGGGTCTGTGGAGACAGACTGGGTAGAACCATCAGGGCAGACTGGTAGGCCAAGTGGTGTTTGGGCTCACAGACACAGACTGGGTAGGGATCATCTCGGCAGACTGGGTAGGCCATATATTGTGTTTTTCTGCCGACAGATTCTAACGCTTCTATGTCTAGAAAGGTTTACAGCATCAGCGGAACACTTGTATGGTGGGTTACAGCACTGGTTCCCTGGCGAGTTAGAAGAGCACTGGCAGGGGCACTTATGGGTCAGAGCACTGGCTGGGACACTTGTTCGAGGGGTTAGAGCACTGGTGGGGGCACTTGTGTGGGGTTGGAGCACTGACTGGGGCACTGAGTGTGGGGGGTTAGAGCACTGATGGGGCATTTGTTATGTGGGGGTCAAAGCACTGCCTTAGGATCCGGGTGATCACAGGTTCAAACACCACCAGAGTCTAACACTTTACTGTTTGACATAACATCACATGGTTTATGAATGAGTGAACAGAAAATACGATCCATCCACTGAGTGCAGTAAGTAAAGCTTTACAAAATAAGAACACAGCGCAAACAAGGGTAGAACTGGAGGAGAGTTATTCTGAGGCAAACTAGATCAGGTGACAGTTAAGGAAGTTATGTGACTTTCTTAAAGTCCATCAAAATATACCCACACCATACTGTAGGACAGTCCCCAGTTACGCTTTTCATCCAAGATGTAAACTTCTGCCTTATTGTGTGTCATGAGCCCAGCCTTAGGGGCACAGCAGGAGCGCCTGTTTGCAGGGAGGATCCCTTTTACAAAACTGTAGCAGTTATAGGGTTCAGGAAGCATTACCAGCTTTCATTTTTTCCAGTGGAGGGTGAAACTGTTAGTTTCGAGTCCCCTTGACTCTGTAATATGATAGGTTTGAATCCCACCGCCACTGGTAGCCTCTTGTCAAGTAGTTTTGTCAGATAGCCGAGCGGTCACTAACTTCGTTATCAAGGCAGATGCAGTCTTTACAAAACCCTTCTGTTAAAATGTTAGCTCACACAATCCGATTCCAGGCAGAGTTGATAAGAAAATCACAAAAGTTTACTTAAATAAAAACACAATAAATTCTACAATTTGGAAGCTCTTTTGGGGTGGGTGGGCGGGGACATTGTTTTATCAGGAAAGGCACACTAAGCTGAAGCTTGTTTCCAGGTGCAACCTGGGAGCACAAGAAGCTGTGACTTACTCAGGTCACATAGTGTGGAGGCTGTGGGATTCAGATCCAGGTTTCTAGGTTTGCAGCTCAGAGCCCTAAACTTCTGCGCCTATACTGCCTCCTTTTGAACTGCAGACAATACACAAAATAATACTGAATGGTTTACAAAAACACTATATACTGTTGTTCTAAACTATATCTTATTCTGAGGTTTCAAAGTCCAGAAAAGTGTCCTTTTTGAGAATAACCTTCTCTTCTGTAGGTAAAGAAAAGTTCTTTGAAACGCAAGATTTGTTTGGATTAAACATCAGTCTCTTGAGTGTCCTTTTTCAAAACTCGGGTTTATCTTTGAAGAGTGAAGTCCCTGTTCCCAAATTCTGACTTAAAATCAGAAAGTCTGTTTTACATGTGGAAAATTAGGTTTCCATAAAAACACAGGTCTTGTTCTAAAAGTAGTCCAAGAGACCACATATACTTTAACCAAAGTATATAACAGCGTAAGTTCTCTCAGCTCTGAGACCCTCCAAGCTAAAACTGTACTGATGTTCAAAATGTGTGCCTGATAAATGCAGTGTGAATGGTCATTTAAGCCACACCCACCCTTTTAGGATATAGAGTTTGGGTGCAACAGTTTCACCTCATCCTGCAGGTGTCACTGTGGTTCCATGTCAACCCTGTAACATCTGGTTTCTGCATTTGGCTTGTGCCCTGAGCCATTCCTGACCTCTTTTTGTCATTGGAAAGTAAATGTCTGGTTTTATTAAAGAGTTGTGCCTTTTTTTTTTTGTCTACTTTGTTCATCCTCCTATCTCTCAGACTCTCTCCGTGAGGTCACCAGACGACATTTTCTCCTGCCTGCCTAAAGTCTGCCATCGCTGTCCGCTGAAGCTTTCCTTGACCTCACCTGGCCCGCCTGAGTGCCAATGGGTGGGACCACCCTTCACTCCTGGCGCCTGTTATCTGTGAATCATGGGGTAGCCAGGTCGGCAGACTACCAGAGACAGCGTGAGAAGACATAAAGACTGGGTGTAGGTGCTATCCCGAATCCACCTTGCCTACTGGGATAGGGCATTTCCTTGTTCACATTCCTGAGAGCACAGACCATGCAATGATGCGCTGCACATGACTGGTGTGCTCCTGTGCATAAGGCATCAGTCACTGCTCTGTCTCTGCAAGCATGCTGCTGGTTGCGGCATCCCCAACCACCACCAGGAGCTGCTCGAACTGCGGCAAATGAAACTCACTCTCCTCAGGAAAGGAGAGCTGTCCACCAGATGCTCAATCCTTTCCTGACCCCAGACAACCCGAGTCCGCTCCCGAACTTGGGTCGCCAGCATGCAAGGTGTGACGCCCAGCACCTCTAGCGCCACCGGCTGGCCAAAGAGTTATGACTTTATGGTCATAAACATGTCTGTTTCTTATCTAGATAAGTACCAGACCCAAACTAACTTTTGTAATTCTGCTGTATTTTGTTGAGGTGTTAAAAGTCTTCTTAAAGAGACAGTATCTTAACTCAGGTACATTACAGCACCTATATATGGGAACATCAATAAAGGATATAGGCCTGTCTTGCCACAGTGTGAAGTGGTAACTTTTTCATTTTCCTGGTTCAGGGCATAAAATAAGTGGTGTTGCATAGCAATTTGCTATCCCAAAATGCTATTTGCTATTCAAGTGCAGACTTGATTAGCAGAAGTTACCAATCAACTGATTTGTCTTATTGAGCAAAATTTCCAACTGCGATAATATTGTCCTGTAGTTGTGGTTAAAAAAAAAAAAAAAAAAAAAAAAATACAGAATTTCAGAAATTGTTCTTACAGTTGGACACACTTCCATGCAGCTGCACTCTTCTGGACTGTATTGTTCCATAAACTTGGCTGGTTACTGTCAGAATGATGTTGGAATAGAAACAACTGGTAATCAGGTTTCCAGAATTAATATATGCCTTGTGGCTGATTCTGCTGTCCTCCCAGCCGACATTTTGTAAAGAGCACCACTAGCAGCACATCCCAGAATCTCCAGTGGCAACGTCAAAGCTGAGAGCAGCATATATCCCGAAGCTCTGGTGGCTGACAGGGGTCAGCTCCAGAATCTCTGGCTGACATTGGAGCCAGGGATCGTGTGTCCCAGAATCTCCCGTGGCTGACGCCCCGAGCTAGGGATCCGTGACGTGCCAGAATCTCCCTTGGCAAACGTTAAAACTGGGGATCAGTGCTTCCCAGAAGCTCCAGTGGCCAGTGTCAGAGCCAGGAACAACGCTTCCCAGAATCTCTCATGGCTGACATTGGAGCCAGGGTCCGTGTGTCCCAGAATCTCGTGGTGGCTGTCAGAGCTGGGGATCAGTGCTTCCTAGAATCTCCCATGGCTGACATCAGAGCCATGGATCAGCTGGAGAAGACATTCTGTAAGTAAAAAACAAAAACACGAGAGGGCGTATATAGATTTAATGCACGCCAGGGGTGTAGTAAGGCACGAGGCTGAAGGTCGACTGTCTTTATGCCCCTGGAAGTGCATTAAAATCCTATAGTGAACACCCTGAGGGGCTTATTACACACATAAAATGGCTCTAAGTAGTTTTTAGGGAGGAAAATAAGATTTGGCACCTGACTGCACATTTATAGAGATTTAATGCACGGTCACTTGATGTCTCTCTCGCAAGTGAAATTTCTAGATTTATTTCTTGCCGTTTTATAAGATAATCCATAGAAACTAATTTTATTTATTTTTATTGGATTTTGATAACCAGGTAGGCCCACTGAGACTGAAAGTCCCTTTTCAGGGCGATCCAGAATTAATTAACAGATAACAGTAAACACAGAGCATCGATACAACATAAAAATACAGCGCAACAACACAGAATAATGTGAGCACATTACAGCACCTTACAATAGTTGTTGGCTAAATATAACAATGGTGCAAGACCTACAAAAGGAGAAGTAATATCTGTAGACAGCAAGGTCATTGGCTGTAGATAATTCAGCAGTGTAAAACAAAAGTGACAGATGTAATGAACATAAGAATATGAGTTTAAACCTCATCTGTAGGAGCTGCATTGACCATCCCAATGTAAAGTGTTTTCACACTGGATTTGAATCTTGCCAATGTTGTACAATCCCTAATTTCAGAAGGAAGATTGTTCCATAGTGAAGGGAAATGCAGGCAAAAGATCAGCTACCAGACTTTAATCTGGGACCTCCAGCTGCATAGTAGAGGAAGATCAAGAGTTCTGCTTAGAGGCTTTATTTATTTATTTTCCCAGTATGTCTTTCAGGCTGGGGGTGCAAAGTACGAGCTTGTGTGTTAGACTTAGTGCGGAAATTCTAACTACATTGGGGCAACTGAGCAGGGAGAAGACCCACAGTGATGCACTCTGCAGGAGACACCTGCAGCGACTGCCCAGTTTATTGTATAAACCTTCCCACCCCGGATATACATTGTATGCTGCTCTGTCTTAGCTGCCCCTTCAGACTGACCCCAGCCCCATCACCCCGGTATCACTGGGACTTTTCTTCAGGCAGAGCTCATGGAGGGCCGATCACCCGCAGCTTTTTTTTTTTTTTTTCTTCCTGGTTTCATGCCCATTGCTGGGTGCACACACCAGACGCGCGTACATGGAGACACACACATGTCTGTGAAAGTCCCGCAGCACCCTCCCTTTCTTGGTGCTCCTCCAACCCACATTACCTTTGGGCCTCCACCTGGGGCAGTCGCTTACGGAGCACCAGTCCTCCCTCCCGTAGAGGAGAGAAGTCCTCCGGATGCTTGATTCTCCCCCAGCTGACCCCTGGCAGCCCGTCAGCAAGACCGCGAACACATGTCGCCGGTAAGGCACGAATGCCCCAGCCCTCCATGCCACTGGGCCAGCTTGTATAAACCTTTGAGCTTACTGAGTTCCATCTCCCAACAGAGCACAGCACTGAGCACCACATAGCAGCCCAGGTAGGCGGATAGCGCTGGCAATGGAGAGGCGTGCAATGGGATGAGGAAGTCCCTAATCCAGAACACAAGTCCAAGGTTCTGATGGACGGTCTTCAATAGATACGTAACATATGAAGAAGCCAGCAGAAGAAGGCCATTTGGTCTATCAAGTCTGCTCGTGTTGCAGGGTCCACAGCTTGAGCTGCTGTCCCTGCCCCCTCTCCTCCCATCCTCCCTATCCATGACCCTTACCTCTCCCTGTCCCAGCCTCTCTTAAAGCTGCCCACTGCCTTCACGAGATTACCTCTTCTGGCAGCACATTTCATGTGTCTGCCACCCTCTCTGAAGAAGTGCTTCTGACCTCCCTCCTAAACCTCTCACCCTCAAGCTGAAGACTGTACTCCTCGTGTTATGGTTGCCACTCAGCTTAAAGAGACTCTCCTTATCTACCTTATTTATTCCTTCCAAGTACTTGAAGATCCCAATCATGTCCCTCTCTCTCTCCTGCCTCTCTCTCTCTCTCCCCGCCTTCTAGGGAGTACATGTTCTGTGCCCTCAACCTCTCCTCGTATGCCTTGCCTTGCTGACCAGCTATCATCTTTGTAGCCTCCTTGGAACTTCTCCAGCAGGTTAATGTCCTTTTGAGGTGTGGGCACCAGTACTGAACTCTATACTCTAGATGCGGCCTTACCAGTGACCTGTACAAAGGCAGAACCTCCTCTTCCTACTACTGATCCCCTAGTTATGCATCCCAGCATCTTGTTTGCCTTTGCTGTTGCTTTCTTGCACTGCGTGGAGTGCTCAGTTCACTAGTGATCATCACTACCAGGTCCTTCTCTTCCTCTGATGCAGATACTGGACTCCACCCAGGTAGTATTCTGTCCTAGAATTCTTAACTCCAATATGCATACATTTGTTCAGTTCAGATGTTCAGTCTGTGACTTAAAATGTAATTCCTGGTCAAGGTAGACACCCAGGTGTACAGAAGCATTTACCTCTGTGTAAGATCCGTTATAGAAGTTAAGTAGATTACTCCATCTGCACCTAGCTTCCTGAAGCCAAATAACATGGCTTTGGTCTTTTGGAGTTCAGTACCCATCCTGTTCTGACGAAACCAAGCTTCAGGTTTCCTAAAGTCCTCAGCCAGGCCTACATTTAAACGGGCGAGATCGAATAGCTTTTATAAAGTACAGCGCCATCTGCATAAAGAAGTGCCATTACATCCCCAGTTAAACAACGAGAAGAGGTGTGGACTTGGCATTGAGCCCTTGGCACCCCATCTGTAACTGGTCTAAGGGAGATGAACAGCCATTCCATTTAACCAGTTAGTTCCTATCCGTTGGGTAGGTTGTGTTTGTTTTTTGTTTTTTTGGCCGGCTTTCCTTGCATCTGCCTGACCCCACGGCTTCCACCGCAGCCCCCCGACCGCTACTACTGGTTACCTCTCCTCTGGCTTGCCCCCACAAGGCAGGGCTGCTGAGACAACCCACCCCTGTGGAACGGCCCAGATTACCGACGGTATTGCCACCGCCGCAGGGGCTCCTGGCTGCTTCCTCCCCCAGTGGGGCAGGCAGACCCAACGGAACACACTCGTGGAGACACTGAGAGGCACTAACAGGTACAGTGACTAAGGGGTGGGCATCATCACGGATTGTCCGACCGGATTGTTGCTTGCTTTGTCCCGGGGCAGAGCTGCAGTGACATACAGCGCCTGCGCTGCCCTCCCCATGATGGATGGCGCTAGCTGTGGTGGAACCCCAGCCTCTGCTAGAGGTTCAGAAAGCACCGGACAGTCTCTCCTCCCCCACAGAGAAGGAGGCTTCACTAGGATGTTCGATCCTTCTCCACCCAGCTGGCCTCTGACTCCCGAGGCTGTTCCAACTCGGATGTCGGCGCTGCAAGCAGATGCCTTTTCCGCTGCACCAGCGGGCTGGTTCCATTGGGTAGTTTTAAACCAGTGACAGAAAAGTTAATCTAGACTCAGAGTGCTAAGTTTGAATAACAGTAAAGGATGGCTAACTAGGTCGAACGCTTTTGTTAGATCAACAGAAATGGCTCAAGTTGCAAGGCCTGAGTCTATTGCCTGAAAGATGGAGGTAAATCGGATCAAGGCAGTATCAGTACTATGATGGGATGTAAAACTGTGCCGGGTTGAGTGCAGGATGTTTCAAGATACTTTTTCAATTGATTATAAATAAGTCATTCTGAATTTTATCGAGGGCAGAGCAGAGATAGGGCTATAGTTTTCAGTAGGTACTTTGTCTCCTTCCTTGTGGACTGGTACCACCAATGCAATTTTCCATAAAGTAGGTACTTTGCTCTAGGTCAGAGATGTTTTGAACAGGTCCCTTAGAGGGGAAGGCAATAATTGGGGCTGGTAATTTGAGTAATCTAGGTTCAAGGTTGTCGTAACCAGCTGAGGAGTCAGCTTCTAGTCTATTTAGTTGAGTGAGGATTTCCTTTCTGGTCATCAATTTAAAGTGAAATTTAGGGGAGATTCTGAGCCATTATATGACAATGCGGGTGGAGGCTGGAGAGATTGAAGAACCTGAGCCTTTGTGGTTCTCTAAATAAGTAAAGAAGTCCTTAAAAGCCATGGCCACAGAGCAGGTTCAGTGAGAGTAATGCCATTGTGCAAATCTCATTTGTTAGGGAGAAGGGGGACGGACGGTTTACTTGGCTGCAGAAGTGCTCGGGTCATTGAGGTTCTTATCTTGACGGTTTCGAACGTGTGCAATCTTTTCTCTTTGAGTTCGTGCTTGCATGTATTCTGAAGTTGTCTGTAGTTTTGCCAGTCTCTGTCGAGGTGTGTTGATTTTGTATAGCTCCCAGGCTTTGTCCCTAGATTACATAATCTGACGCACGTCCGTGGTTAGCCATTAGACTTTTTACTCTTCGCTGGACCAAGGGGACATGTTTATTGGCTACACTTAGAAAATGTTTCTGAAAAGAAATCAAAGAAGCGTTATCAAACCGTATTGAGCTGCCGAATGGAGCTCAAGAAAAATAATAATTGCTCCGATTCATACTTCCCCAATCCTGGTGCCATAATGATACTTGAGTGTAGACTGCGCAGTCTGCATTTAGTATCGTATGACACCAGGTGCTTTAGCCTCTTGCTGTTGTGTACTCTTTGCAGAGATTATCAAGGTTATTGTTGCGCTTACTTGTGTGTGCCAGTCTGGTGTGGTGAGGTATGAGTAGTGACCTAGTCAGTAGAACGTAGTGGCCCCAGGCACATGAAAGTTGGCCTTACCCATGATGGTTTGCACTGAGTTTTAGGCTTTAGAATCCGCTTAACAGTATGCCTTTGTGAGATTTACAAAAAAGAAACATATTGGAAATTGTTGCCTCATGCTGCTTATGCATTCAGTAATTGGTGTCTCAACATCTGCTTGTAGCAGACAGGGCACTTAATTGTTTTGGGGGGGATTTGCATTGTAATATGCTGACTTCGTTCCTGATCAAGCTCTTAGTACAGTCCTGTAGTTCAAAGAATTCCACCTGAATTGATCAAAACATCAGTGCATAAAATCACTGTTGAAAATTTGGGGTCAAACTGTGGGAGCCCACTGAATTACATATTGCCTCCCAGCTGGTCTGTCCTGGTAAATGTATAGTAAAATGTGTAAAAGCAGGACCGCAGTATAGCAGCTCCCCACTATACTGTGCATCTGTGCTGCTCGATCTTTTTGAGGAGGAAGGACTGTAAAAGCTAGACCACACTAAAAATGTCAGTTGCCTTTCAACTTGGCTGTCCTGGCTAAAATACATTATAAAATGGTAAAAGCAGGGCCTCGCCAAAAAGAGATATTATATCTCAGCTGTGCAGTCCTGGCAAATACAGTTTAAAAAAAAAAAAATAAATAAATAAAGGTCAGAGCAGGACCCCATTGAACATGAGATGGTGCATCTCAGCTAGGTAATCCTGGGAAATATTTTGAAAAACTGTGTAAAACAGGATCCTCAGCAGAACCCCACTGTAAAGGAGAAGTTGCATCTAAGACGATCTGCCCTAGAAAAGTACATTATAAAAGCAGGATCACACTAAAATGAGAATATTGCACCTGCCCTCTACTATCCTGGCTAAATGCATTATAAAAAATGTACATTCAGGAACCTGTTGCAAATGACACATTACGTCTCCTCTGCTCTATCTTGGGTAAATATATCGAAAATGTGTACAGGCAGGACCCAGTACAAAAAGCATGCAAGTAAACTTCTGAGAGGGTGGTGGAGCCATGGAATGCACTGCCTAGGGGGCTGGTGGAAGCAGAGACGGTGGAGGGTTCAAGAGGGCTGGGACAGGTACAGGGAAGGGTTCTGGAAGCAAAATCCAATGCAGCAAGAATATCCGGAACTGGGAAGGAGAAGCCAGTGAAGGTGAGGGCAGCAAGGTCAGCACCCAGGGTGGGGGCTGACCAATCGAGAAGACTCGAAAGACCATTAGGCCTATTCTGCTGGCATTTTAGTATGTTAGTATGAAACATTCGCATCAAGACTCCTAGTTACCTTTTTCTGCCATACTCCTTTACCCTTTGGTCCTGCAGTGCTACAGGTATTCATGTCACAGAATAAACAAACATATTCTACCCAACCATAACTAATATTTTACCTAGTATAGCACAGCAAAAAACTGCACAGTTTTTAACAGCTACAAGAAATTGTTTATGTATATCAGTCGCTTGCTACACATCTGAGTTCGCCAGAAGTGGTTGTATAGCCACTTTGCATTAGGTTACCTGCAAACGCTACATACATTTTTTTTTTTTTCTTTTTCTGCTGCTACTCAAATCAAGTTTTAACACTACGATTGCTACACAGAACATTTTTCCTAGTAAACTTTTCTCTGCTGTTGCTGGCCCAGTGGCACTGGTCACCTTACCTCTCACCATGCGGTGACCCGTGTTCGGGACGAGCATGGGCTGCCAGGGTTGGCGGGGAGAAGGATCAAGCATCTGTGGGACTGCTCTCCTTCTCTGGGGGACGTCAAGTGGTTGGTTCATGGCTGGGGACAGCACACCGACAGTGCAGAAAGAGGGGCAGAGATGGGGCAGACACATGGAGGGAAAGTTGCGACGCATAGCGCCCTCCGTCAGGCATCATTGCCCTCATCTCCAGCGGGGATTGAAAGTGGAAAATGGCTCCGGTCGGGCAGCATGAGCTTCCGGCCTCCGTGGGCCTGACCAGACCCTGAATGGCGCCTCCATGTCCAGATCTGTCTGTGAGTAGAACTATGGGGGGCTTCCCCACGGGGTAAGCCATTGGGGAATTGAGGTGGCCTGATGTTGGTGTGGGCAGGAGGTCAGTCGGATGTCACAGCCGACTGGAGCCAAGGAGAAAAGAATAAGCTAAACAAAATAATTTTCTCTCTCCAGCCATTGCAGTTCACTGGAGAACACCCTCTCTGGGCTTACAATTCTTGGGATTGCAGGGCTCTTTTATTTATTGAGTTCTTGGATAACACCTGTGAGCGGATGCTCTTTTGTAGTTCCACATCAGTTGAACAGAAAATGGCACAGAATAACAATTTTATACATTTACAGAGATGGTACAGTAAGTTACAGAAAGGTTCACACAACTAGACACTGCTGAGGCATTGTACAACGTATGCCTTGCAATTTTTAAACCCAGCCTCGCAATTTTGGGAACACTGTGAGAGCTTCCTTTACAAAATCAGCTGATTTTTACTTTTTCTCCCAACCTCTGAATTATTATTCCCCTTAAACTGTATTAATACCCCCTACTTGTAAGACCGGGAGGGGAGGTAATCCTCGCATTAAAAGCGAGTTTTAAACTCTGCCCTTTTGGTCTAAATGTCTCGTTTTTGCAGGACATCTTTACCGCAGACTGTGATGTCACAAATGCAGGCATTGTGAGTTCAGTTGGGGACAGTCATTATTTTTTCAAATCAGCTGTCTCATAAGTAACTTGTTAAACTGGGAACTTTCTGCATTAGGATAGGATGAAGCAAAAATGTAAACCTCAAATTTGCAAGCAGTTTTAATGAACACTTTGTTTAGAATTCCTAGCTTTTGGTAGATAGCTTGTTTGAAAAGTCTTAAGACACAAAACAAATGTGGGTCTCTAGGAACCACAGATTTATTGAAAAGAAAAAGGAAAGGATGGGTCTTGTTTCCAGCGTACTCAAAATAAATTGATTAGCAAACTGGTCAGACTTGTTCAACACACAAAATGTTGGTTCAGAGTGCAGTCACTTATTGAATTCTTGAGTCACCTGACACCAAATTTAGCCCATGCATACTTAGTGATCGGATCTCTTCGTTTTGGGGGAGGATTATTTGTAAAACTCAAATTATAGTCTTGATATTTTAGAATATTTTAAGTTTGACATATTTTATTGCAGCTGCATGCATCTTGGGATCGTATTGTGGAAGCAGTTGCATCCTGAATTGCTGACCGTGTTTAAAGGACTCGGTCTCAAACAGCCCTGTTGATGGTTAAAATAGGATGGTAATAACTTGCTGAAATTTAAGGTGGCTAAAGAGAAATTGAAAATGAGTGTGGCTGCTGTTTTGGTGGTCATGTGGAACACTGGCATTGTCCTAGGCCCAAGATGCCATGAGTATTTTATTTGTAAATATTCTTTTAGTCATAGGGACTTTCTTTCCCTACATCTCTATGAAGACAATCCTGGAAGTATATTTTATTACTAAGTTTTACCAATTAAAAAAAAAAAAATTCTGATATTGATACTTACATATCACATGAAATGTACAGAATGGTGCTTGAATGAAACTCGGGGAGGGAGTAGTGCTGGCTATAGCGTATTTGCTGCTGATCCGTCCTCTCCACTGCCTGATTCCCCATGTCTCAGCAGCTTCTTTGATCGAGGGCTATCCTGGGGATAGTATTTGAAACGGAACATTGATTCAACTTTCAGGAAGAAAAGTGATGGCAGTAGACTAGTAGATGCACCAGTTTGAGTATAGAAAAGAGAAAAGATAGCTTTGTTTTATATATTGCCTTTCTTAGGCACTAGATTCCAAACCCTGAGTGCTTGCAAAACAGTGTTTTTAGTTTTGTTGGACGAACTGCACTAGATAAATCCTGCCTATTTTCAGCCTACCCGGGAAGGGGATACAGATGAAGCTTTTGGTGGTATTTTTAGTGAATAGTTCTAGTTAGTAGTTAGTGTTAATAGTTAGTGAATAATCTGAAATAGTTATGTTCTGGTAGTGCAGGGACTGTAGAACAGAATCAGGATTTATATATTTTTTTTAATTTATTCTCAGATTACAACCTTTGAGCCTCAAGATCATTTACAAAGGTTCCATGTCGGGAAAATAAGGTGAACGCACAAGAGTAATCAGAGTTACAATGAACTAAACAATTAACAATGGTAAAACGATGAAGAACATGGGATGGGGATAGAGCCTTAGCAGACAGGCAATGATAGTACAGCAGAAGCAAGTGCTAGGGAGAGTGGGGAGAAGAGGAGGGTGTGGGATTAAGGGGAGGTTGTCTTGCAGTAACCACGGGCTAGGGGTCACCTTGTCAGATGCTGGGGAGGGGAGAAGGGGGCTGGAGCATGATGAGGGAATAGAGCCCAGGGAAAGAGGTGGGATCCATTGATTGGGCAGGGGTCCAAGGGCTATGGGTTGAGGAAGGAGAGGAAGTGGCGAATTAGGTGCTCACAAGTGCAAATTGGTGGGGTAGTCAGGGTTTTAAGCAGGTGGGTTGGTCAGGTAGGACAGGTACATTTCCTTGTGAGGAAAGGTGGGACCTAAGTGCAGATTTGAATAAGTTGATTTTGCTAATTGTGGCTAGTTCTGTTGGGAGTGAGGCGAGCACTCCCAACACCTTTCATACACTGTACCCCAAAGTGCTTTACAGAGCATTGAGTTAGATACTGGCACTGCAGGGACTGTAGACTAGAATAGAATTTGGATTTATATAGTGCCTTTCATACTATATCCTAAAGTGTTTTACAAAGCAGTGAGTTAGATACTGGCAGTGTAGGGACTGTAGAATAGAATTTGGATTTAACGTGATCTCGCATGCACCCTGTTACAGTTGTTATGCTGCCTCCTAAACCAGCAATATTTATTTCACTCTGGCGAAGGTGGTGCACATTCATAGCTCGCCCTTCTCACATGTGGGTCCGGATGGCTTTGTTGTACTCCCAACCCACAGCCTCCATGCACTGCAAGGAGAAATGTGCTGTGAGAGTGACATGTAGATGTCCGTTAGGACCTGGCAAGGAGGTGCTGGGACTTGCATAATGAGTAGGGTCATTAAAGTGATGTGAAATTTTATTTTCTAATACTACTTACTTTTATGGGAAACATACTGTATGTTGTCAAACAACTTGTGACCTGTATGTTGCGTGTTCCACTCCTGTACAAACTAGAAGGATTGTAATTTTAGCCAGTACAGAAGTAGCCAACTGATCTGATCCCCAGACTTCCCATAGCTCAGATCCGCCTCTACGCTCGGGCATGTCAGATGTGACCAAGGAGAGCGAGAGGTGTCCCATTAAAGTCGTGGGTCTCTGTTAAATTTAGACGTAGTGACAGTTACATGGAGTACTTTTTTTTTTTTTTGCAGTCTTTTAATTTTTACAGGAAAAAGAAACATTTTATCTCTGATATATAGCATTCTCTTTGCAGAGTTTCTACTTTGACTTTTTAGGTATGCATGTTTCTGTATATTGTATTGACCAACTTTTAAATGAGACCTATCCAGTTAACTGTGTTCCTTGTTTGTACTGTTTGCTTTGGCTTTATTAAGCTTGTAAAGTTATGGTGAGGCAGTGTATTGTTATGAAATCACTTGTCTTGAATCATCAATAAAAGTAGTATAAAAAATAGTCAAGGGTCAATTTAATGTCCATTTTTCACTTAAACATGCCTTGCTTGCTCTTAATGAAGGCACCTTCGACTAACTGAGGGCTATCTTACTCGAGCAGTGCCTTCATTAAACGCAAACTCAGCCATGCGTTTGTGTGTGGGGAAGGACATAAATTGACCCCCATTGATGACACGGGGCACACCCCGTTTCTCCGCGGGTCACGTGGTCATTGGCGTGCCTGAGTGCGGGTGGTTCTGAACAATTGGGCAGTCTGGAGATCAGTGGCTACCTCTGTACTGGCCAAAATTACGATTTCTTCCAGTTTATACAGGCGTGGAATAAACATGTAACATACAGGTCACAAGATGTTCGCTGACATAGGCTTCCCATAAAATAAGTCAATACCACATCTCGGATTACTTTAACATATATATAAATAGGGCATACATGAGAGGGCAGGAGTGTGAGATGGAAAATGTCTTCACTCCTGCAGGTGAGCTCTGGGCACTCGCAGGTGCCCAGAGCTCACTCTGCAGAAGAGAATATTTTCCATAACACACGATCTGCACATCATGTGTTTGATTTATACAATAGGGTAATGAGTTTCAGAAGTATAGTTATGATTTTTGTGTTCTGTTGCTGTTTCTGTTTTTGCTGTTTTTGTGAGTGTTTTTCTGAATGAGCTGGCAGTGTTAAAAATTCTGAGGGAAAAGCAGAGTGTTTTGCAGTGCTAAGTGAGTTAGCATCAGGCAGTAGTGAGAAACGGACTGTTTTGTGAAGCTGTGTCCTTTAGAATTCTGGCTACAGTTGAGCTGAAAGTATTACAGCAGTGGGCTGGGGTGAGACAGAGTATAGGAAACTGGTGAATGTTTTGCCATGGTAACTGAGTTGGCTGCAGGCAGCAGTGAAATATCTCACAGTGGTGATGTCACAACATGATTTATCTCTTGTGGTGGCGTCACCACAGTGAGATACATGTTTATCTTATTTATCTTCACCTATTTATCCTTCACTTCTATTGTATAAATATATATTAACAGTGTTGCATTTCAGCACAAGGGGTTTGTGCCTCATAATCTGAAAACTTCTCAGACAGAGTGAAGATCCCTAAGAGGTGCTTCTCTCCTGGGCTGGTCTCCGGGCTTCATTACTCCTGGGCTGTTCCTCCTGATGTCAGTGTCAGGCAGGTCCAAAGCTGTGCAGCAGGGGGATAACAAGCCCTCCACAACCGAGATCCTCAGTCTACTTCCTGCCCACGGTGAAGCAGGTATTCTGCAGCAGAGCCCTGTCACATGTAGCAGGGCTGAAGATTTGGTGACAAAAAGCGAAAAATAGATGCTTTTGGGGATCGTGTGAGCACTGTAAGGCACTCATCTTTGCCAAAGTAGCGGTAGCCTCGGTGAGACCCAGCCTTAGCCCTGCAAGCTACACAGAGTTGGTCTCGCCTGCGGCTAAGCTGTGTGTGTTTTAGCCTTGGTTATAGGCGATCGCGGGGCTTCAACAATGAGCAGAGGCATTTTATGCCATAAATACATTACCGGAACTAAAGAGGCATTTTTTTGCACGCCGGTGGCGCATTCCTGCCGGGTCAAGCGGGTCGGAGGAGCTTGGGAGACCGGGCTGTGCTACCTCGCGCTCCAGGGGTTGTTTCTGGCGCCAAACGCTTCAGGGGATAGCGCCCATGCGCTAGGCTGGTTTAACTGGAGGGCATCGCTGAGGAAGCTGCCATGCTGCTGAGCATTCAGGCAGGCTGTACTTGAAGGCTTGGGCATGGCCCCCCCAGCCAATCAAGCAAGTGAAAGTGCACAGTACCTAAAGGCTTAAAGGCCATCACATCCTTCACAGCAGTACTTAAAGGCCATCTGCATCGGGCTCAATAGGACTGTTTCTTTAGTTAGCAGTACCAAAGGACTGTTTTTCATCCTTTCGCTCTGACCCCATAACAAGAGGGAACTACTGAAGATGACCTCAGAAAAATCAAGCCGTGGGAAAAATGCCTGCGCTGCAAGTCCCCTCCTGATTACCTTTGCTGGCTCACTCTGCCTCACATGTGAGAAGGCAGCGGCAGCTAAGCGGACAGCACAGCAGACACCATCTCATCTCAAGCAAATGGTCAGGAGAGGTCCGAGCAGGCGCAGTCAGGTATTCCGAAAGGTCCGAACGGCTTGCTGCCTCGAGGTCTGATCGGGAGCAACTTCCAGGGACCCTTCCCTCCCTTGACCCCAAGCTCATAGACAGGTTGAACAGAGCCTTTGCGCTGGACCCCTCTTCCTTTGTGGCACCCTCCAGGATCACCAGATGGGAGACCACACAAGAAAGCCAGGAGAAAAGGACCCTTCCTCATCCTCTTCCGAAGAAGGAGGCTATCCTCTCATCGCTTCTGCCCCAAGAAAAATTTAGAGACAAGGGCAGATCTCCAGAGGACGTCACCATCATGCTAGCCACAGGCGAAGAAAAAGGTCTTGTTCACGGAGGGAACAAGGCGGATACAAGGGCAGACATCACAGGGATACTCCCGGGCTTCTCAGTCACCAGCTCTTCCACTGAAGAGGAGAGATAGTAGATTCCTCATCAGATCCTGGACGACTCCGACCAGAAATTTCCACCTAGAGGACCTAGACTTATTTATCAAAAGATCATATCCGAGAGTCACCTGGCCCTCATCCCACCGTCACCACACAACGAAACAGGTTTTTCTGGCGTCCGCCTCTAGACCTGCTACAGCTTTCCCATACCTCCTGCCATTGAGGACTTGCTAAAGAAGAATGGCAGGGTCCGAGAGTGTGTTTCCGGTTCCTAAACAGATCTCCAAACTTCTCAGGTTTGACAAAACAATCCAAAAGTGGTTAGACTGCCCCAGAATCGACCCCTTGATTTCCAACCTGACCAAGAAAACTGTCATCCCAGCGAGGAAGGGCTTGGCTAAGAGACCCAGTGGACAGAAAGGTGGACTCATCATTCAAAAAGCCTTTCAAGCCTCGGCAACCTCCCTAAGGCTGCCACGGCAAACCTATTCTCCGCCTGAGCCGCCTTATCTTGGGCATCGGATTTAGCTATTCAGTTCACAGAGGATCCAGAAAGAACTCCCCATTATCCACCAACTACAGTTAATGGGATTGGCCTCCGCCTATGCAGCGGATGTATCAGAAGAGGCTGTCTGATGTGCGCATACCGACCATGTTTTATTAAACCTCTTCTCGACGCAACCTATGGCTCCGGGCATGGCACTGGATGCTTCCTCAAAGAGCCATTTGGTGAATGCACCATACGAAGGCAGCCTCCTGTTCGGCTCACGCTGAAGGAGGCGGTGAAGGAATTGGTTGAAACAGCAGAGGTGCATATACCTCAGTCTAGGAGCCGGGCAGCCTGGCCTTCAGGTGCAAGGCGTATTTTCATGACAGAGGTTACAACAAGGGACAGAATCCCAATTCTTCAGGAAAAAGGCCATGGTTCCTGATACCAGCGGACTTTTAGGGGAGGCGGATCAGGTGGAGGGAAGTCCCAGAGACACAGGAAGCGACAAGAAAGCACAATCAGGAAATGTGGGCTCATCCTCAGTAGGGGGCAGATTTTCAGATTTTCTCGAGGAATGGGTCCAAACAACATCAGACAGATGGGTGTTCACAGTTGGGGTTTGCACCTCTGCCTGGGTCCAGGCTTTGTGGTGTTCACTGCCTCATGGGTCGCTTGCACCGCCTCATGGGTCCGGACTTGCATTGCTCGTGGGAATATATGGGATGCCTGATGGGCGCATATTATGGCACCTCTTCCAATATAACTTGTGCTGCTGACACACCTTAGTGCCCAGGTTTGTGTGAATTTCTACTGTAGTGGCTACTACAAGCTGTGAACCACAGCAACAGCCATTAGTTGAGCAGAGGCACCAAACTGCTTAATACCTGCCCTCAAAAAGGTACGTTAGGAAGCTAAGTGAGATTGGGGAAGATGGAGACCATCTCGGTAGATTAAAGAGAGGAAGTTAATTCGGGACGATGGAGGAAGGTAAAAGACATCTCAAAGGGGTAAGAGAAGTGGTTATGTGTGGACGGTTGAGGGAGGATAAGAAATGTCAGGGAGGTTAAAGAGAGGAAGGTATGTGTGGATGGTTACGTGAGGTCGATGGGGCTTCAAGGGGTTAGGGAGCTGACCCAGTGGGTGCTGGCTGGTAGTATGCTGCATAATAATGCAGAAAAACGGATTGAACCTGATCCCAGCTTTCACGCTCCAGCCATCGAGGACTTGGGTGCACTGGGGGCAGCGCAAGTTCCAGGGTGGACTGGGGGTACAGCCCACTCACTAGCACCTCCTATGGATTGTGATGAACCTTGACATCGTAGGCTAATCATACAACATTGGCACCAGCTTGAGTGATGTGACTGACATCTGTCATCGTGTGTGGGAGGGACTGTGTCATCAAGAGGCAAAATAATGCCCGTCTCATCTGTCACAGACACTTGTCCCCCACCCCTTGGCTTCACAGTCCTGGGCCACCAGCACCCTGCAGATGAAGGTCCCACTGAAGATTTCAAGCTCCAAGACCCTGCTGGCAGCCAGGGTCTGACTAGGAAGTTTGTGATTGTAGGCAGTAATGGGATGGGGATCATCCAAGCCAGCTGCCTGGCTGAGGGAGGTAGCTGATGAAAAGCTGCATAAATTAAACCAAAAAAGGAGGAGTGGTGCGTTGTGATTGAAGCTTTTGCAGCTGTTCCAACAGAGGGAATGTTGAGAAGCAGCAGGAAAGCTCACCCTACCCAGGTGAGCTCCCTGCCACATGGTTTGCTCCAGACCCCTCTCCAGGTGAGGTCCCCCGACAGCTTGGTCTGGACCCCAAGTGACAGCACGGGTTTAGAACATGGGTCAGATTAGAGCTACTGGTGTCAAATTGAGAAACAACTTGGTCACACCATAATTGAATGTATACATTTCACTGGTAAAGAGGCTAAAACTTCTCAAGAAAAAATATTTTATCCTTGCTCACGCTTCCATCTTTCAGCTATTGTTACAGACTGTGTGCTCGCACTGTGAAGTGGAATGTGGTGGGGTGGTCATTTCTGGTCAGGCTATAACTTGATCTCCCACCCCCACCCCCTGTATTGATTGCTGGACTGTGAAGCACCAATGGCTAGAAATAATTCACCAAAGGCCGCACCTATTAGGCAGGCCAGCTGCCAACAGAGACCTGAATTGACTCCTGGGAGGCTTACTAACATCTGGCAGCCAGTTGTAGAAACGTGGCACCCTGACGTTTGTTTTTTCTTTTGTGTATGTTTCCTGCTCATAATTACATTTTTTATTGTCTAAGGGAAATGAAGTGTTTGTGTTTTTAAACAAAGGTGTCAGTATTGTTGCTGTTCTCCAGGATATGCAGCTAGTTTCCGTGCTAGTAAAGGATGGAGCTCTGGTTGGCAGTGCGGGTGAAGAAAGGGATAAGGTGTTCTTCTGATACATCCGGGAGAAGCACGTGGGTCAAAGGGGTATAGTGAGACTTGAGATTAACGAGGGGTGGGAGGAGGGAGACGAGGGTAGGCAGAGATGCTGAACAAGTTCAGTATTTACTAAGGAGAGGATGGGCTAATGCCAGATTGTGGGGTTAAGTAGGGAGCAAAGATGATAAGGCAAAGGTCCAGAAAACAGAAAAGTAGATGAATCTCTGAAATTGTCTACATACACCCAGGGATGTTACAAAAGGTAGTAAAGATTATAGCAAGGCCATTAGCAAATATTTACAGTTACTCGTTAGCTGGGGAGGGCAGGCTAAGGACTGGAGGACAGCAGATGTGGTTCCAGCCATTCCACTACTCAAGAGTGGGAAGAAGCCAGCCTGGTGGTGCTGAGGGTTGAGGTGCTGGGCGCCACAACTGCACACGCCAGCGACCGCGGTTCGAACTAGCCCGGTTGCTGGAGGGCGGGAGATCATGCGTCCGTGAGGACTGCTCTCTCTTCCTGGGTGGGTTGGGGATGCGTTCGCCCTGGAGCGCGCCTCTGGTGGTGATCGGAGGTGCCCAGCATGGCGATGCAGTGGATGCACAGGGTGGAGTTGCAGCATAGTGTTGCCTTGTTAGCTGCACCTCGAGGGGAAAAGGACCTGCACATTAAAGAGAAAAAAAAAAAAACACTCCTGGGGATAGATGAAGGCACCTTGGCCTCCTAAGCCCACACTCCCAACCCCGGACTGCCTCCCTCTCGAATCGGCTACTGTGTGCCCAGCACTTTGCCCTTGAATAGAGTGCCCTGGGTGGATAGGGACCCTACCTCCGGAGGGTTTGGATCCGGAGGTGGTGCTAGGTCGCATGAGAGGAGGGGGGAGTAGTAATCATGGGAGGAGGTAGCGGCTTGGAGCCCCGAGGATGCTGGAAGGAGTTCTCCAGGCAAGTGGTGGTAAAGTCAGAGAAAGGAAGGAAAAAAAAAAAGTGGGAAGAGAAGACTGAAAACTGTCGGCCAGTCAGCTTGACGTCTGTAGTTGGGGAATTCATGGAGTTTCTACTGAGGGAGACCTTGTGGATTTCCTAGAAGGAAGGGCTGCAGACAAATCTGGTCAGATTCTTAAACTTGGTTTAGCACAGCAGCAGATATGGGGCAGGCCGTTGATATTGTGTACCTTACAGTAAACCTTTCCTGCATTTCTTTCTGCTAAAGCAGAAACCTGTAGCTCCATATCTTGATGGGCTCCCACCATGATGTTTAAGAATGTTTTCTATTAGCCCTCAAAGGAGGGATCATAATTGCCTTGTTGGGACTGGGGCATAATCCCTTTCCACTTCCTGACACTCTGATCCGCCTCCATGTTCTGACAATCTGTGACATTTCTGTAGGGAGAGCAGGAGGTGTGCCATTCACTTGACTGGATCGTCTTTCAAAGCTGAGTTCCTGATTTTTTGGATCAGGTTGTGGCACCATTGATGCCAGGGTTCCACTAACTAGATTTTTGTCAGTTGAACCCTGGCATCAGTCTGTACCAAACCCCAAACTGAAATCAGGAAATCAGCTTTGAAAAGACGCCCATTCAAGTGAATGGAGCACACACCCACGCTTCTCCCTATAGAGACGCTCACAAAAGCTGGAGCACGGGGGCGGATCAGTCAGGACGTGGAAAGGGATTGTGCTGCCAGCCCCTCGGAGGCAAATTATGATCGCCTTTGGGGTTAGAACATATATATATATATATATATATATATATATATATGTATATATGTATATATGTATATATGTATATATGTATATATATATATATATATATATATATATGTATATATATGTATATATGTATATATGTATATATATTATATATATATATATATATATATATATATATATATATATATATATATATATATATATATATATATATATATATATATATATATATATATGTATATATATATATGTATATATATATATGATATATATATATATATATATATATGTATATATGTATATATGTATATATATATATATATATGTATATATATATATATATATATATGTATATATATGTATGTATATATATGTATATATATATATATATATATATATATATATATATATATATATTTTTTTTTTTTTTGTAAACCTTGTGATGGAGCTCCATTGAGGTAATGGAGCTCCACATTTCTACCTTTTATCACCAAGAAAGGTGTTCTTCAACTAAGCAAGGCCTTTGACTCTGTCCCCTGCAGGAGGCTGGTCAAAAGTTTAGGGACCTTTGGGTAAAGGAAAAGATGGCAAATGGGGTAGAGGGATGGCTGAGGGTTGGAACACAGATGGTGGTAGTCAATGGTGGTGGGGGGTTCAGAGGTGAGAGAAGTGACCAGCCGGGTAGGTTTCAGGAGTCTGTACTAGGACTGGTCCTCGTCCAGTATTTTCATATGTAACACAGGAGACAGCATCAACGTAAGATCTCGCGCCCTGCAGATAACTCAAAGATCTGCTCAAGGGTAGGGGTGGAGGAGAGGAGAAGGGAACTAGTGGAGGATGTGGGCCAGTTGGAGATCTGGTCCAAGATTTGGCAGCTGAACTTCAGTGCTAAAATGTCAAGTAATGCACGTCGGGGGGAAAAGGAACCCAAGGGCAATACGAGATGGAGGGGTGGTGCCAGATAGCACCTTGGGGAAAAAAGGATTTAGTATGATAACCTGAGACCTAAATGACTGCACACTGCAGCAGGGCAGTGAGCAAAGCAGACGGAATCGGAATGCAGGATTGTGTAGGAAGTGGTGGATAAGCAGTAGAAGGCGGAGGTGAATCCTCCCTCTGCAGGTCACTGGTGCGGCGGAATACCGCGTGAAGGTACGGGAGCCCACCCAGTAAAGATTGCAACAAGATGCAGACAGTACGGTGCAAGAGTCAGTGATATTTTGTTTTTTTTTCTTCTGCTTTCGTCAATTCTATTTATAAAATTGCAAATTCTGTTGTGTGTGTGTGTGTGTGTGTGTGTGTGTTTTTTTTTTTTCCCACAAAATTAATGACGTGCCACTTTGGTATGCCAACATTGCAGAGTGTGTGCTACTTCTGTTTATTTTATTTATGTATTTTTGTTTGCATGTATGTATGTTTTTTGTTTGTTTATGACCTGATTTGTGTGTACCTCTCTTCCTCCCAGCTTTGCTGTTTGCTTGTGTAACTTGTGACCTTAGGTATTACCTGGCAGTGTGACAGGGAGGAGATAGCTGACTCTTTTTTTTTTTTGCATAATTTGTTTATAATCACACTCCCGGTCTTATTTATGATGTGTTGAGCTGTTTCTTTTCCTCCGAAATCACCAAGTTGCTGACTCTGACGTCCCCTTGTCTCTATCTGCCCTTGCTGCTGTGGCTGGCTTTGTCCTAGATATCTCCCCCTTCAGTTACAATTGTAATTGTTTATCTTTAGCCTTCTAACACAGTCCTAGTTCTCTGAACAGTTTTCAACTGCATACTCCTGTTTAGTCAATCAGTGCAGTCTTCCTGTGCTCAGCCCCAGAATCATCACACAGGCAATTAGAAGCAGCAGTACATTGGCCCCTGTGGTTCACTACTCCACCCTGCTGCTCTGAAACTTGAACCTTTCCACTTCTGTGCCGCCTACATGGACTTCCTCATTCAGTGTAAACGGGCTGTTTTACATGAGACCCTCCCTTCTCTCAGCACTCTGCTCCTGGCTGTCTGACTCAACCTGTGTTGTGCTAGTCAGAAATGCAAATCCTAGATTGAGTGCATTTCATGAGGATGGGGTATTTTCGTGATTCTGTGTACGATCAGTATTCAGGTCCATTGCTATATAAATCCACGTTCTGTTTTATTCCACAGTCCCTGCACTACCAGTATCTAACGCATTGCTTTGAAAAGCACTTTGGGATACAATGCAACAGTGGTGTTATAAGTTCAAATGCTTTTCTGTCCTGTTCCATGCATTCAGCCATCACTGTGTCTTTGAATATTAAATGCTAGGATGTGCACCTCTTGACCCATAGCTTTGGAAATGTGGATTCTGGACATGGATTGCTAGCTTCTACGTTTCAGTAAACAAACAGAAAAGCTCACCCTTGGCTTGTCTGTCCTCTGCTACTGTTGGCAGCATTTAATGCTGAGTCATTGTTTCTTAGAAGTTTTGTAGGCAGAAGGCAGCTTCTGGGTCCATCAAGTCTGCACTGTTCTACGTTTTATACCCAGTACAGCCTTCTGCTTAGTGTCTTGATCTGTGCCTCCATATGCAAGCTCTAATCCACTTGTAATGTTTGAAGAGAACAGTGGTGTGCCTTGGCTTTATATCACTAATGTATGATGATGAGCGTTTAGCATGAGTGGCAGCTGGTCGGCAGCTCTAGCTTTAGAACTGCTGCATGATAAGGAACTTGTTAGCACTAGTTGCTGCTCCTCTGTGTGGATTGGGGGTAATATTCTAGGGCTTGGCCTTACAAGTACTGTGTGATAAGGAACCATAGGCAGGAGTTGCTGCACCTCGATATTGGGGGGATCTATGTGCTTCTGCTTTAGAACTTCAGTGATAAAGAACTGGGGTATGGGGGTTACAATCCAGGTCTTGGTTTTAGAACTACTGTATGTATGTATGTATGTATGTATTTGATATGGAACCTTTGTAATGAAGGCTTGTGCTCAAAGGTTTTCCTGAAGTTTCCAGTAAATAAACCGTTGGCACAAGCCACTGCTCCTCAGTATGGATGGTGGTGGTGGAGGGGGGGGATGTTTACAGTTCAGGTCTTTGGGTCCAGGGCATTGGGCACTGTTATCTCTGGTTTAGTCGGGTGTGCCTTAATTTTGGGGCCCTTGGAAAAGCTGAGTGGCTAGGGATGGACTGGTTCATAGTTGAGACATCAATCCACCAATTTGGAAAACACAAGTATCCTATGTGGTCTGTTTTAAGTTATAGTGCCATCCTATTGAATTTTGTTCCCAAAGGAAGAAAATAGATCATATTAATAGCTCTGAGGAAATGGCAGCCCAGTCCTTCTACTTTAAATTTGAAGCCCTGCACCTGTGCACTGACATTTTGTGATGTGTTTGGAATCGATGAAAGAGAGGATTGGTTGTTTTTTGTTTTGTTTTGTTTTGTTTTTAATCATTTGTTTATTGCCGCTGGTCTCTGACCTGCCCCCTTCTGCATCTGCTTCATCATCCTGCATCTCTCTCTAGGGTTTACCTTTCTGCAGGGTCCCTCATGGAGAGACTACAAGGATTCAGTATGGCGAACATCTGCAATGAAAAACCACCGGGAGGAGTCTCCGTAGATAAAAAGCTAAGAAATGGCTACCAGTATTTGAAGAAATGAGCCTTACTCACCAGCATAATATTTAACCAATTACTGTGCCAGTCTGGTAACAGTACAGTGATATTGCCAGCTTCGAGGATGACCGCTTCTTCATCAGGGCTCACCATTATTAAAAATTAAATTCTCCATTATAATGGACAAAAAGAACATGATCCGCAGGTTTGGTAATTGAGGTATTACTATAAAAAAATTTTTTCAATTCAGTTTTTTTTTTTATACTGGGAGGTATGTGGTCAAAATGCCCATTTTCACAAACGTCCAGTGGTACAAAATTTTGATAATACAGAGAAAAGGTAAAAACAATATTTGCAAAATTTGATGGTATTTCCAGTAGGAACAATGTATATGACAGGATCATCTAGAATAGAAAAATACAGAGCTCAACAACAGAGCAAATATATAGAAACTTACAAACTCTAAGGTAACTCGAGGGTTGGTGGACATGGGGGTTACAGGCAGACACAGGTGGTGAATTGGAGGAGGTGGTCCTTGAGGAGGAGGTGAATGAGCCGATTGAACTACAGGCCTCGAAGTTCAGGGCCAGTTTATTGTAAACCTTAGGACCCTTTGTATGTGATGTGATGTGCTTTTATTCATCTATAAGCCACATGTTAAAATACAGTATTTTAAATTTTTAGTAACCGTGTGCCCTGAGGAAGAGCAGCCTCCTCAAAGCATTGGCAATATAACTACGTTACCAGACTGGCACAATAAATGGTTAAATATTATGCTGGGTGAGTGAAGTTCATTTCTCCAGATACTGCTAGGCATTTCTTGGCTGTTTATTTGGGCAGACTCAAATTCAAATTAAATATGAAGACATAAAAGCAATCTGTTTTGTGTTATTCGTGGTAGGGGTGTGTGCACTTTTACTATAAATATTGGAAATGTTTAGGAAATTGATTCATATAGTACGGTGATGCTGCCACATATTGAATAAAATAGCTGTGTGTGTGTGTGTGTGTGTTTGAAGTGTGTATGTGTATCCATGGCCACAGAAGTGCTGGACGCTCTCTTGTGTTACCTGAACATAATTGTATCTGTCTTGTCTTGCTGATGATGGTTTTCTTCAGGGGTGTGTGTGTTGCGCCGTGGACTGGGAGTTAAGCTTTGAAGCCCTAACGCCACGTTTTCCTACTTTTTGCTGCTTCATAGAAACATAGAATTTGATGGCAGATGAGGACCGCTTGGCCCACCCAGTCTGCCCATTTCCCACTTTGATGGATAAGCTGCAGATTCTAGTTAATCAACAGCTTACTTCCTCCTACCCCCATTAGAATTGCCTTATGCCTGTCCCATGCATTCTTGAATTCTCCCACTATTCCTGACTCAAGAACCTCCTCAAGAAGGCTGTGCCATGCATCCACAACCCTCTCTGTGAAAAATACTTTCTATCATTACCTCTGAGCGTCCCCCATCTTCAAATTGTGCCTTTTGTTCTTGCACACCTCTTCTTCTGAAAGATGCTACCTCTTGTACCTTGTTAATTCCCTTGAGATACTTGAAAGTTTCTATCATGTGCCCTCCACTTTTCCTCAAGGGTATACATATTAAGCTGCTAGTCTCTCCTCAGATGTCTTCTGGTGCCGCCCTCTGAATGGCCTCCACTCTCTTTATGGAGATGGGGTCTCCAGAACTGCACACAGTACTCCAGATGGGGTCTCACTAACTGTCTGTACAGAGGGATAACAACTTCCTGTTTTCTACTGTTGATGCCTCTCCCGTGCATCCCAGTATCCGCCCAGCCCTCCTTACTGCCTCTCACATTGCTTACCCACCTTTAGGTCATCTGATATAATTACTCCTAGGTCTCTTTGATTTTTTTTTTTTATTTTGTTATTAACTCACCTCCATTGTGTACTCTTCCCTGGGTTTTTGTTTCCCAGATGCATTACCTTGCACTTCTTTGCATTGAATCTGAGCTGCCACATATTTGACCATTCCTCCAACCTTGCCAAGTCCTTTTCATTCTTTCCACCCCACCTTGTGTATCAACCCTGTTGCAGATCTTTGTGTCATCTGCAAAGAGATATACTTTTCCTTCCAGGTGCTCTCCAGTGTCTCTTATAAAGACATAAAGAGGACCAGTTCCAGTACTGAACCCTGCAGTACCCCTACTAGTTTCCTCCTTTCTTCACTGTGAACTCTGTTTACTATTACCCTTGCGTCCTGTTGTCCAGCCAGTTTTTATCCAGGCTACCACCTTGGGACCGACTCCAAGGCTGGCTAACTTGTATATTTTGTGTGAGACTGTATCAAATGCCTTGCTGAAATCTAGGTAGGCCATATTCACAGCCCTCCTGGTCTACTACTTTGGTCACCCAGTCAAAGAAATCTTATAAGGTTTGTCTGACATGACCTTCCCACTGTGAACCCATGCTGCCTTGGGTCCTGTGCCCCACTGGTCTCTAGGTACTCAACATCAAGCTTCCAAGTTGAATCCTAACCAGTGCGTTAACTGAGGTTTTTTTGCAAAGAATATCTTTAATATTTTTTTTTTTTTAAGTTCATTTTCTGTATAAACAGACAAGCAAACCATCAGATACTCATACAAGATATACAACTAATATGACATCATAGTCTCTGATAGATTGATATGCTAGAACATAAAACACCTGTATTCGTGCAGTAGAAATAGGGGAAACCCAGACAAATTTCCATTATGAAATCTCAATGTCTTATGAAAATTGCCAGCCTCTTCATCTTTTATTTTTGAGATGATAAAATGTGTAGTTTGCATTCTGTTGGCTTTTTACACCACACTATTAACTGGCTCTTCAGTAAGTTCGCTAGGTTACTTGCTTGGCTGTTCACGTAGTATCCAGCTTCATATTCACCATCAGGTGTAGTAACGTCCATGGTTATCTTATGTTTCAACATTTGTAAAATGCAGTAACTGTTTTAACCTGATCTGTGCCCTTTTTAAACTAATTTCGTATATGATGTTTACATACGGAATACCACTTGTCACCATCATATTTCTGCAGGTTTGCAACTCGAATAGTAAACACATGCTTGCAGTTTATAAAGGAATCGAGACAACACGATAGAGAAGTTCTCAAAGATTTATTGGACCAAGAGTGGCAATAGAAATCGTACAGATTCTTTGTGTTCCTAGAGAGGGCGAAACCAAGTACTGAAAGGTATGAAAAATTATTTTATTCAGAACAGTGAGTCATCCAACGTGTGTAAAATATAGACTATTGCTTACTGTATATGTAATTGGAAAACTTGTAACTGTTTACAAAGGCATACTTAGGAAATTCCTCACCGACCCCTAATAAAGGCAGTCTGTGAAAGAGCAGGAACAGCCAGCATACTAGGTGAACCATTTATGTTAATCCGTTTTCCTTTGTAACTTGTCACTTTGCAGGGTTTTAAAGAGCAGCTGACGCCTTCAGGAGAACGCGACCAAAACATATTTAGATGCAGTCCGAATCTCTTTCCCCCTCCCCCCCACCACCTTTAGCTTGGTAGTTGATAACCCTGGCTCAGAAAACACACACACATATTTTTATAACATGACTGCCCTGGGATGGGGGTCTGGTATTCGTCCCCATTTAGGTGGTTAGTCGCTTATATATCTGTCTAATGTTTTTACATCTGGGCAAGCATGTTGCTAGTTTCCACGCTCCTTGGTAACACAAATGAGGCAGTTATGGTGTCAAGTGATGTTTGAGGGTTCCAACACTCTGGTGTTCCACATCCTATAGTGCTGACACAGTTGTTGGCCCCACTGGGTCCTAGCGCTTTTAGCCCTAAAACTGTGCTGTATTGAGAAGATACTCTAGAAGACCTGGAGTTACTGTAATTAACTTTTCTTAATTTTTCCTGGGTGTAGGCACCATAAAGATTTAACTATCTTTGGGTGATGAATCGTACAGAAGTTAGTGACCCAGACCTCTCAACCTTATTTGATCCTGTTAGCAGCAACCTGATACAACACATGGTTCACAAATACCCATCAGTAAAAGCACTTGGGGTTTTGAAATGTGTGTTAAAATAGACCATGTGGTCGGTGTTTTAAAAAAAAAAAAAAAAAAAAAAATATGTGGGTTGAAATAAATAAGAGACAGAATCTAATTAAAAGTACCAGTACAGAAGCAAAAGTACAGATTTCACTAGTACAGAAGCAAAACTTGTCAAATTGAAATAATTTTCCTGTTCACTTTTCCGCCTTTCAGCGATTGTTACAGACCAGGTGCAACATTGTGGACCCACTGTCAAGTGGAAAGTGGGTAGTTTTTGGTGAGGTTGCAGCTTTTCCCTTTCTGCCTATCTAGTGGTGTCCCTGCCCCCATAGTTTGTTTTTTCCTTCTGATTGCCAACTGGCCTCTACTCACAGTCCCACCAGCCCAGTCACCACTTTCCCTGGGACTTAACGCCCTCTTGAGTCCCCATGGAATGCCTCTGTGGCAAGGCAGTCAGGGCTGGCTCAGCCCTCCAGAGTGCAGTCCAGATGTTGTAGGGAACCCAGTCAGTGATGCGTGGGGGTGGGGACTGAGCTACATGCTGCGGTCAGGGATTTACTGCCATGTTTTCCTCCTAAGGCTGCCGAGTGGTGCAGTGGACGCACCATGTGTGTGGAGGAGTTGGGACTCAGGCAAGAGTCTGCCAGCACATCTGTCCCCAACTAGACTCTCCAGCTGTGCTTTCCCCAGCCACCCACTGGGTTGCAGACGAGTGGTGCAGCAGTGTTTCCTCTCCCAAGGAAAGCAGTCCCTGGAATGCTTGTCCTCTCTTCACCCGCCAACCCCAATGCGATCCGAAGTTTGTTCTGCGCCTGAGTGGCAGGCAGTAGTGTTCCTGGCATTCCACATGGCTGGCATCAAAAAATTTTCTGCATTACTGATGGCATTTGCATAAAAACAAGATCCTTGCCCCATGTACTTCCAACAGACGTGATGTCACCAGCAAAAGATTTGTGAACCCAGGTGCAGAGAAGTGGCCAGAGCAGATGCAGTCTACAGGTCAGGGATGCTGTACTTATTTTGGGGCTACAATATAGTCTATAAATGTGAGCTGAATCATGCCTATATATTACATTGTGGGGTTTTGTTGCATTTTTGATTTGTGTTTTAAACCTATCCCAGGGTTGTGGTAAAACCCTCTGAAACTGCTTGATTTGAGCAGTGGAGATAGCAGAACAAGTTGATCCAGTCTCTGTAGCTGGGTGTGGGACTGGACCCGGTTTGAGTGGGTTCAACCCGGCTCTCCAGCTCCTACACAGAAGAACCAAAAAATGCTGCTTGTTCTCCTGTTGGTGCACACTGGTTTCTGTAAAGCAGCGCACGCCTGTGTTTTTTTTTTTTTTTATGGTGACTGCCAAGCATTCCATGCTGTTAGCACCAGGCTTGATGGGTAAAAGTGTCTTTATATAACCTTGCAGTAGCCCAACTCAGCATTGATGGTTGTGCTGAGAGGAACTCATGCTTCAAACCATTGATCGCTCTGGGGAAGAGGGTGGACAGCTTGTATATTGCTGAAGAATCGATGGCTGCCCAGTGGGGGTTTGTAACTTTAATTAGAATTTTATTTATTTGATTTACTAGTAACGTGGACTGGCTGTGGAGCATCATGTTGCCGGAGAAGGTGGAAATGGGTTAGGTGGTCCAGCCCATTGTGCAGCGGTAGTGCAAGGACACATCGGGTCATTGTGGCCATCTCGCTGCACAACACTGTTCCCTGGGCTCTTGGCTCTAGTGTGAATTGACACCCCGCACAGTTTGTCCCGGAGAATTTATTTTACAATATTTACTGGGGGGTGTTGAATTGTCCTGGGATAAATTGTGCAGGGTGCTAATTCATACCAGAGCTAGGAGTCTGGGGACGAGTTGTCCGCATAGCGACAGGACTGGCGTGACTTGTCATGTAGCAAATGGTAGTGCTACCGTCGCAATGCTGGCGCACCTGTGTTCAGGGAACAGGCGCAGGCCAGATGGAGGAGGGAAGGTTTGAGCATCCTAAGGACTACTCGCTTTCCTGGGGAGGGGAGACAATGCTTCTCCTGCAGCATGACTGCCCCTGATGGAGACTAGTCGGCAGCACTACTGGGAGCAACAGAAGGTGGGTCACCAGACACATTTCTTGTATGTGTGGCTGTGTCACTGCCACTGGCATCCCCAGGAGAAAACCTGATCAGGAGGAAAATGCTGGCCATCCAGGCTGGCACCACTGCACACTCTTGCACAACCGAACAGCTGGCTGCCTGCCATAAGGTCCTGGGCAAGTAGCGATAACTGGTAAGTTTGTAAGAAGGCCAGTCATGGGATTTGGGTGGGTGACGGATGTGAACAGGTCAGCTAAACAGTTAAAAAACCAAAAAACTCTATGCGGGTACTTACAACACACCTACCCTGTTGGGTCGGTACAGAAATATTTGTTCAGTATAGGGAAGGCAAGCATTGCTGCATACCTGGTTCAGAGCCCCACCACCATTTCTGTTTGCATATAACTCTCTCTTAAGTATTCCTTCTCTCTAGTCTTCAGCCCTGTTTGTAGGCCCACCTTTTTGCCCCTTCATTGGTGCTCCAGACAGTGACATCATCGATTGGGATCATTTTGTGGTGCCTGACACTGCTACCACTACTGGCATGGGCTGTCCCAGATAGTGACATAATCGGCTGCAGTCAGTTTGTGGTGCTTTTTCTATTTATTATGCTTTAGCCTACCTTCTGGAATGGGTCCCCATCAGACTCTCCCTGCTCCCACCACCGTGACCCGCCTTCTCTTAATATTTCTCCGTGGCCCCGAGGGATTTCTCAGGTCCCCTCTTCCCGTTGATCCTTAGGCTTGATGTCTGGGGAGGGCTTCGGTTAAGCTGTGCAGCGATAATAGAGTGAGGAGAACAGCCTCCTGTGTGTTCCGGTGTGTTTTCTGTGTTCTTCCCTGCCCACTTGAATTGCCATGTATGCGACGTGGAGGTGTGTGCACGCCGCTGGTTGAAGCAAACTTCCCTCCCTGATCCAATGGAGCAGACTGCACCTCCCTATGGTCACCTAAGGGGCTGTAGAGCAGCAGCGCCCCTCCCTCCCGAGGTGGAAAGGATCCACATAGAGCCTGCTGCCCTCCCCTAGTTGGCCCTTTGATTACCCAGGCCCGCTTCTGAACCCAGGGCATCAGCATCACGGCAGTAGCAGTACCATGGCCCCAGTCTGTGGCTTCTGACACTGATACTACTGCTAACATGGAATGTCCCAGCCAGTGATGTCGGCTACAGTCATTTGGTGGCACCTGACGCTGATACCGCTAGTGGTATGAGCTGTCCCAAACAGTAACATCATCAGTTGCAATCAGTCCGTGGCTTCTGACACTGATATCACTGCTTGCAAAAGTTGCTACGCCAGTGGAAATTGAGCATATTGTGGAGTCTGTTGCAAGATTTTCTTGGGTCCTGTGACGGTCTTGACCAGTGAAGTTACAAGATTTTCGTGACCCATTTTCATTGAGCATACTGTAGAAACCCTCTCTTCCAATCACGAAAACAATCTCATGGAAGCAGCGGCATCCACACCAGGAGTAATGGACTGGTCGCAGTTGATGTCACAGATTAGTGTGCCCCTATATTGAAATACTGGTGGGGGCCTGCATACAGAGCTGGTTTTAAAGACTGAGAAGACCGCATACATAATGGAGGAGCGAGACAGAGTTCATGGACACATGAATATGAATTGGGAGGACTGCAGTGGAAAACACTGGATAATGTAACAAGGACATTGCAGTGCCCCCAAAATAAAATAACATTTTTAGGAGTAACTAAATTGTTACCAGTTTTTATTTATTTTTCATTGTTAAAAGTATCACCATTTACTTTTGGGTCCCAGGCGGTGGCTGCATGTTGAGCTGGCTTGGTTGCTCTCCATATTGAGGATCTCACAATATCAAATGGAGTGTTATGGTATTTGTGTTTTACATAAAGAATAAATTTGTTCTAGGATGTGGATATGTTGTTCAATCCACACTTATTGACAGGTTCCTTGCTGCTTTAAATCTTGCCGGAAGGTCTTCAAGCTGGGTCCTCCACCCACCCGTGTGGTAAAACTCTCGGCTCCGCCCAATGGCGCCAGATCTTCCTTTCGCTTGGAAAGCTCAGGTTCCGTCCCTTAGGCTCTGCGTTTTAGGCCTGAATCCACACTCTTTGTTAACCCAAAACTAATTCTAAAATTTATAAGACTACGGTCTTCGACTTCTCAGGGTTGCGAGGATAACCGACTCAAGCTATTTGTGCCTCTGTGGGCAGAAGATATCCCAGACAGATCCACACTTGCTGCTTCTTCCTCCTCGTCGTGGCATTTATTCTGCCTCCTTGGGCTCTTCCTATACAGGTTCTTTTAAGCAGCTTTGTCAGTCCCTCCCACCAAGGGAGAAGGACCATCGGGACATTCAGTCGGTCCAAGAAGAAGGACTCAAAGGTAGATCCCACCATCGACATTCATGGGAGCGGGAGATCTTCTTCAGACCGTCAGCTTCGACTTGGGTCGAGGGTTGTGGCTAAGGCCGGCTGGCTTTCACGGGTGTCCCTGTCAGGTCAGCCAGTCGAGACATCCATCGACGCGGTCGAGATTTTTCTCGACCCGCCGGATGGTTTGTTGACTGGAGATGCCGACAACCCTACTTCACCGGTTCCCCAGTGGAAACCGAAGACTTGCCTGTGCCTCGTGTGCCGGAGTCCCCTGTTAAGGTCCCTGTACCGAGGGAGGAGCGGTTCCTGTCCCTCTCAGACCCACCCTTGGAATCCTCAAGGTCTCTGCTCTTCCAGGTCCAGCCAGTCCCACTGACTGCGGTCTTGGCACCATGGAAGCGGCGTCACCGCTCATCCTCTTAGTCCTCGCCCGGAGGATAGGCTCGGTGCAAGTTGTGTCGGTGATGCGAGGGACTTAATGTGGCAGCAGCTCTTACTGTCCGGGTAACAAGCCGACTCCGCCGGGCCCGCCATTAAAGTGGCTGTCACCTGAGCGTCAAACAACCTCAGAGGTCGAGGAACCACCACTGGCGCCGGTTGTTCGGCCGAAACCGGTTGCTCCACCCGTTGTGGTGGAACCTCTGCCTCCACAGCCGAAGACTGGGACCCCGACCAAGGATTCTCAGTGGGGTCAGGGTTTGCCCATAGGTTGTCGGTCACCCTCACTCCCGATTTGACCTCGGCACGTGGAGGGTGGCTCAGGCACTCAGCAGCTGTTCGCGGACTCCTTGTTCTCCAGACTGCTCGACCTGGAGTCTGCAGGGGTCAGTCGGTGGGCGAGCCCAGCCTCTTTTGGGAATGCTTCACTCATCTCAGAGTCCACTGGGATGAAGCTCGAACCCGCTTCAAAGGGCAAGTATCCCCTCATTGAGATACTGACGAAGGGACTCCTCTACGGAGGCCTTTCCTGTGGCTGACAGCTGTTGGTCCGCCCTGGAGTTGTGGCAGCGGCCAGCATCTGTCCCGCACCTTCGCCAGGATGGCTAAAGTACAAGGTCCCTACCGGCTCACTCTCCTGTTTCGGAGCACCTCTGCGGAGGGGTTAGTGACCGAGGCGGTTCCTGCAACGCCGAATGTGGACAAACCGCCTGGATGAGGAGTCCAAGAAATTGGACTACTCAGGGCTGGAAGGTATACGCTTGCTTCTTCCCTAGGCCTTCGTCAGGCTAGCTCGGCCCGTTCTGATGGCACACTTTTGACATGCCTTTTGGGCTCCCTGGATGAGGTGATTCCTCATCTAATGGCCGACCTTCAGATGACGGTCAAGCAGGTGCAGGTTCAGGGAAGGGCAGTAGCTAAACAGCAGCTCCAAATCTGTTGGACATTGCTGATTTGTGTGCCTGGTCAGTAGTGGCACGTAGTGGCCATGCACGCAGAGCTTGGCTCGCGGATCTCCACCTTCACGGCAGATACCCAGCACAGGCTGGCAGATTCCTTCCTGGGTACTGACTTATTTGGGCCTGGGGTGGAGGGTCATCCAACGGATCGAAAGTCCAATGCCACCTTGGACCCAGTCACGCCTGCCCAGAAGGACAAAGGCCGCCAGCAGCGTAAGCCCTTGCCCTTCAGCCCCTGCGGCGTGTCCGGCCAAGCAACACCAGCGTCAGAGCCAGCAGGCTCACATTTGGCACCCAAAGCCAAGCCTGCTGCTTCCTCCAGCAGGAAGCCCTGAAGGAAAGGCCAGGAGGTTCCTCGGCTGGTCCTTCCTCCCAAACCCTGCCCAGTGTGGGTTGAGGGGTGTTGCCCCAACCTCGTCACTTTTCCCCAGAGTTCCCCTGTGGGAGAGCGGCTCCGCCACTTCCTTTCCGCCTGGTCCGCTATCACAGCGGATCGTTAGGGGTCTGCTTATGGAATTCGAGCAGCCCCCTCATCGAGCCGTCACTTCATCGGGCAACGGGTTCCTCACGTCTTCTGTCGGGCTCGCTGAGCCGACATTGCCTTGCTCCTCCAGGAGGAGGTGACAGTGAGGTGGCGGACCCCTCCAGACCCATGGTTTGTGTACAGGTACTTTCTGGTTCCAAGCGGATGGGGGCTGGCTGCCCATTCTCTACCTACATGACCTGAACAAGTTCCTAAGGTCTTGCACTTTCAGGATGGTCACACTGGCTCGGATCATTCCATCCTGGGAACAAGACATGTGGTTCTGTTCTCTGGACCTTCAGGAAGTGTTCTTTCCGTCCCAGTCCGTCCGTCTCCGCGATTCCACCACATTCAAGCAGAGGATTGGTTTACAAGTTCCGGGCCATGCCCTTGACCTCTCTGCAGCTCCAGGGTCTTCACCAAATGCATGGCAGTGGTGACAGCATTCCTCACGGCCGAGGGGTTCGGTGTACCACTACCTGGGCGACTGGCTGATTGCAGCCCCTCCAGATTGGAGGTGGGCGGTCCAGGGATCTGGCTCTCCAGGTCTGCTCTCAGATCGTCCTCCTTATTAATGAGGCCAAGTCGGAACTCGTGCCACGCAGGTGATTCAGTTCATTGGGCAGAGCTCGACTCTCTTCGAGCCAGAGCCCGGCTCCCAGTGGACAGGGCCAGGTCCTTCCTCCTTTGCCCAATCATTTCTTGGTTGGGCAGTTGTGCCCTGCCCGTGACTCCCTCGCCTTCTGGGCCTCATGGCGGCCTGCACCAGCGTGGTCCATTGGGCCTGCTTGCATATGCGTCCCCTGCAGTGGGGCTGGCCCGCCAGTGGTCACAGTGCTCTGGTCCTCTGGACCAGCCAGTGACGGTGACCAGGAGATGTGGAGACGGACTACAATGGTGGCTCGTTCCAGCTCATCTGCAGGAGGTATCCCGTTTGTCCGCCCTGTGCCGATGGTCACCTGATCAACCGACGCCCTCTGATGGGTTGGGGTGCCCATCTGGGGAGCTCGGAGCCCACGACCTCTGGTCCCTAAGGAGTCTCGATGCCACATCAACGTGCTGGAGCCTGAGCGGTCTGTCTAGCCCTCACCGCCTTCGCTCTGTTTGTTCGGGGTCAAGTGGTCCAGGTCCAGATGGACAACACCACGACCATGTACTACCTGAACCGACAGGGCGGGGACGCACTCTTTGCCCCTGTGCAAGGAAGTTCTCTGCACCTGGTCTTCTGTGATCAGCCTGGAAGTGGATCTCATAGCCATCCATGTGGCAGGAGCCTCCAACAGTCTGGCTAATGCCCTCAGCCGGATAGGTGCTGCTTCTCACGAGTGGTCTCTGCTGCGGAGGTAGTACAAGATCTGTTCTCCCATTGGGTCTCCCTCAGGTGGACCTGTTAGCCTCAGGGAGAATGCAAAGCTGAGGCTGTTTCATGCCAGCCCCTCAGCAGGGCTCGCTGCAGGGGATGCCTTCTCAGAGCCGTGGACCTGGGCCTCTTCTCGCCTTCCCTCCATTTCACTTGATCTACAGGTGCTCCTCAAGGCGGAGGGACAAGGCGCGAATGATTCTGGTAGCCCCAGACTGGCCCCGCCAGTTCTGGTACCCAGATCTCCTCAGCCTCAGCTCCAGGCACCCGAGGCGGCTTCCAGCCCGCCTGGACCTGCTCTCAGTTGACATGGGGAAGGTTCTCCATCCGACCTCAATCCCTGCACCTGACGGCCTGGTTCCTGAATGGCTAGAGTTCCAGGCCTTGGGTCTTTCCGACGAGGTCCTCGACATCATTGAGGCGCCCTTAAGGAGTCTACCAGAAATGCTATGCCTTCAAATAAAAGAGATTCTCCATTTGGTGTCAGGACAAGGGGTTGGGCCCTTCTTCCTGTTCCTTAGCTAGCATTCTGGACTACCTGTGTTCCTTTCTCAGCTGGGCTTGGTCGATGACCCTTAAGGTGGCCTGCGGCCATGTCTGCTTACTGGGTGCTGGCCGGCAAGCAGTCAGTGGCGCAGGAGAAGGTGGTTGGGCGCTTTTTCAAAGGCTTGATCACATATCCCATCAGGTGCGAGAACCTCCTTCCGTGGGATCTACTGCTGGTATTGGCTAAGCTCATGGGCAAGCCATTCGAACTGATGCACAGGTCTGACATCTTTCACCTGTTGTGGAAGACCGCCTTCTTGGTGGCTATTATCGGCCAGAAGGATGGAGAGCTCCAGGTGCTTCCATAGAGTCTTCTTGTCTGGCCTTCCACAGGGACAAGGTTGTCCTGCGCCCACCTGAAATTCCTTCTGAAGGTGGTGTCAGAGTTTCACCTTAACCAGGTGTTGACTCTGCCAGTGTTCTACCCCAGTCGCACCTCGAGGCCGAATATAGGCTCCATACTTTGGACCCTAGAAGAGCTTCTGATTATAAGGAGCTAACGACTAGAGTTCGGGAGAGGTTCGCCAGCTGTTTGTCACCTACGCTGAAGCCGCACCTGGCAGACCTGCAGCCAAGCGGGACGATAAGCAGGTAGGTCACCTCCTGCATAGATCTCTGCTATAGGTTGCGGGCATGGAGCCTCCCAAAGGATAAGAGCTCATTCTACCCGCCATACCACTGCTTCAGTGGCTGCTTCTAGGGATGTCCTTATCCAGAAATCTGCAGGCTGCTACCTGGAAGTCAGCATACACCTTTATTTGCCATTACCACATTGACCTAGAGTCACGCGCGGGATGCTGGTTTTGGGACCTCGGTTCTCCAGTCCCTTATTCCCTAAGTAGGGTGTGCGCTTTGCCTCCCTCCTCCCGGAGAACTGCTGGAGTCTCTGCCAATAAGTGTGGATTGAACAACATATCCACGTCCCTAGAAATACAGGTTACTCACCTGTAACAGGAGTTCTAGGAGTAGTATATGTTGTTCATCCACACAACCCACCAACTTCCTGGCTTTGACGCACAACCTGGCTTCCAGCGGCTAGATCTAGGCGCATGGGGCAGAGCTAGAGTTTTACCACCTGGATGGGTGGGAGGATCCAGTTGAAGACCTTCCGCAAGATTTAAGCACCAAGGAACCTGCCAATAAGAGGATGAACAACATATACCACTCCTAGAACTCCTGTTACAGGTGAGTAACCTGTATATATCACTGTGTATTCTCATGAATCTGCAACATTTCTACTTGTAAGAAAAATAAAGAAAATGGGACTGACGGGTGATGGGAACTGGGAATGTTGGTCACACCAGAAAAGAGTGGCTGTCGGAGTAGCAGAGATAAGAAAGTCAAGACTGTTTCACGTGTATTGTCATAATTGCAGTCTTTTTGGGGGTCAGTGATAAATTAATCAGTGGTAATTATTGTTATATATCATCATATTGTGTTACTGTGACATCCCTACCAGCTATGCTAATTAGGTGTATCCTGAGCTTCAACGCTAGATGGATATAATTAGCATACTGAGAGATGCCTAGCTCGCTAAATATAGTGTCCACCAGTCTGGGAGCCGAAGATGCAAACAGCCAGTTAAAGAAAAAAAATACTTAATCTGTAAAAGCCATGGTGGGATTGAGGCACTGGTACATACCTTTCTCCGCATTTTCCTTTAAAGAGGCAGTACTCCACCTGAAATTAATGTTCTATTTTTAAAAGTGTTCAAACTGTCACAGTTTGCAGTTGGAAGTGCTTTTCTTTTCCCTTTCACTAATTGGAAGATTTCAGGCTGTGATAACATTAGATGTGTGTGTGACACGGTGCTGTACCTGGAGGTTGACTTATGTGGTTGTGTTCACTTCACAGCTGCACTGTAACTTCACTCAGAGTGAGACCACAGCTGACCGAGAAGAATCGGCATGTATACAATGCTACGAGTTCCACTACTTAAACTATAAATGCATAATTTTCCCAAGACTCTTAACCTAGTGAAAGATAAACAATGTTATTTACCCAGTGGGTAAGTTACACTGTTTATTTTTCACTTTGCTCATCACATTCACCTTGTTTGACAGCCGATTGTGCCAATACCACAATGAATCTGCCCTTAATTGTCACACAGAACACAAATATTGTATACACAGAACATATAATGGACTGTGTTCAAACATGCCATTCATGAGGTGGCGGGACTTTCACAACTCACTTGTGGCTTTGCCACTTGTGAGTTATGGCCCATCCACCCCATCCGTGACAGCTGTCCTGGTTCTCCTCCACTGTCCAGGACCATGATCCCCCACAGATTGCCCCCAAATCCAGACCTGTCCTGGCAGCAGAGCAGACCAGCCAGCGTGATGGGCAGGGCTTCATAGAGCCCACCCCTCCCTCCAGTTTTCCACCTTCTGTTTTTCTCCCGAGCTCCACAGGGCATGCAATAAGCACATTGTGCACGCTTGTGTGAGCTCACACAAACAAGTGTTTGGTAGAATGGTACAGTCCCAGGGACACATGCACTGGGATTCTAGAGAGCCAGAGGCACCTTTTTCTAGAGTGTCCATATGCTGTAACATTTTGAGATAAGTTTGCAAATGTTAGCAGTATAAGTGAATTCGGGTCTCTAGCATATGACACTCTTGTGCTTTGGGTTTTTCTGCAGGATGGACTAGATTTCATGACAGTACTTTAAGGGTGATCATGGCACTCTGTAAATGTTTGATTTGGAGTTCGGATGTCAGTTGGTCCTTCAGCAGCAGTACCTTGCATAGAATGAATTGGTTTTGGCTATATTGAAGCAGTGTTTCCTGTTTTGATAAACTTAGGGACCTCGGTTTTAACATCTCGCAGAAGGTCTGCGTACCCCATCAGTACCAGCAACGCCATGTACTGCACTGAGGTGCTGCCAGGGTTTGTGGTATGAGCTAGGTCCCAGAGTGGGATGAGAACCCACTGTCTTCTGCCCAGGGCTGGATTTGCTGCACAAGCTGAGCCATGCTGACACTTCTCATCTTCTGCTAGACTTGAGATGCCACTCTCGTGTGTGTGTGTGTGTGTGTGTGTGTGTGTGTGTTTCTTTTAAGTATCTTCTCTCCATCTGTCCCCTAAGTCCATCGCCTGCCTTCCCTGGGACTTGGCCTTGGCTCACACACACACATGCCAGGACTCTTCATCTGGGTCTGGAGGTGGGACTCGGCCAGCTTGAAGAAGAGGTGCTGCAGTAGGCAGTGCAGAGCCTGCAGGGAGAGCAAGGGGGTCCTCCTGCATCAGTTGGGGTATCTCCAGTATTTCTCTGTCCCTTGATTCCCCTGGAAGGAGCTGGCACTTGAGGGAGACCAACACGCGAGGCCATGCAGTGTGTGCTCAGTGTGTGGGGTTCTCTGTCAACATCTTCCCTTTACTACTCGCTGCCCTCAACTACACTGCTGCCTGTGGTCACCCAGGTGACAGTATTGCAGTGAGGATGGCAGCCACCCTCCCTGGAGGAGCCTCTGGGAGACTCCAGCCCCTAAACGATGCTGAGCTTGTTGCGAACCCAGGTCACCAGTGTTTGCAAGTGGTATTGCAGTGCTGACAGGCCGGTGTAGTGAGGTCATAATGCTGATGCTGTAGGAAGGAGAACAGAACTAGACATGTCCATCTCCAACTAAGGTATTGTCTATGCATTACACCCAGTGCTAGTGGGTACAGATACATTTGAAAGTGGCAAAAACAAAACAAACAAAAAAACTTCAGGAATTATAAGTAGCAAGTTGCTGCTTTTGAGAAAAAATTACATTTGTGTTTTACTCTGAAATTGCTGTTACCTCATAAGTTTCTACGTACATGTTTAGGAAGAAAAAAAGACCATGGATCCATCGGGATACTCCCAACAGCTCAATAGAATACAGTGTTCCCAGCAGTGGTTAAGTAAATAATCCTCTCCATCCTGGAAAACCAGCCTCGCTCTCCACCCCCCCTCCCAATGAAACTTTCCTGAAGCTTTTTCCGTTACTGCTTGCCACCTGTTTGCATTAGTCCTTCTGCAAAACTGTTACCAGCAGTCATGAAGGTCACTTGCCCTCCCCAGTAATGGATTTGGTCTTTCCAGTTTTACACTCTGCTGCCGGCCTCTGACATTTATACAGCATGCCTGCATTCCTGGGATGGCTGTGGTACTGACTTCATCTTCCCTTTCAAATCCTCAGGGCCCAGCCTCATTTCTTTAGCTGCAGCAGCAGGAGGTGAACCTTAAAGGAAAAGTTAACTGTATACTGGAATGCATAGCATGTCTCCCCCCCACCACATGGGACTACCTGTAAATAGGTTGTGTGTTTACTGTACAGTTTCAGTGTGAAACTCTCAAGAGTGGGGTCTAGTCCAAAGGAAATCCTCCTGAGATTTGAGGAAAGATACAAGAATGTTCTTCATGAAATTTGAAGATTTGGGGGGAGGAACATGGCCCCAAATGTTTTTGGAAACAATGAGCACTATAGAAGGTACATTCTCGTTGCTACATTTCATCCTGTTTTTCTCCACCCTGTCTCACTCTGGCACTGGAGCGCCATTGCCACTTAGCTGTGGATCTGCCTTCTTCGTGGTGTCAGCAATGGAGGGACCCCAACAGGATATGTGATATTTGGTCCTCAGGATGACCCTAGTTGAGGTTGTGGGATGGATTTACCAGGGCTGCATAGCTCCTGGTGCCAGGACCCCTACTTTTCCATGTTTTCTCTCCCGGTCTCTCTCTTCCCCCCTCTGTCCCCATAGCACATGATGTGACGTCATGATGATGCATGCATGCCAACCGTGCTGCGTGACTTCTGCATCTCCACCTCTGCCAAGAGTTCCTCCACTGCACTACCACCTGTGGTGACCCAGGTGGCAGTGCTGCAGTAGAGGAAACATCCTCCGCAGTGGAGTGGAGAGTCGCTCTGTCCTGGCTGTAAGCACAGGACAGCTGCTGCTGTTCAATAATTCAGCAGCCTGTAGCAGTGACATGGAGACTTGATGTTTACCACCCAGAACCTCTTCTATTATTTAAATCCAGCGGTCACTTTGTGTTAACCTCAGCCCACCTGGCAGGTGCCTGACACCTCTACAGAGGATTACAGAGCAGCGAGCAAAAAGGCTACTGGGGCTGCCACCTCTTCCACCTAATATGCACATTGTTTTGTATTGCTCGCCTAAAAGGTACTGAGTTACAAGTGAAACCAAGTTCATGCAGTGCCCTATACTCCACAAAAGGAAAAATTAAAACTAAAAATGGGGGCTTAGCCCTTCCATTCCCATATATCACCTGTATCCCCCCATTCTAGCTTTGTGTTTCTGCTTCTCATCCCTGGTTTGCCCCTTTGCTGCCAATGCCCCCCTAACACAGTCCTGAACTTCCTGTGGGCTTGGATCACCCACCACTTACCCAGGGCACCATGGTGGTGGGTGGCCTGCCATGTCGGTTATATGTAGTTCTGGGCATTTTCTTCCTGGTTTTCCTCCCTCTGTCCACCCTGGTCTCCTACTGTCCCCTGCCCTCAACCTGGAATTTCTGCGCTGTGCCCTTCTCTTCCCTCACTGTCCCTCTCCTCCTCCTTGCTGTCCAACCTGCTCCAAGGGTAAGAAGCCCTCTCTATCCTTTTCTTCATTCTCAGACTCCGACTCCTCCTGTCTGATGTAGATTCCAACCCTGGTCCCTTCCCTTCTTCCTCCATTCAGTACTGCCAAAGGTCTTTGAGGAGCTAGGAAGGATATTTACATAGTTAACTGCCCTTTGATCTTCCTTTCAGTGCCAGTTATGTATTCTGATATGCTGTGACCAATTTTGAATAAATAATTTAGCTTTGAGGTGCCCTCATTGGTACATAGTCCCCTCACCAGCTGCTGCTCTTTCTTTTCATATTTCTTAAGACATTTTATGACATCAATAACACCCATTCCATGCTGTTCATCTGAATGGCCTGGAGGGCGTTACTGATGTCAATGTAGAATGTTCAGGCAGTATGAAGAGAGAGAGAGCAGAAACTGCTGAGGAGGGATTCAGGCAGTTACCAAGCCAACAAAATTATTCATTTAACAAAAAGGTCAAAACACATAAGAATATTGAATATATGCTTAAGGGACAACAAGAGGGCATTTAGAAGTGTAAAAATTGTTTCCTGTCACTTTGATGTCTTCCATCTGAATGCCAGGATCCTTCTGCTTAAACTCCCCTTCTCTCCATCTGGCTTCAATTACGCTTGCTGATATCCTCTGTATCTCAGAGTGCTGGCTGTCCTTCAGGACTCCTGACTCTAGCCTGTCCTTTCCTGACTACCATCTTTTCAGTCAAGACAGGTGAAAACATGGAGGAGGAGAAGGAGGAGGAGGAAGAGTTGCCGTTCACATCCACCAGAGCCTCTCATGTACTGTGGCCATCAGGAGGCCATACACTCATACCACAGAGTTCTCCTGGTCAGGCTCTTATTCCCTTTTTCTGTACCTATATTCACTGGGGTTGTCTGTGCCTCTCCTAAGATCTCTGATTCATCCCTGGTTGAGACTTTATACTTCATCACCTCTCATTTCTCACAGGTGAACTTATCCTTATTGGAGATTTCAATGTAAACTGGCTTTCCTGTCCTCCAAATGTACCATTCACAGTACTAAGTCTCTTAATTTGTCCCAGGTTATTTCAGAACCCATCCGGCTCAATCCCCTCCACCAATCACACCTTTTTGGACTGGGTTCTAACCTCCCACCCCACTGCCTTGCTGCAGCAGGTATCTTGCCGGACACATCTGGCGACCACTCCATGATGATCTGTGTCAGAAAATCCAGTGTTCCCCTCCTCGCCAAAATACATCTGATCAAAGTCTCCAGTAGTTAAACATCAGTGCTCTATTGCAGCAGACCGGTCATCCATTCTTTCCGACTCTGATATTGACATGGCCTTCTCTTCCACTCAATTCTCCCTATGTCTGGGACAGGTATTACCCCCCAAGAAATCCAGAGTAAAACTTGCCATCTCTCTGGATTACCACCAGAACCATTGATCTATGCAAGCCCAGAGACCTCACTTGGGCCAGCTACAAATCATCCCACCTCTCCTGACCATATGTCTTACAGGGCTCTGACGAACAATTGTATGAAGGCTGTCTGGGCTGCAAAATCACACTGTTCAAAGCCAGCCTCCAGGAGAACCTTGGCACCCCAGCTAAATTCTGAAGGTTATCCACTCACTTTTGACCCCTGCCCAGTCCACTCCCCAGTCCTCCTGGTAAATGGTTCACTTGTGTCTCACCATACCGCTGTTGCCACTCACTCTGAGTTCTTCACAAGCTGCACACTCCTTCCTTCTTCTCCCTCCTAGTTCCTCTCCTGCTTCCCTTCCGCCATCTCTCACAAGGTCCCTCAATCATCCAGGAAACCCTGCTTGCCCTTTCCTCCTTCAAACCATCAAAGTCCAGCCTGACGGACTGTACCCTAAGCTCCTCCACTCTCGGGTCCTGCCATTGCAGCTCCCTTACTCATCTACTCAATCTTCCTTCTCCCTCAGTGCTGTTCCTCAATTCTGGAAGTTGGCCAGAGTTATTCCACTTCACAGAGTGGGTGGTTACTGCCTCCTGGCAATTTCTGTCCCATCTCTCTTTCCCGCCTCTCTAAGCTGCAAAAGAAACTGGTGCACTCTAGACACCTTAACTTTCTTGCTTCCTCTCACCCTTCCTGTCTGGTTTCTGGAAGCACCATTCCACTGTCTCCTTCCTGATGTGTGTCACTGATTTTAAAAAAATTTTTTCTTTCTTCTCCAAGATCGATCAGGCACATTACAGCTGCTATATTCATCGATCTGGCCAAAACCTTCGATTAGTGTCCCATCCACTCCTAAACAGGCTGAGTTCTGCTGGCCTCTCAGCTCCTGCCGATGCTTGGTTCCATTCCTACCCAACAGGTTGACAACAGTATGTCCCGTTGGAGGTGCCCTATCTCATCCCCTTCCTATCCAGGCTAGGATCCCACAGAGATCCCACAGTTCCATTCTTTAGCCAACTAGCATATCCGATTATATATTTGAACTTTGTTGCTTGCTTTAGGATCTCGCCCTTACGGTTATGTATAAGCAGGGGTAGGTATTTTTTTTTTTTGCTTTGGGCGGTGGAGAAGAGCAGACTTTGTTTTTTGTGGTTTAATATTGGCTTGTTTTATGAAACCAAGATTCAAGATTAAGGAAGCTGCTTTGGAGTTCAGTGATGACTGAGTTGTGGTCATTACCAGCGACTGATATTACAGCATCATCAGCATAGAGAACTGTACGTGCTGAGCAAGCCATTGATGCAGAGTTGATAAAAGGCTGAAGAGTAGAGGTCCAGGTTGACCCCAGGAACATCTAGTTGCATCTCCTTAGCTGCTGATAGGGTATCACCAATTTTAACACGTTGTAACCTGTTGGAGAGGTAGCTGCCAAACCATAGTACCGTATCTGAGGATAGACCTGTAGACAGAAGGCGACTTAGGAGAAGATTGTGATAGAGTTAAAGGCCTTCGTAAGGTCAATGAAGACCGACCTGACTGCTGGCCTACTATCTAAGGCATCATAAAGCTGGGATGAGTAATCAGCAAGGGCAGAGAGTGTAGAGTGCTTTTTTGAATTATGCTGCTGTGAGCAGAGTAGCTTATAGTTATCAAGATATTCGTAAGCTGCTCCAGACCATTCTTTCAAGTACTTTAGAAAGGGAGGTAGGTTGGATGTTTGGGTTTTGTCCCTGCTTTAAAAAACAGGCGTGACGATTGCTGACTTCAGGCATTTGGAAACGCTCCAGATTTAAGAGGTGCATTAAACACCATAGTAAGAGGACTGGCCAATTCATTCAGAATACCAGCCAGCTTCATGTCAAGCAGATCCACCCCATCCTGGTTTTGCCAGGGGCCCCACGCTTCTAAAGTAAACTGGTGGTACATCGTCCCTTGGGGAATCTGAGGGCAGTTGGGCATTGCTGTCCATGAAGATCTTTAAGCTAATCACCAGGGAGTACACAGAAAGATCAGTGAATGCATTGTTGAGCTCATTGGCAATATCAGTGGGTTCCTGTAGGGTCCCTTCCCAGTAACTAGTAGATTTGGGGGCTTGTCCATTAGGGGTTTCAAAGAGCTCCAAAATTCTCTTCCAGAACCAGAGGTTTTACTTAATAGAGCCTTACTGAAGGAGGCTTTAGCCTGCTGAATGAGGTTAGTGCTGGCATTTCTGGCTGCCTTATAGGTGTTAAATGCAGCCGTGTTCCAGCTGTTTTAGCTATATGCCAAATATTGTCTCTGTTCTTCATAAGTTGAATGAGGAGTTGGTAAGCCATGGATTAGAGGTTCCCTAATTGTTTTAGTTTTATATGGTGCAAAAATATCATAAGCATTGTGGAAAATCGTTATAAAGTAGTTGAGGGCCTCATTATCATCAATATCCCCTGCCAACTGAGACCAATCAAGTTGTGTCACATACATCTTGAAGTGTTCAAGTAACCCAGGCCTCAAGCAGAGATTCTTGGACACCTTGGGTGGATTCTTGGGAAATTGTGTGACCAGGTACACTTCACAGGGCTGTCTGGCAGAACTGTGACCTCAGTAACATACTCCGGATGTGTGGTAAGGAGCCAGTCTATGAGAACTGCTCCCTATTTTGCAGTTAAGTCGGGTGTCAGCGGTGACCATCTGGGTTAGGAAAAGGCTAGATATTAGATCCTTGGCTTTTTCTTTCTGGGAATGCCAGTTAATATTGAAGTCACCTACAATGACCTTCTCGCATTGATTATCTAACAGCTACAGGCTTGTGGTCTGTGGAGCTGCCACTGACACTGCACTCAACAGTGTCCAAATTATTAAATAAGGCATACCGCCTAACCCTGGCGCAGACAATTACACCCATACTTGCACTCTGTATAAAAGCACTAACTGGCTGAGCCTAAAAGACAGGCTCAAATACCAAACCTGTCTATTGGGTAAAAGGCTGTCCTCGGAAAAACACCACCCTGTATAGTAAACCTGCTCGAGGCCTCTCCTCATCACATATCACCAGGGGAAGAAAAGCGGAGCACTGTCCATCCCATTCCGGCAAATCTCTCACTTGTCAGCATACTTCACCTACCGAGCCCCCTCTGGCTAAATGAACTCCAGCAGAAACTACATACACACAGCCTGCCTCAGTTCAAAACTGGCCTCAAACTGCACCTACAGTCTATCTCACAATGTACATGCCCCCAGGAAAAACCTGATAGACTCACCCACTACCACCCGTTAAACCCAGCACTGAAACCCGTGACTATTAAACTGCCTAATGCGCTGAACCTGTATGACTGTATCTTTCTGTAGTCTGTAACCACTGTATTTGTGCTAATCCTGTAACAACTGTATATGCTCTGAAATCTGTATTCACTGTACTGGTGTTTCTGTATCATTAGTCCTCCCTGACATGGAACCTTTGTAACTGAACTTGTTCTGAAACCTGTAACCACTGTATTTGTGTTTTGCAATGTTTGTCCACACTGACGTGGAACCTTTGTAAAGAGCTCACCTCAAAGGTTTTTCCGAATATTCATAAATAAATAAAACAGCTGCTGGTTTGCTGTGGCATGGTTAAGTATAAAACAGTTAAATATACTACTATCTTAAAAGACCAAAAAATAAACTAGATAAAACCGCAACAAAACATAAAGTAATTAAACAAAATAGAAAAATAGAGCAGCCCCCGCAGACTCCCACTGGTGAATCCTGCCACTCCTGTGAAGAACAGCACAGCTTGTGTTGTAAGCTGAGGGGGAGAGGACGGACAGGCAGCAAACAGTTTTTGCAGATTAGCATTGTAAAACAAATTGGTCAGTTCTCATTGTTACGCAAATTCCTGCATGAACTTAGAAGTATCCCACACAGGAAGGAAAGAAACATGCACTCTGTAATAGCTGTAAATCTGAGACGTTTTATTTATCAGTCCAGTGCTCCCACAGTGTATTGCAGTACTAATTGACAGTGCCCAAACAAAATGCAGTGCCTAGCAATTGTCAGCATGGAGACACAGCCCAGACTGCCCTAATAGAGTAAAAATTTCATGATCCAGTCCTTGGGAAGTCCATGATTGTAAAAGTTGTGTTGTAAACCATCTGCATTGCAAAGATCTTCATCCTCCAGGTCTCACCAGGTTGAAATGTTGGCCCTTTTGCCCCAAAAGTGCTTTGCACGGTTGCCTTGAGCAAGATTACTGGTTTGGGCCCAGTGTAAAACTCTGGGGGTGAGACCGAGAGGTGAGGATCTTGTGCTGCATCAGGCACAAAGATTTTTAGAGTTACTCATTTCATTGTGTATGTCTCTCTCTCTAGGACACAGGCAGAGATGGGTCACACCTGCCGGGGGACCATCAATCTGGCAACAGCCAACATCGTTGTCGAGGACTCCTGCAACTTCATAATCTCGAATGGCTGCACCCAGACCTACCACCTGAAGGCCAGTTCAGAAGTAGAACGACAACGCTGGATCACAGCCCTGGAGCTGGCCAAGGCGTAAGGCTGTACGACGTAGGCAGAGTCAGGTGCGGGCTGGTCACAGGGTGTCCCATAGAGACATCCCGCAAGGAATATACCTGAGATTTACTGAACAGGGCACAGGGTGTTGTATGGGAAAATCCCATATGGAATACACAACTGGTCACAGGTTGTCACATGGGGTAATCCCACAGGGAATAAACCCTTGAGGTTTACCTAACTGGTCACAGGGTGTCACAGGGAAGTCCCATAAGGAATACACACCTGAGATTCACCTGACTGGTCACAGGGTGTCACATGGGGAAATGCCACAGGAATACACACCTGAGATTTATCTAACTGGTCACGGGTGCCACATGAGGAAATCCCACAGGGAATACACACACCTGAGAGTTACCTAATAGGTCACTGGGTGTCACATGGGGAAATCCTATAGGGAATACACACCTGAGAATTTTTGGGATTTGATTTGCTTACCTGGTAGGTCCACGTGTAAAGACTGCCCATTTCAGGGCTACCAGGATAAGACTACATACGAGGGAAAGAAAGATAAACCATAAATTGAACAGAAAACCATTGCATGCAGACTGCAATTGGTAGTAGACATTTCAGTTGACTTTAAATGATCATATACTGGATTAAGTCCAAACAGCAGTTGAAGATGTTTAAAATGTTTGGCACACAAAAGAAAGCCTTCTCCATATAATATTTGCATTCTTGGCACAGAAAAGGTGTTATTGTTAGATGATCTTGTTAGGATATCAGCTCTCATTGCCGGAAATGGTTATATCAAACTTTGTGGAGCCAAACTAATAACATAGTTCCATCAGAACAAATAGAAGCAAAGTAAGTTTTACTGCTTCCTTGTCGGCCTTGTAATTTCAGTTCCAGGATTGCGCTGCCCAGTGAACTGAGTGATAGATCTGGTAACTTGGAATGTTCAGGAAACAGTTTTATTTCTCTTCTCTTTCTTGGCACAGATGACTCTGGTGATGAGGAGCCTGCTACCATGAAGACGGACAAAGCGGAGATTCAGAACACCTTGCGCACGCTGTCCAGCAAGGTGGAGGATCTGAGACGTAATGACCTCATCGCCAAACATGGCACAGCGTTGCAGCGCTCAGCCAGTGAGCTGGAGACGCTGAAGCTGCCGTCGAGAGCAACGAGAAGATCAAGCAGGTGAACGAGCGGCAACGCTGTTCCGGATCACCTCAACGCAATGATTAATGTGAGTGCTGCAGTCCTCTGCCAGCAACGTCCTTTATTAGCCAGCTGCAGAGTTTTATTTTAATTCCTGTGTTTAAAGCCATCCCAGTGGCGCTGAGATTTGAGGCAATAGACTCCTCACGTCCACGCCACCCCAACGACCGGGTTTGGGAGCGAGCCTAGGTCGTCGGGGGTTCAGCAGGGAGAGAGAGAGAGGATCGAGCGTCCTGGGGACAACTCTCTTTCTTTCTCTGTCTATCTCTGGGAGGGATCTAGGCACGCCCAGCACAGCAGCAGCCCCGGTTGAAGCCGGAGGCACTGTGCACGCTTAGGGCTAACGTAGCAGGGGAAGAGCTGCGGCAAACGCAGGTCGTCACTGCACGTCCGAACTGTGGAGGGAGGAGGCAGCAGCATGCATAAGGAAAAATCCCCACCCTGGGGATGGGCGAAGGCACCATGGCCTCTGGGCCACACTCCCAGTATCAGACCCTCTCCTCTCGGTGTGCCAGCTCGCAGAAACTTGACACGCTTACACTATAGATAGAGCACCCTGGCATGGCGCGAGGTAAGGCATCCAGTGCCACCGGCCGCTCCTTTTGCACTCTGTTCCATTAGCCCTGTCAATAGTTAATAGTCTTGTCCCGGTTGTCTGTCGTCACCTTGCACTGTGTCCCCTTACAGGCCTGTCGTGAGTTTAGCGCTTGCCCAGAACAACAGCAAGAAATGGCAGAAGGCACTGCAGCAGGAGCGGACCAGCGGATCCGATTGGAGGAGACGCCGAGCAGCTGGCCAAGCAGCACAACAATCTGGAGCGGCTTCGTGGGGCGACTGTCCTTCCAGCTAACAGTCCTGGCAGTGGCGGTTCTGGCAAAGGTAAGTACTCTATGCTGCCTTAATGTTGCAGTGGTACTGGCTGGAGCTGTGGTGTTCTGAACATGTGGGGGTGACTTTTCAGTTTTGGTTTTTAGCCGCCCAGTGGCACTTAGGGTTGAGGCATGGTGCAATGTTGGTGTCTCAGGTTTGGATGTGGGCTCGTTGCAGGGGCTCGGCTGAGGTGGGACAGGATAAAGCATCCGGAGGACTACTATCCTCTCCCAGAGAGAGAGAGAGGATTTCAGTGCCTGGCATTGGCTGGGTGTAAGGCAACCAGGGACTGTTAGAATGGGGGCTTCCAGTGTTCCACATGCGGAAGTGTGCGTGGGGATGTCTGGCGCACTGCCTGCCACCCTTGGGGAAGAAAACTGTGACAATGGAGTCCCACACAGCTGCTGACCCTAGACACCCTGTGGCCCTGCACTCCAACAAACACCCAGGCAGCGCTGTGTATGCAGGAAGGTATGCCCTGCAGGAAAGTTGGGGGGACACAGGGTTTGGGTTTATGAATGGCTAACAGCTTTGAGTAGACTGAAACTGTATGCAGTCAGCAGACCACACAGCTTCCAGGGTGAAGAAGGCATTCAGAAGGCTACTGCACCTGCCAGCCTGGTGGCACTGAGGTGCTGGATGCCTTACCTCATGCTTCGCTGGCAACCGAGGTCTCGGAATGGACTCTGGTCATCAGGGGTGCCAGGGAGAGGGTTGAGCAGGATTGAGAAAGCCGGAAGGCAGCTGTCCTCTCCCGGGTGTCTCCTCACCCCCACCCCGTAGTCCCATTGGCACCAGGTGGAGGTCCGATGGTTAATGTAGGCAGCGGGGAGACACGAAGGAGGGCACCTATGATCGCAGGTGCGCATGCCACCACATGCGCTGCATGTCCAAGGTCGGGACCGGAATTGCAAAATACCATAAAAATCTATATGGAAAAAAATAAAGGCGACTGCAGCCAAGGGGTGTTAATGAATGAGTACTTAGCCACAGTGTCTAACAGTGTAACCCGTATTGGAAATGAAGACTCCTGACGGTCTGTAGTTATATTCTTTATTGCAGTTGTAACGTATTTTGATGACCTGAACATTTAATAAAGTTTATATTAGCCATCCCAGTGGCGCTTGAGGGTTGAGATGCGGACGCCACACCTCGCACCACACCGTGACCTGAGTTTGGGAATGAGCCGGGTTGGTAGGGAGGGAAGAGATTGAGCGTCTGAGGGACTGCTCTCTCTTCCCAAGGAGGGCTCGGGGGAGGAGCGATCACTTGTAGAGCGACCTGGCAGTAGTGTAGAGGCACATGACGTGAGCGACGCCATGTACGTAGGGGGGTGGAGCTGCAGCACAGTGATGCCTTTGACGGCGCAGCACTGCATGGGAACAGTAACCTATAAGGAAAACTCTCTGGAGCCGGGTGAGATGATCGGAGGCCTCAGGAGCCACCCACATCCCATCGCTGGTCCAGCGCCCCAGGCCTCTTCATGGGTCACCCGACGACTGGTAGGTACCTCTCACTACAGAAAGTGCCATCAAGGGAGGACGGGCCCTCTCCTGGAGGGTGATCTGTGGGGCTCGACCTAACTAGTCGTTAGGGGAAGAGCCTGGAAGATGCTGAGATTCAGGCTGGGAGTTAAAGGCATCAGCTGAGCAGGCACTCCTGAGCGTGCCTGGTCCCAGGGAGAAAAAAGTTTGGAGGGGAAAAAAAAAGTAAAGTTTATATTTAGAAAGAAGAAAGGGGCTGCAGAACTTGATCTGGGTAGAGCTGCTAGTAGACCTGGGTTTACATGCTGTTTTTGGGGAGTGGCAGTCTGTAAGTGTGCTGCTGTATGCAGGGAGTGGAATGGGCCCGGGGTGTGTGGGTGGGTTGGGGGTGGAGGCATGTTGGATTTGATTTTACCCAGGAATATCAGGGGGCTGTTCCACCTTTCCTGGTTAATGAGTGTGACCGCATGTTGTCCCAGTGGGTCGCTGAACATGTGGAATGCTGGGATGTGAAAGTCTCCTTCATGACCAACCTATGGAGACTGCGCCTCATTGTTGCTCCTGTTTGACCACCTGGTGGCTGTATTGCACTGCATTGGGAATAGAAGGTGATAATTTGTCCGGCAGTGGCATATCTGGATCCTGTCAACACCCCTTCCTCTGCCCCTCCCCATGTAGCACGGAGGGTTGAGACGCTGGACGCCTGACGTGCTACTCCATTGCCAACCCCGGTTTGGGAGCAGACCAGGGTTTGCTGGGGTTGGCGGAGAGGATTAAACATCCAGAGGACAGCTCTTCTCTCCCAGTGAGGTGGGACATGGAACCCACTGTGTTTGGCCACTGGCGGCGGCTGAGGAAAGGCAGCCAGGGACAATGGGGAGAGGAGGTCGCTGACATCCTGCACACAGAAGCATGTTCAGGGCAGTCTTGGGTGGCATCGTGTGCCTGCTCCCTAGGGGAGGAAAAGTGACAGTCCCCAGATCGGTTGGCCGTCTCTGGCTAGCACATGGGCCACACATCTGTAGCATGATTGTAAGTCCCGGAAGAGAGATGGGGATGGTTGGTGGGTGGTGTTCAGCTGCTCGGGGTGGGGGCTGGAGGTAAAAATTAACTGCAAAAAAAAAAGTGTCCCCATGTTCTTTGCGTAGTTGCTAATTTCTGCATTTGTTGCATAGCTTGTACTTCTCCTTGTATTTGTCTTTCACTTTTACCGATATGAATGTTGTACTTCTGCATCTCGGGCACTGGATATGCCTTAAGTATGTATTAATTGCCGCTGTAGTTATTGTACTGTTCTCCTTGTAACCTCCAGGTTCCACCCAAAAATAGTTGACTGTTTGTCTAGTATACTTACCTGGTGAATAATAACTTAAATAAATTATACTCTGGTCTGCTTGTGCGCCTTAACCTTCTCTACAGCAACAGACCTAGCAGTCACAAGCAGGGTATATGACGTCCATTCTAGACTCCACCACAGCTTTTAAGGAAGGAATAACACATGACCGGTGTGCAGTTTGAAGGGAATAATACATGCCTTGCATGTTGGAGGTTAAGCATGAGCGAAACTATTGCCGCCACCACCCAAAAGTATCTTTATTCACTTTATAACTGTATTCTGTGGAATGTGTCAGATTTTATTTGTATAAAAAATTCATAGTTCAGGTGAGGGGGTATGGTTGTCAGAAAATAGTCATGTGACTTGTTTCAGCCAATAAGGTTACAGGATTTTCATGGCCCATTTTATAAGTGAACTGTAAGAGACGAGCACCAATATCCCTTGTAATGAAGAACAAATGGCTGTACATTTAAGGGTGGGGTCAGATGGGCCTTATTCCGACTGCACTGGATGACCTTCTCGAGTTCCCCTATATTATCCAGTCTCTCCAGCATGCTGGCTGAGCCCCAACCCCCCTCCCCAAACTTGGTTTGTGCCATTTCCCTTGGTGGCAGTTGGGGTGGGGGTGGCATCTGGGTGAAAATGACCTGGTAATAGAAGGGAGTGTAGCTGACAGCTGGGACTCTCTGGAGCCTGAAGGCGAGGCAAACTGGAGGAGCAGGAAAAGGAAAAATCCTAGCCTGTGACGAAATGTTTGAAGTTTAGAATTAAACTGTATGTTTAAGACACTAAATTTCCTCCAGCCCCGTCCGACTTACTCCGTGTCTTTGTTCTTCCAATTGCTGGATTGATGGGATGGGCTTTGTCCCCACTGAAGGTCCGTGCTCAGAAAGGAGATAGGTGCCAGGGTCTGTGGAGTGGGAGTGGCATCATTCTGCAGTGATTGAAGATTCTGTCCCGCTTCTTGATCCCCTGCCCCCAACATGTCCACGGGCGTGAGCTGAGTGACGATGCACCTGGAAGTGTGTAATGTACCCAGTCAGTATCTTCCTCCCTGATGCCAAGCCCTGACTGCACGACCACCTTGACACAGGTTTTAGTTGCAAGATAACAGCTGCAATTCTCCCCCAGGCAGCACCTGACAAGTCAAGCTGGGTTACTGGCATTTGAAGTGGTAGCGCTACTGATGCACTGACGGCTGTCTTTCTGCCACCACCACACACACAGTTCAAAAGTGGTCCTTGGGTTAACCATCTGCCTTTAAAAGCAAGCTCATAGAAGGTTGGGATGGAGAGTTCTGGTGTGGATTTGTGTTTCTCTTGTTACATGTTCCCTACTCTGTGCTCAAGTGTGCATTGTCAAACCAGTTAACCATTTCCTCCCCAGGAAGCTGAAGGAGGCCCTGGGAAGGGTGATGTTAGCGATGAAGATGAAGAGAATGAATTCTTTGACGCTATGGAAGATGCACAACAATTTATTACTGTCCCTGCAGACCCCAGATACCACAAGTAAGTGCCCAACCCCTCTTTTTTTATATAGTTTTTTTTTGTTTGTTTTGCTTCCTGGCATACGGGTAGGCTGATCGTCCCATCCCTGCTGCCCCAACCAGTTGCCACCTCCCCAAGACTCAGTGAGCCTGCAGGTCCCCAGCGTCTTTCCCCCAATAGTGAGGGAGGCACCCTCCCACCATACATAATCTAGATTTGTGGCGGTGGTTCCTGGTTGGCAGTGTGCGCTGGCAGTAGCACATAGGGCTTCATGAGCCAGCACTGCCTTTCCTTGTCCCTGCACTGCAGAAGGCAGTAGTGCGTGCTTGTGGAGGCACACATGCACTATGTCAAACTGGCGGTCCCTCCTATATGTGCCACCCCAGTCTGCTCTTCCACCAGGTTGCCACTTGGTGCCATTCAACAGCGAGGCTAAGGCCCTGTCCACACTACACTGAAAACTCTCCTCTGTCACATTACAGAGGGTCCAAACCGTTACCGCAATAGTTTGTGTTTACACCTGTAACATTACAGAAGGCGTTTTTAACCATTGTTGAAACCACTTATGGAGTGGTTTAAACAATGGTTACAAAACCGGTTCTGCCTCTGTAATGTTACCAGCTGTAGTGTAGACGCTGCGAGCGTGTAGCCCCAGCATTACCTCAGTGCAGCACGAACTGCATTGGGGATGGGGTGCCGATCGTAATGTTACTAGCTGCAGTGTAGACGCATGAGCATGTAGCCCCAGCATTGCCCTCGGTGCAGTACACGAACTGCATTGTGGGATAGGGTGCTGACTGTAACGCTACCAGCTGTAGTGTAGACGCATGAGCATGTAGCCCCAGCATTGCCCCTCAGTGCAGCATGAACTGCACCGTGGATAGGGTGCTGACTGTAACGTTACCAGCTGTAGTGTAGACGCATGAGCATGTAGCCCAGCATTGCCCTCAGTGCAGCATGAACTGCATTGGGGATAGGGTGCCGACCGTAACGTTATCAGCTGTAGTGTAGACGCATGAGCATGTAGCCCCAACATTGCCCTCAGTGCAGCATGAACTGCACCGTGGGATAGGGTGCCACCGTAACGTTACCAGCTGTAGTGTAGACGCATGAGCATGTGGCCCCAGCATTGCCCTCAGTGCAGCACAAACTGCATTGGGGATAGGGTGCTGACTGTAACGTTACTAGCTGTAGTGTAGACACATGAGCATGTAGCCCCAGCATTGCCCTCAGTGCAGCATGAACTGCACCATGGGATAGGTGCCACCGTAATGCTACCAGCTGTAGTGTAGACGCATGAGCATGTGGCCCCAGCATTGCCCCCAGTGCAGCACAAACTGCATTGGGGATAGGGTGCTGACCGTAATGGGTTACTTGTCGCCACAATGCTGGGGCTGGCTGTAACGGTTCCAACGTTATTATTATGATGGTTGACTAACAGTGTGACACACTGTAATGTTTACCATCTGTAACTATTTGAAACCGTTACAGGTTTTTAGTGGTGTAGTGTGGACAGGGCCTAAGATACCCCCCACCCCCAGGAGAGGAGAGCAGTTCAGCAGACACTCTGTCCAATCAGTGGTGACTTGAGTTGTTTCAGGTCCCTTTCAGACATACTCCACCTGGTCAAGGCTCTTTTCTCCCAAGCTGTCCACCTTAACAGTTCTCTTCCACTACCAGTTACTGGATGCAAATCAATAATCCTGTGATGAGCCTTTTCAGTCTCTTGAAATCTTTGTCGAGTTATAATTGTAAAACTGATGCATTGATTTCTGGGTGTTTTTTATGTATTCTTTGTATGTATTTTGTATTCATGTTATTTTCTTCATAGTTTTCATTTATTTATTAGCTTCTGGTGACTGGGTAAGTGCATTAGGCAATAATCCTGCCTATTTTCAGAGCACGATCCGGGGAGTACAGTGTATAAACTGGGATCCGTATGAAATCCGACAACCACATTCCCAACAATAAAAAAACAACACCACAATCTCGTCATGGTTGAAATCCGCAAACTAATAACCGTAATCCAAAATCCCAACAAACAAGTTAGACAGAAAATGCCTCTCTATCACCCTCATTAGGCATAACTCCTTCATTAGGCATACACTGCACGGACTACAGAAACACTGTCACAGAAGGCACAGCAAATCAGTGAAATAAAGCAAGTTCAGACAGTCATTTACATTTGTATGCAGTGAACTTTACCTGTACCATGTTGTAGTTTCTGCTGACACCATAGTTCTCCAGGGAGCCACTGCTCCCTCAGTACCGTAAGTATTCTCTGCATTTTATACGAGTTACCGTACGCCCGGTAACCAGAATGGCACCACTAAACAAACTGTAATCTGGGTACTCTTTATGATAGGTTACCTTTCTTCCTCCCTATGGGGTGGTGGCGATCAGTTTCTGCTCTCCGCTGGATCACCTGGTGCCCCTTCTCAGCCCGACTTTCCGGTGCAATGACCCCAGCTGCTGCGTGCATCAGCAAGTCTCACAATGCCCCAGAATACAGCTCGCCAGATGCGATGGTACACACACAGATAAAACTATGTTACAACACAGGTTTGCCTTCCAGTGTGGACGGATATGTCACCGCTCCCAGACATGGCAAGGCAACTGAACTGTATTCAATGTGGACAGGGCCAAAGAAGGTACAAATCGGCAACACAACAAATTAGTGAAATTAAACAAAGGTGTTTCTGGTCGCAGGCAAAACTGTTATCCAGAGAGGGTGACTTGTTTCCTGTATTTTAATGTTGTGCTGTGTTGTCCTATCTTTGCCTTACTGTGATCATATTTTTATAAAAGTTTACCGTACGATACAGATTTCAGGATTTCATCATGTCTGCATTGGTAACCTTGACGGCATTTTAATAGTGGGGAGATTGTGTGTCGTGCTCAAGCTGATGGATTCCAGAGGTCGATTCCGTGCTCTAACAAGTATAAACTACAGTGACAAATAATTGGGTACAGAATACAATGATACAATCAGGACAAAATAATCAACAAACGCCCAAGAGCAAAAAGCATCAAATTATCCACGCAAGCATAAGCAGAAGTAACAATAAAAATGGTGCAGTGGTACAAGTAGTGCAATATAGCCGGTAAAGAAGTCAAACAGACTAATAGAGGAGAAACAGATAAGTGATTCACAATCAAGAGAAGAAAACAGAAGATAGCCATAGAACAGTCTGGTAGGCAAGCAGAAAGACAAGCATCCAGTTAAGGGTCCTGTCTCTTAAAAATCTGATCGCATGTTGCTCTGCGATGTTTGTCAGATAGATAAATAAATAAATAAATAAATGAAACAAAACTATGCAACCAGTTCTGGGCCACAGAGTGCCTGAAATTGGAAGCATTGGCTGCATGCCGAGGAATGCGTCGAGAGGGCAGTCAGCAACGGAAACCGCAGGTGATCCTCCTGCTGCACAGATCATTGGTGCGACTGCACCTTGAGCACGCGCAAGGGTTTGTTTAGTTTAGTTTAGTTTATTAGTCTAGGAATTAATACCTCTGAGCCAGGGCTTTTACAAAGGTTCCACGTCACAAAGAACATTTAACAAAGCATACACATTACAGGTAAAACCAGACAGGAAAGTTACATCATAAATTTGCTATTAACAGTTTAAGGCAGTAACGTTTTAAGTTTCATAGAAAACAAGCTATAACAGGTTCAAGCGAGTAGACAATTTGAGGTTAAGGAAACTTCCAGGAGAGGGTGATCATTAGGCCAAAGGAGGCTAGAGAGGAGGGAAAGGTGGTGAGCGGAGAGTAAGTGAGAGGGACAGGAAAAAGGGGGAGTGAGTTTGGGTGGGAGACAGGAGTAGTAGAGGTACCAGAGGGTTCATTAGTCAGGAGGAAGAGGCCTCAGAAGTGAGGATGGACATGAGGAGTAGTAGTCTTTATCTAGCGCAATCACAGTTGCTAGTGGTGGTGAGGTGGGCATAGAGCATGAATTTGAAAGCTTCAAGCGAGGTTGAGGATAGAGTAGGTGGACTAAGCGATTGAACCATGTTGGGGCCCTGTATGCGAAAGATCTTTGTCCCTGTGCAGTCCGCATCTCGGAACCAGAAAGGTTATGCTCAGATCTGGTGGAGGGTCGGAGCCAGGATTCAGTCGGAGTAGGTTTTGAATACATAATGGAGTCAGTCCCAAGATTGATTTTTGCCATTGTGCAGGTGAGATAAATAAGACGATTTGATAGGTTCAACCAGCCTGATTCATAGTACAGATCACACGTGAGTCAGTCTTTGAGCCACTGTGAGGAGCCGGCAGGCCTTATTTAGAGTGATTGAGATACGCCTTAGAGCAGTGGAGGTAGCTGAGCCATAAATAATAAGGCCATAGTCAATGATTGAGATTATGGAACTCTGTATAGCTATTCTCAATGCCGCTTGATTTAGAAATTGACGGATTACGGAATAGTATTCTCAAGGCGCTGGTTCATAATTGCCGCAGTGTTGTCAATGTGGGTTGTAAAGGTGAGCCCTTGGTCAAAAGTGATGCCAAGGTATTTGAAAGTATTTACTTGGTCCGTGTAATTCTCAGAGAGGTTTGTATGGTGAGTGGAGTATTCCTGTTTTTGTTTTGGTGATTGGAGAAGAGCATGGTTTTGTTTTATTGTGGTTTACACAAGTTTACTATCCAGGAACCACCTTCAACACTAGAGAAAGCAAGTTGCAGGCTTTTTCGAGGGAGTTTGGATCCTTGTGGGAAGAGAGAATTACAGCATCATCAGTGATAAGATTATTTTCTCCTGGCAGATATCTGGGAGGGAGTTAAGGAACAGGCTAAAGAGGAGCGGTCCAAGAATTGATCCCTGTGGTACACCGAGAGAACTGGTTTGAAGTCGGAGAGTTCATTAGAGATTTTACAGCCTGTGACCGATTGGACAGGTAACTTTTACCCAAGCACAAGGACCTTCGCCAGGCCTAGGCTAGAAAGTAGGGAGGTAAGTAGGCCATGATGGACTGTGTCGAAAGCTTTTGTAAGATCGAGAAAGACTGAACCTGTTTGGCACCCCTTTGTCCAAGGCTGAGTGGACTTTCCAGAGAAATCAAGTAAGGCTGTTGTTGTGCTATGTCCTTTCCTAAAGCCGTGCTGTTGATTACAGAGTAGATTGTATTTGTCCAGGTAATCAGAGAGTTGGTCTGCCACTATTCGTTCAAGTGCTTTGGAGAGGGGAGAGTATTGATATTGGTCGATAGTTTCCTTGTTGAGGTTTTGTCCCCCCTTTGTGCACTGGCGTAACTATGGCAGATTTCCATTTGTTGGGAAATTGACTTGCAAAGTGACAGATTAAGAATTTTGGTAAGGGGGTGAATTACTTCATCCAGGGTGAGAGACAGGATTTTTAGATCTAGCGTGTCACTACTTGTTCTGGATTTGGAGCAGGCCTTTCTTATGTACTTGTGTGCTTGTGCACTGTGATTTTCTTTGAAGTAAAATTGTGGTTTGTCGCGAGGGTGTTTTGTAATACTAGGCTAGGTACAGGTAAGTCCGAGAAGAAATCTGGGGGAGGACCCCACTAAGGTCTGTGAATGTCTTATTAAGCGCATCTGCAATAGACTTCGGTCAAGAGTGGTGGATCCATCAACTTTCATAATGGTAGGTGACGATTTTGATTGTTTACCCATTATGTTTCGGATGTTGTCCCAAAAGCTCTTCCATCACCCCAGGTGGATTCTAAGGGCATTTTTGAAATAGGCGCCTTCATTTGCCTAATTTGTGAGGTACATCTATTTCGCGCCTGCTTGTATTTTAGGGTATCATGAGGTGAGCCTGTGTTCTGGCAACTGCCCAGCGTGGTCCCGAACCTTGAGCTCGGCAAGTAGTTTGGCAGTAATCCATGGATTTGATAGCGCTTTGATTTTACGTTTTTACTGGGGCGAGTAAGTCGATGCAGAGTTGAAAGATTTAATGAAGTATTCTAGTGCGGTATTAATATCAGTTGATCTCAAGGATTGGCATCCAGCCCTGTTGTAGGAGATGGGTTTTCAACTTGATAAGATTCCAAAGGCAATACTCTGCTTGTTATAACTTTAGGGGTGGCTTGAGAAATTTATTAGACCAGGTACAGGACACTGGGGAGTGGTCACTGAGGGAGTCAGGGAGGACTTTAATGTTTTTATCCGTCAGGGTGATTTTGTGAGAACCCAGTCAATAAGGGTGCTTGTACCAGTTTTGTAATTTTTCCGGGTGGGGAGGTTACCATCTGAGTCAGGGTTTGCTGCTAGGATGTCATCTTTGTAAGAGCCAGTGTCAGAGGCAGCCAGTTTATGTTGAAATCCCCGAGGAGGAGGAGCTCATTTTCAGAGGGCTGCAGACTAACAAAATCAAGTACAGACTTAATACTGGCATGGTGGTCTTTTGAGGAAATATAGACTGTGCCACTGTGAGAACTTTGTTTTGTGCACCAAGAAGCAGTTTGATAGGGAGGAGTTGCATCTCATGATTTGTGGGGGGGTGAAGCTGCTGCTGCTGACAGGAGAGGTTGTCCTTTATAGATAGCACAGCCCCACCTTTCTTGCTTGCCCGGTCGAGTCTGAAAAGATTGTAGCCTTCAAGCCAGACCGCATGATCCGGTGCTGGGAGATAGCCAGGTTTCCACAATGGCTAGTATATCAGGTTTTTTGTCCAGCGAGAGTTTGAAGAGATGCCAATTTGGGAAGAAGGCTGCAGATATTTAGAGTGATAATGGAGAGACCATCACTAACTTTCCCTGTTTTTGCCGGCTTTAAAGTGCATAGGACCAGGGTTTGGGGTGTATCCCACCAGATATTAAAAGTAGGAGGAGCAGGAGTTTCAGCGATGCCATTCGTAGTTCATAATAGGTTGGAGTGAGTTTCTGCTTGTACTTTTAAGATGCTTGGATTGTCTCTGGAGTCCCAGTAGAGGGTGATCTGCTAGTGAGTTATAATGATGTGGCAGTTTCCAATTGGGAAATATGGCTCTTGCACCCAGGTATTAATTGGGTGATGTTTGTTTAAGACTTTCAGAGTAAAAGCCATGGTACAATGTTTCGGTAGTAGTATAGAAAGGTGAGAGTAGGTGGAGGGGTGGGTAGGTGGAGGGGGAGTTGGCATAAAGGGAAAAGGAGGGTGAGCAGGAACAGGTGGTAGGGACTAAGCCAAAGCACTTTTTAGCGAGACAGAGAGAGCCGAGAAGTAGTGGGGCTAGGCAGTCGGGGTGGCGAGCAATAGGAGGGTGGTGGGGCACGGATTTTAGTGTCAAGGTGATATCTAAGCACTGTGTATAAGTACAGAGAAAAATTTAAAAAAAGACTGGAAGAGTTTGGTTCCAGAGGGTTTAAGAGAAGTATTATAGTACTGTTGAGATCCAGGATCACATAATATGTTAAAGTTCCTGAAAGGTGATAAACTGTGGCCTGCATATGCAATGTAAAATCCTTTGTCTATATGTTTTGTTGTTCAAAGTCCTCAGAGATAAGTACAATACCTTGGGAGTAGGTCAGACAGTAGGCATATGCAATGTGGAAATCTGTTTGTATGTTTCCTTTGATCTTCAAGATCTTTGATCTTCCTTTGAGAATCCTATCTGGGTATGACTATGAGATAGGGAAGCAGTGCAGAGAAGGGACCCAAACTGAGTCAGTGGATTGTGGAGGGGTGGGGGTGGAAGGCATAACAAGAGAGGGGCGTAGACCTTGACACGATATGATGGAGACCAGGAGGCACCAGGAGACATCTGCAAGCATCTGCGGGGGATAAATAGGGCGGAGCTCAGTGGCATTAGTACATTAAGCAGCAACACAGGAACGAAGGGGAAATTCAGTAAAACTGGCAAGGGGTAGGTTCAAATGATGTCCGCAAGCGCTTTTTCAGTGAAAGGGTGGTGGATATTGGAAAAGCTGCCTGAGGAGGTGGGACAGGCTAAAACAGTGGAAGGATTCAGTGTAAGGTGGGACAGGCACATGTCCACAGTAAGTGGGAGGGTGCAGACTGGGTGGGACGCCTGGCCCTTGCTGCATCTTTTTGTGTGTTTCTGTTTAAATAAACTCATTTCAGATTAGGTCACCCAGCATCTACTGGCTGATAATGGCTTTTCAGCCACTAAAGACCTGGATTCAATTCAAACCTGTGACCTAAGAGGTGAAAGGTTCTGTTACCTTGCTATACTGATTGATGGCTTCTTGACTGTCTTCCTCACCAGACGCACTGGCAGTAATATTAGTGGAGCCAGCAGTGACATTAACCTGGACGATCATGTAAGTTCCATTCTTCTTTACAACTGCTATTTGTTTTGTTTGATTCTTTAAAGTACATAAAACTATCTTTATTACAGCTGGAAATATGGGCTGTGGATTATTTATCTATTTATTTTTTAAAGGTCACTCAGCTGCAGCTGGGCATGTCCTTTCTCTCCCCCTTTCTGTTTCCAGACAGCACAGCTCTTGCACTCACCAGTGCATGGAGCGTGTCTGTCATCTGGTGGTGTTGTCACTTAGTTCTTCATTGTTACTTCGGCTATAAAATTACACTGGATATAAATTTTACTGTATCGTGTAGCTGAGCATCACACACACACACTGTAGCTCTCTGGGCAGCCATCTTTTTCTCTCTCTCAGATGAAAATGAGATGCACCCTATGTCTTCATTACAGAAATAAGGTGCTTGTGTTAGGCTGAGAGAGGCTGTGGGTTTGAACCCAGTGCCCTAGTGTGCTGATATGTTGATTGTACAGCACACAGCTGCTGGGTTTGAATCCTGACACGCTAGTGCTGGTAAGTTGATCCTGTTACAGACCGGGGCGGCGATGTGTGTTTGAATGCCAGTAACCCGTGTGTTGATCCAACAGCTCTTGTAGGCTATGAAGTTCAATACCGTGCCCTGCTGCTCTGAGGCTGTGAGTTTGAATCCCGTGCCCTAGTAGAAAACATAGAATTTGACATACGGGTATTAACATTAGTATACTACTGCATATGGTCATGGACTGTAACCTTGTGTGCTTAGTTTTATACAACTGTGTTTTTGTGGACCTTATCACCATAAAATCAAGTTACAGAAAAGAATTTGACAGCTTATGAACATACCAGCAGAAACAGGCCTCACTGTCTTATCGAGTTCTGCTAGAGTGCGTAGCTAGCACCTTATAATGCTGCTGCCCTCCCTTCCCTATCCCAGTCCTTCTTGAAGCTGTCTACCGCCTTGCAAGCCAGTACCTCACCCGCAAGGAGTTCCACTTATCCACCATTCTTTCCGTGGAAAAATGTCCTCATCTCTCTGCTTAATCTGCCACCTCCAATCTCAGTTGGTGTCCTCTCATGTCCCTTCCTTTCTCCTCTGGAAACTCCTCTTGTAGTAGTCTTGTTTATTCCTTCAGGTAATTAAAGGTCTCAATCATATCTCCTGTCCCTACTCTCTTCCAGTGTGTACATATCCAGCTTCCCAGCCTGTCCTCATACGGCTTGCCTCCAATCCCTGGATCACCTTTGTAGTTGTGCTCTGTACCCTCCAACAATCTGATATCCTTCTTCAGGAATGGGTGCCAGTATTGCACGTAGTACTCCAGGTGGGGCCTGACCAGCAACTCCATACAGGGCAGGATAAGCTCCCTACATCTGAGGAGATCCTCTAGCTGTGCACCCCAGCATTTTGTTGGCCTTTGCCACTGCCCTTCTGTATTGAACAGAGTTGTTCATGCTCCCTGTTATGATCACCCCTAGGTACTTCTTTCTTCTGTGGCACAAACCAGTTGAGCCCCATTTAAGTGATAATCCTCCTGGTTCCAGGCTCTGAAGTGCAGAACCTTGCATTTCTTGGCATTGAACCCCAGCTGCCATTTATCTGCCCACTCCTGCAGCTTATTTAGGTCATCCAGCAACCCCTCCCCCCATGTCATCTACCACAGCTTCCATCTTGGTATCGGCTTCAGAACAGACTGATTTTGCTCTGATCCCATTCTCGAGATGTCTTCAATGAAAACCTGAACAGTACTGGTCCCAGCACGGATTCCTATGGTACCCGCTCGCCACCGCCTCCCAGTGATGAGTCCCGCTTCCCCACCACCACCACCACCCTTTGCTGTCTCCCCTCGGCCAGTTCCTGATCCAGGTCACCATTTTGGTCCTGCCCCCACATACTCCAACTCCCCCAAATCTCCCATGTGGCACTGAATCAAAGGCCTTACTCAAGTCCCAGTTTACAGGATGTCCACAGCATGGCCCTTGTCCAGTTCCCATGTCATCCAGTCATAGAACTCTACCAGGTTTGTCTGGCACGATCTGCCCACGACATACCCGTGTTGCTGGTTGTCCCAGATACCGCTTGCCTCCAAGAAGCTCACAGGCCTCCTTTTGGGATGGTCTCCATGAGTTTGCCCATGATCAAGGTGAGGCTCACTGGCCTGTAGTTCCCTGGTTCATCCTTTGGCCCACTTTTATGGATGGGCACCACATGGGCAATCCTCCAGTCCTGTGGCACATCCTGTGTCCAGGGAGGTATTGAACAGGTCTGCCAGCAGCCCGCAAGAGACCTCTGCCAGCCCTCTGTACTCTAGGGTGAATGCCATCTGGCCCAGGCGCTTTGTCCACTCTTAATGCCCTCAACCCTCCAGCACCCTGTCCTCTGTAATCCCTACATCTGTCGTCCCTCCCCCCTACCCACCCACCCCACTTGCCTGAGGTATTAGCCCCCCCTTCCTGCATAACACAGAGTGAAAAGGACTGCTTAGCCCACCTAGACTGCCCAGATGTTCTCTATCTATTCTGTCAGCAGACCTTATCTGATCTCAGTTGATCTTCCCACCTCCCAGCATCCTGCCTAATATACCCCGATGTCTATCTCATGTCCCATACATGCTTGAAGCTCCCCACTGTTCTAGCCTCCACCACTTCCGCTGGTAATCTTTTCCAGGCATCCACTACCCTTTTCAGGGAAGATATATTTTTACATCACTCCTGAATCTCCCCCAGCTTTATTGCATACCCGCTGGTACTGATGCTCCGCTGCCGCCCCTGTTCACCCCTTTGAGGTACTTGTAGGTCCCTACTATATTCTCCAGGATGTACATGTTGGATCCTGCAATCTTTTCCTTATAGGGCTGCTTGTGCAAATCATGCACCATTTTAGTTGCCCTGTTCTGGATTGCCTGTCTGTTGTTTTTGAAGTACGGCTGCAAACCTGAACACAGTACTCTAGGTGTGGTCGCACTCAGAGTGTGATATAATGGCAACACCACCTCCTCTTCCTGCTGGAGATGCCCTCCCTATACAACCCTGCATTCCACTAGCTCTACCCTCTGCTTTGTCACACTACCCTGCAACTTTGAGGTTCAGATATGACAACCCACAGTCCCTTTCCTGCCTGGTGACTGTTAGTTCTCCCACCCAACCCTAATCCTGTACTTGGCACCATAGTTTTGATGTCCAGAGTGCATTATATTGCACTTCTGGCATTGAAGACCCAACTGCCATTTTTTGACCATTCCTCAAGTTTATAAAAATTCCTGCACCTTCCCCCCAATTCCCTTCCTGAGTATCCACCCTATTGCAGATTTTGATATTATCTGCAGAAAGGCACACTCTCCTTCCAGCTCTTCTGCACTGTCCCCTATAGAGAGATTGAAGAGTACTGGTGTATTTCTTCTACAGCACTTTGAGGCTTTAAATTCTGAATAAATGTTCCCTGCTGTACTGGTATGTTGCTTCTACAGCTGCGAGGCCGTGAGTTTGAATTATGGTGCGCTTGTATGTTGACCCTTGTGATTTCAGAAGCTAAGAGTTTAAATCTCAGTGGTCTAGTGTACTGGTTTGTTCCTAGTGTGCTCTGAACCTGTGGGTTTGCATCATGAACCTGACCCCTTCAGTGCATTGCCCTAGTCCTGGCCATCCACCGCCTTCCTTCAGGAATTACTGTCGTACTTTGAAAAGTAGCCATGTTTCTCCCCCGCCCATTGCAAGGCTTTATGGGGCCACCAACACCTGCTTTAGCAGATCCGATGTGGAGGGAAATACCAGTCAGTGGTGCAAGATCAGCGGATGAGCATGTCATCCTACAAGCTAAGATTTTTCTTCCTGACATGCCGACACAGTGTGCGCCTACAGTGTCCATGCAAAAGAAATGTAGTTGTTTGTGGCGCAGCAGTATTGCTACCGCTATGACGCTTAGTGACTCTGGGTCAGAGCAACCCCAGGAGCTGCAGGGTTGGCCGAGGGTAGGAGGATTGAGAGTCACAGGGGAGGTAGACCGCTGTGCTACTGGCTCTTGCGGCAGCTGGGGACTGGTGCACAAAGCGGTTTGGCACATGTATGGTACGGGTAGGCATCAGACATGCAGCTTATGGAAGCGTATAGCAGCGGCATTGACTCCATTGCACGCCTGAATCATGGGGTCACAAACACATACAGAAAAACAATCCTCCGCACATTTGAAGGCTGTACCTGTCAGCCACACCAGATGCACCAAGGCTGCTTCCTCTAGTCAGCCCCTCAGGTCTTTCACAGCATTGGGTAAGTACCACTGTGAAGCGGCCCTAGTGGGGGGGTTGAGCATGGGTGCTGCTTCCGGGTGATAGTTGTTCGGCTGGGAAAGTGGAACTAAAGGACCACCCCAGCCAAGGAGGTGAAAAGTGTGTGTGTGTGTGTGTGTGTGTGTGTGTGTGTGTTATATTTCTGTCTATCTCTATATAAAAGGAACATGCACAGACTTGGTCATGACATCCACCTCCCCGTCTCCCATGAGTCGAGCCATGGCTCACGAAACCCAGGAGGTGCTTGTGGGATGGACCGCAGGCAATGTCCTACCCCAGAGGAGGTGAGTGGTAGTCCATTGGGAGATTCAGACCTTCCCTGTGTCCACTGCCCTTCCAACAGCCCAGGCTGGCCACAAGACCTGAGTCACAAGTAGCGGCTCAGCTGCTGCAACGACAGACCAGCATGAAATGTTTTTTTGTTTGTTTTTAGTCAAGCATTCACCTGTTCTGTAACTGCTTTCTTCCCTATAGCCCATCGAGGATCACCAGGCATCTTTGTCCAATCACGAATTGCTGCCTCTAAAGATCTGGTACCAAAGAAGCAACGGCGGAAGCGGATCCCAGACAAACCAAACTACAGCCTTAACTTGTGGAGCATCATGAAGAACTGTATTGGGAAAGAGCTCTCCAAATCCCGATGCCTGTACGTAAAAACGAGGGGGGCTGAAGGGACCAGTACATGTAAATGCTAAACCATGTGTAACCCCTCACCCCTGCCTTTTTGCCAAATGACAGGTGGCATGCTGTTGAAGCTGACAGCAGTACCTGGTGGGGACCTGGGTTTGGGGAGGATGAGGTTGCTCGGCACAGGGGTCTAGGGTTTGGCTACTCTGCACAGGGCACTCAAGTAAATCCAATACAGGAAGCAATAACTGTAATGTCCAGAACCAGAAATGGATTCTACAGTGTGGCTTTTATTCACAAACTAGCGTAACACAACAAAGCATAGATGGACCCCCATGGGGCTACATTTACTGGTAATGCAGATTAGAGACTACAACGCGTCCACTGGAAGAATGAACCAATTATGCTGTTTTCAGGTTTGGACCCACCAGGCACACAGCCTGGACTTGAACGCTTTGGCACACACAGCCCGACTGGCCCGGGTCCCCACGCCTGCCACTTGATCCACGGTCCATTGGAAGAATGAAACCATTATCTTGTCGTGGCTCCCCACACACTTAGAGTCTGCGACTCCTAGAGAGATTTCTTCCTCACTTGTTATGACTCCCCATCTCACCAAGAGAATTCTTCTTTACACTTGTTGTGGCTCCCACACCACTTAGGGTCTGCGACTTCAGAGAGATTTTCCTTTGCAACCCCATGTCTGGGTACTTCCCTCATCACTGGCCAAGTGCATGAGGCAAAGTAGCAACCACAGCAGTAATCTGTAGAGGTGGACCTGGTTACTAAAGATGGGGTGTGCCCACCTCCAGCTCCCACAGCCCATACCGCCATTTCTCTGGAAAACTGAAACTTCTGAATGTAGATTAAATGGTAGATGAACTGTCTCATCCCTCTACAATTTACTTGAAATCACACAGCACTCTAGCATTTGACACTACTCCATTTGTTTGACCTAGTCCTATAGGCTTCCCAAATTGTAGCTCAATTCCTAGATTTCCTCACATGTCCCAGGCTGAAGAAACATATTTTTTGCCCTCTCATGTTAGAGCAAACACTCACCCTTTAGTTGCAGGTGCCCCACAGGTGAATCACAAATCTTCCAGCTTTTCAAAACAAAGACTGAACTGAAATGGCAGCTTTTCTTCCTCTTGGCAGAATTAAGGGATTGCCCCAGGGATCTGCATGGGGATCTTTACATTCCCCCGGAGGAGGGGCACTGAGACCGAACAGCGGTTTCCACCACTTGACACTGACTCCTTCCTACTTGAGGCAAACTGGAAACTGCTCCTTCTTACTTGAAGGCAAACTGAGACTGACCACTTCCTTTGAAAACTCCCAACCTTCTATCTAACTCCCCTGCTGCAGATTCCAATGTGGCTTACGAGCTACGAAAGTTCTATTGGTGATGTCATCCCTCAGTCTCAGCTGAGACTGAGAACGAGTGAGACAGTGTGAAACCCATTTAACTGGAGTTTCACAAGCTGCCTTCCCTGCCTACCACTAGGTCTTACTGGGATTCTAGTAACCCCGGTAACAAGGGGTTACACATGTAAAATCTAGTAGGCTCAGTTTGCTAACATTACCATGATTCCCTGTCGGTGAGACTCTGTGGATAGCATTACCCATGATTCTTTGTCAGGAGGGCTCATGTCAGAGCTTTTATACTCTCCGATCAGATGTTTTCTGAGTCTGCTTTTTCCACTCACTGAGTACAGGCTTGCTGAGACTTTACCTAGCCTCAGGGAGGACAGCAGGACCAGTAAACAGAAGATCAGATCATATATAAACTCTTAACATGCACTGCAGGCTGTTGAATCTCCCACTGCTGCCTACTGCTCAGATGTCAGCTGCAGGGGATTCTGGGATTTGTAGTAACGGAAGATGTCAGCCTAGAACTAAGCAAAATTACTCTGATACAATCTACTCTACTACGGTAAACAGAAAGTAAACCAAAATGTTTTTGCACACACAGTGCACACTGGGACCAGCCCACTCTTGAGTGCAGGACCTTGGTGCTGACTGTTCCTCTGGACTTGATGCAGCCTGCAGTGCAAGCAGGTACTGTAAAAGGGGTTATTTTTATGTTAATTTTGAGGGTACTGCTAATCAGCATCTCTTTTTTCATTTCACATGTTAATTTATGCCTATGCAGCAAAGCAATTCACCAGTCTCCACAAGTTCGCCTCTATTTCATTTTCACGCAGATGGAATTTACCACAAATGTAGCAAACTTTTGTATTGCACTAATATTTCTCGTTTTCACAGTTAACTGTTTTAAAGCTCTTTTAAGGGCTTTGACCTGAAGCCCATGCCCCTTGTAAGTGTCACAAACCCACTCGGCAGGTCAGGCCCTCTACTCCCAAAGTGCCAACCTCTGAGCGCAGTCTTGTGAACAGTTTAATAGAACAAGGTAACCCTCTTGTCTGTTTTGTGAGTTCGGATCAACCTTTGGTCTCAGTCTTGAAGGGATTCAAACTGTGAACCTCTCTTGCTAGCGTACTTCAGTGCACAGGCTCAAATAGTTCTGTTCCTTTGGGGCTAGATATTTGCCTGCAGGCACCTAACTAGGTATACAGAGATGAACCCTTAAAAACTTTAATAAAGACCTCAGATTTAAAATGCTTCTCTTTCCAGTTTGGTATCACCATTCAACTTATGCTTAGTGGCTGCTATAACCAGATATACTTTTCTTACAAATAAAAAGAAGTCAAAGACAAACCAAATATGTTCTAAACAGAATTTTACCAAAATAGATAAAAATGTGTGAAACACAAAATACAGAACTGTTGTATCACAAGACATACAAATCTTTTAAAAGAACAAGGTTTAAACAGTGCAAATTCTTATTTACAGTACTTAGATTTGACTCTGTTTCTAAATACCTGCTTACAAATGCTCAAGATGTTTCGTTGTCAGAGACTAGGTAAAAGTGTCTTAAGTAAAACAAAATTATTACTTAAAGTAAACTGTATTTGCTAACCCCTTTGGTGTGATGTCACCTAGCTCCTCCTCTCAAATTATATAAAACATATATATATTTTGTACAAAAACAGGATGCTTTTCAAAGTATTAAGTTCTGCAACTTCAGCATAATTCATGTTCTTAAAATGACACTTCTTTGATCTCATAAGCTTCCCCTTTCAGGACATGAAAGAATCTTTAAGATTTTTGCACTAATACATCACAACCTGCTTTTCTTCCTTTGGAATGTCATAAAATGGATATGCCCAACTCAAGCTTCTTCCACCCTGTAATTAGGTTCAGGCCTTCCACGTAACACCTGTTATCTAAAAACTGAGTGTGTGGATCTAACATGCTGTATCAGCATTTTCTCTTGACTTTCAGCTGAAACCGGGGAGGAGGTCACTGCTAGAGCATCAGATTTTCAGCAGAGACTGTCAGTAATGCATTTATATTAAAGAAAAAATGATACGGCACTCAGAACTGGGTGTCTACGTCACAGTGAGGACTTGAGGAAGGCTAAATAATCTGCCACTGGCACAAGCAAGTTTTCATAAATTGTGTTTATTGACAGATGAAAAATATACATCTGACGAAAAATTTATTTTTGTGATTTAAAAAAAAAAACTCTGGGCAGCATGTAAATCAGTTGATGGGTATGTATTTTTAAAAACTTATATACCTTAGTGGCAGCTAATATGTTTTATGAATTTTAAACCCTTACATCAGCCCCAGTGTAAACACAATTTTATGTTGGCTTACTAACTCTGCAGTCACCCATTCTATTAACTGTTACACTGCTGAATTGCAATAGTAATCCAGTGTAAAATGGCGTGATTGATGGACTTAATGTTCATTCATTGGGCCCATTGCCTAGACTAAACGGCAAGCACTCAGTGCTCTTGGCGTTTGTTCTTGTATCAGAATGGAGAACCTTTGTTGATGTTTTCTTTTGGAGGGTATGTACTAATTGTCTTTTCTGTCCGCCTGGCAGGTGAACTTCAACGAGCCCCTTGTCGATGCTCCAGCGCCACGGAAGATCTGAGTATCGAGCTGCCAGACCGAGCTGCCAAGTGTGAGAATTCCTGAGCAGCTGTGCTATGTAGCTGCTTTCACCGCTTCCTCCTACTCTACCACTGTCTTCCGTATTGGGAAACCTTTCAACCCACTCTGGGAGAGACGCTTGAACTGGACCGCTGGATGATAATGGCTACTGGTCGCTCTGTGAGCAGGTGAGTGTGGGGTTAGAGTCCATCACAGACTCATAGTCTGTTTGTGCTGGTGAGGAAAGGGTATGGAGGTCCATCTGTGAACAGTTGAAGAGGGAAAGAGTACCAGATCTGCCTTGAGAGCAGGTGAAAAGAGCTGGGCTAAAAGTCCATTGGAAGAGCTAGTGGTCCTCTGAGCTGGCAAGGAGAGGAGGCGATATTAATCTCGAACAGGTGCGAGAGCGAGGACTAACAGTCATTAGGGGAGACTGTGGTGTGCTGGGATCAAACTGGTTGAAAGATAGGAGGCAGAGGGTGGTGGTAAACGGCAGTCACTCAGAGGACAGGAGAGTGACCAGTGGAGGACAGTAGGGATCGGGTACTGAGCCCTGTCCTTTTCAATATCTTAAATGACATCGCTGAGGAACTGAGGGAAGGTGTGTCTCTTTGCATATGACACAAAATTCTGCAGTAGGGTGGACACCCAGGAGGGGGTGTGAATTGCCAAGGGATCTGGGAAACCAGGGTGGTCTGAGGAGTGGCGGCTGGGTTTCTGTGCCAGAAAGTGCAGAGTCATTCACTGGGTGGGGTAACCTGGAGGCAGTGTATAACAATGGGGTAGAGGTACTAAAATTACCAAGCAAGAGAGGACCTTGGGGTGACCATATTGAGGATGGCAGGGCAGTAGGCAAGACCAGCTGTATGCTGCGGTGCAGGGCAGTGGGCAAGTTCCAGCTGTGTACTGCGGTGCAGGGCAGTGGGCAGGACCAGCTGTATGCTGCGGTGCAGGGCAGTGGGCAGGACTAACTGTATGCTGGGGTGCATACGGAGAGGGCTCTCTATCAGAATAAGGAGGTGGTGTTGCCCTGTATCGCTCACTTTGAGACTCCACCTGGAGTACTTCATTCAGTTCAGGAGGCCGCACTCTGCAGGGACATTAACAGGGTGGAGGCAGTCCAGGGAGAGCTATTAAAATGGTGTGGACTGCGGAAGTTCGATATATACTGCATGGAAGAGCAAGAGGGGCATGACTGAGACCTTGGCACCTCATGGGGTGAGCAAAGTGCAGGAGGGAGCCTCACAGGAGGGGAGCACTAGAACAAGGAGCATGCTGTGAAACTTCAGGGTGGGATGATTAAGAGGATGGGGAAATAGTTCTTCACAGAGAGGGTGGTAGACACCTGGAAGAGCGTGCCAGAAGAGGTGGTAGGGCTAAGACAGTGAGGAGCTTCAAACATGAATGGGATAGGCACATGAGTATAATAGGTAGAGGGAAGGAGGTGGAGGGATACATGTGACCAAGTAGTGTCCAGGGTATAGTGTTAGACAGGGATAACAGGGCAGATAACAGGTGTACCAGTCCTTTCTGCCAACACTTTTTCATGCTTTCTATCAGGAAGCAGGAGAGGGACTTGTGGTCTCTCTGAACAGGTGAGGAGAGGGATAGTGGGGTTGGTCTGTAGCAGTTGAACGTGGAGGTACTACTGATCTGTCTGTGCGCACGGGAGGGGTTTGCAGTCCGTCAGAAGATCGAGTAGTCTCTGAGTTGGTGAGGAGATTGCAGGGATACTCATCTGTGAGCAGGTGAGAAGGGCATAGATGAGCGTCCATCAGGGAACAGGGTAGGGACTAGTCTCTCTGAGATGGTGAGGACAGCGGGGATAGTGGAGTCCATCTGCAAGCAAATGAGGAGAGGGGCTTGCAGTTTGTCTGAGTGCAGGACAGGAGACAAAATCGTATTATTTCACTGTTCGAGAACCCCGTGACATGATACGCCATATAGCTCATCTGCCCTCTACTTTGTATTTTTTCTGAGTTCCTTAATCTTCTTCTCATCTCTTGGGTCGCTGCTGTAAAAGGAACTATTGTGGTTATCTCACCTGAGGAATCAAACAAACAAATACATTTCAGTGTGTTTGTTAGTTGGGTCGGGGGTATTTGTAGCGTCTTAAAGGATAGTAACACTTGTTGAGACATAAGGAAGTCTAGGGAATGCATATCTGAATGGTACTCTCACTTCCACAGGGTGACTGGGTTTGATGCATATTAGTGGGGCAGTGTTAGGTTATACCTGTAATGTGAAGCTTCACTCTCCAGTGCTGACAGCCCGGCCACCTTCACCAGCACTAAATCCATCACAGTGTGGGAAGCCTGCACTGTCCCTGCCCCACACTGTACCTGTCCCTGTGGATAAACAGAGGGTTTCGGCCTCTTGTGCTGTCAGTCCCTCACCTTTCACCAGCACTCAAATACATCACAGTGAGGGAAGCCTGCACTGTCCCTGTTCCACACTGTACCTGTCCCTGTGGGAAACAGAGCTTCAGTCTCTAGTGATGTCAGTCCCTTACCTTTCACCAGTATTAAATCCATCACAGTGAGGGAAGCCTGCACTGTCCCTGTGGATAAACAGAGGGCTTCAGTCTCTAGTGATGTCAGTCCCTCACCTTTCACCAGCACTAAATACATCACAGTGTGGGGAAGCCTGCACTGTCCCTGCCCCATGCTGTGCCTTTCTCTGTGGATAAACCGAGGACTTAAGTCCAGTGCCCTTAGTATTTCTTGTTTTAATCTGTACTTTTTTCCCATTACTGGCCATGCCCCCCCATCTGTTTCAGGCCACCTGCTAGCCCCATCACCGGTCCTCTGTTTAATTCCCTGACTTGCCCCCGCCCCATGAGGCAGGTCCAGAGTGAGTATGACACCTTCTGAAACACAAGTAGAGGGGTGCGGGGATGCAGTCTGGAGTGCACTGACAACATCCTGCTGGGCCCAAGTCCATTTCTCTTCCATTTTCTCCCAACGTCAGAGTTGAAAGGCTCCAGCGTGCAGTGCCAGTGTGCAGAGTCAGCTGACGCCGCTTCCTGACCCTGCAGCTTGCTGTGCTGCCTGTCATCACTTAGGTAGCAGCGCTTGCAGCAACAACGGACACCTGTCCTAAGGAAAGCATACACTAGGATGCTCAGTCCTTCTGTCTTCCATGGACCTCCAGCGACCCTGGTCTGTTCCCAAACTCTGATTGCTGGTGTTGCAAGTGGCAGCTCTACTGTTGTACTGATGCTACTACAGTATAAACATTTCCCAGAAAGATCCTTGAGTACTGCATCAGTGCAGTTGACTGACTTTTGAAGAGCGCTAGACTTACAAAATAGAAGCAGGAGGGAGTTGCAGCTCACTTGTTTGATGTTTCATGCATCTAACAATCACCTTTTCCTCTCTCTCCCTCCCTTGCATCTCTGTCTGCCTTTAATTGCCACTCTTTTTCTGCTTCTGTGTGTCACCTGTTTCACTTTCCTGGTCTTTGTGTCTGTCATATCTCCTCTCTCCTTTGTTTCTCTCTCCTTCTGTTTCAATCTCCTGCTCTGTCACCTGTCTTTTCTCTCCCCCACCCCAATATATCTCTGTATGTCTCTGTCTGCCTGTCTCTGTCGTACGGCCACGACACACACACCTTCTTACTTTCTCCTTACCCTCTTGTATCGGTCTGCCCCATGTGTCTTTCTTTTCCTCCTGTCCTCTTTTCTTCTGTGTGTCTGTCCGCTTTTCCTAAATCTCAGGTGAGCCATCACCCACCTGCAGCTGCCCACCACAGAAGAATCAAGCACGGCTGGACCCTGCGCCAGGAGATTGCCATTGCCAGCAAGTTCAGGGGCAAGTACCTCTCCATCATGCCTTTGGGTCCAGTACCTTTGTTTGTTGTGTGGATGGTGTTGCTGTTACAACATACAGAGTCTATTATACTGCCGGAGGAGGGTGAGTCTGTCTCTCAGTTGCCCTGGTGAGCACTCCCGCTGCCATGTGAGGAACCTGGGTTTCCACCACACTGGGCTGGGGAGAGAGCTGAGGTGAGTACTCAACCCGTGGAAGGGGCTTCTCTGCACTTGAACACCCATGGTGAGCTGGCAAGCGTGAGAGATGTAGCTAACCATGTGGAGTCCTTCCTCACCCTTCCATGGACACTGACAAGTATTCGCTGAAGTGAAAGGAGTGTGTGGGCTTTAACTAGGGTGGATATCCTGCCAGTTAGTGCAGGACACCAGGCCCCTCTTCCCCACGCCAGCAGACCTGACTTCTGGCCTGACTCATCCCCATCTGCTGTACCCTTGAAAAAGCCTGAGGTATTTGTCTTTGGGACCTGCTATTTGAGGCTCTTTTTCTATAGGATGTGCCATGAATGCATTCCTGGACCGGATTTGATAACCAGAATTGTGTGAACATTGGGCAGATCCTGTCTGTCACTGAAACTATATTTCATGTGTGTGTTTTGGGGGCCTGCATCACGAGGTTGATTCTCACTTCCTTTGGGGGCAGGGGTGTTGGCAATCTGGCATTTGTGTGCCCACCAGCCAGCCACTCATGGGTAGTGTTGGGGTGTTTTTGATTGTTTTGACATTTTGTCCCCTCTTTTCTTGTGTCTCCTTCGTGCCATCTCCAACCCTGTCACCAAGCTTCTCTCTTACCATCACTCTGATTTTCTTATGGTGTCTTTCTCCCCCACCCCAAATGGTGGGGGTGGCAGGAATCCTGACTCCCACAGCAGACAAGGATCCAGACCTGAAGAGGGCAGAGTCACCAGTGCAGGGCTTTGGAGAGGAATGGATTCATCCTGTATTAGTCAGTGCCCACTCTCGGGATGCCGGCAACTAACGTGAAGGATATGGCACACACAAGGTGCTGAAAAGGCCACCAGCTGGTGTGCCACCCTCCCATGAGCTGCTGCAGCTGCACTGCCACGTGGTCACCCAGGTGGCTGTATCGCAGGCAAAGCTAGTTATCTTCCCCCCAAATCCAGGGCCCATTCCTGAATCTGGGGCACTGCTGGGCAGGCTCTGATATCCACTCTGAAGCTGACTGTTCACCTGCACTCCCAGCGGGGATGCGGTGCAGTTGTGATGCCCCCAGTCTTCCTTGTACAGGATGGGGACAAAAGAAATAAAACAAACAAAAAAAAAAAACCCAAATGTGTATATATAAATGGGCCATAAAAATCCTGTAACCTTATTGGTCAAAATGTCACATGACTGCTGATTATATTCTGATAACTGCACACCTCCTGATCTACATAATTAACAAAAGCCTGTTTTATAAATGGGCTAACACACTCCAGGGTGTGTGGTTACAAAGGAATAATGCTGCTTCCTGGTGACCGTGACACTTGCTATGCCTCATGCCTAACAGCCACCCGAGGCATGCCCTATTCCCTTGTAACTACGCATCCTGTTGTTACCCTTACATGAATCAAGTTTTCAAGTGGGCAAACATCTTAAAAGTGAGATTCTTACTCTTGGGGAAACTTTGAAAAAGATATTTAGAGGAAATTCAGCTTACATTTTATGATCTGTAATTCTGTTCAGTTTATTCTTCATTGCTGGGTTCATTTGCATGGACTACAGTTGGTCCGCTTCTGCTGTTTAATCTTTGATGGAGTCCCAGTCCTCCGACACATTGAAATCTTTTCTGCAGCACAGACTGTGATGTCACAGACCAGTATTAAGCAGCAGAAACAGATGAACTCTGGGGGACAAGAAATAAGTTTAGCAAGGGTCCCTCACAAGGGCTCCCAAATACAGTCTGGTAGGGGAAATATTGGAAGGACGTAAGAAAATAACTACTTCATGGAAAGGGTGGTGGAACTGGAACAGTGGAATTGCCTGCCAGAGGAGCTGGTCAGTATTGGGGAATAGTCCGCACCACACTCAAGTGTGGAGCTGGTACCAGTGTGCACTTTGCAAAAACAGTTTGGTTTACTTATCTGTAATCTTTGATTAGATTTTTGCCCTGCTTCTTTTCTGCAGGGGCTAAGTACTGTATGTTACCAATTGTGTTAACATTTCAACTTTCAAAAGTGTGCTTAAAAATGTTTTTCTTGTTTTTTAACTGCTTTTATTTGTGCCTGGTTAAATAAAGTGTGATTTGTATGTGTACTGTACTTGTATTCTTACATTGTTGTTTTTGTTTTTGTATAACTGGATGTCAGTGAAAATGGGCATTCTTTGCTCACTGGTTATTCAGCATAAAAAAATAAACTGTCCTCTGTGACTCTGTACGTAGCCCTGTGAGGAGAGCAGGACTGGCAAACAAAAGATCAGAGCTGATATAAACTGGACCATGCTCTGTAGGCTGTTGCATCTCCACTGCTGCAGTACTGTTCTGATGTCAGCTGCAGGGATTCTGGGATTTGTAGTAACAAAAGATGTCCGCCTAGAAGTAAAAAAAAAATGAATTTGATACAGTCAACTATACTACAGAAAACGTAAACCAAAATGTTTTGCCCACAAAGTGCATGTTGGAACCAGCACCACACTTGAGTGTGGGGCCCTTGGTGCTGACTGTTCACCTCTGAGAGGGTTACAAATTTCAAGAGAGGGTGGAATAGACACCTGGGACTGGTAAAGATGATATGGGGGTGGGGTTGGTCCAAAATGCAACTTGGGATGACTGAACTGCTTAAAGGTGATAGGAATTATTTCTATGGGTAAATGCCCTTCCATCTTTCTTGCAATACCAGTTAGTATTTTGCTGTGCTTGGACCAATTTTCGATAAATGATTTAGCTTTGTGGTGCCCTCAGATCTCGTGGAGTTACACATCTCCGCAGCAGCTGCTTCAGCTTTCTTTTCCAATAATATACCTTTTGTAGGCTCACCCTCCGAGAACATGCCGTTGTCATATGGGGCGCATACACATAAAAGCCAGCTCAGACCCTTTCACTCACTCATGCTGCTGGCCCGCCCACCTACATTAGTCCACTGGACCTCCATCCGGTGGGGACGGGAGGGAGGAGCAACAACTCACCACCCCAGGAGAGAGAGCAGCCTGAAGGCTCGCTTAATCCCACTTCTGCCTCCCCTACCAGGCTGGCAACTTGGACGACCAGAGGTCGGGTCCCAAACCTGGGTCGCTGGTGTAGCATGAGGTATGGCATCCAGCACCTCAACCCTCAGCACCACTGGGCCGGCTTTCTTTTCCTATTTCTAAGGCATTCCACAACATCAGTGACACTGTTCCATGCTATTCATTGGGATGGCCTAGAACAGTGTTACTGATGTCACAGAATGTTCAGGCAGTATGCAGAGCGAGAGCAACAAATTTAAAGGGAAAGTCGGCATAAAGGATCCTCTCTACTCTAGTGTGGAGCTGGTTTTAATGTGGACTTGTGCAAAAACATTTTGGTTTGCTTATTGTTTACAGTAGTATACTTGAGTACTGTATATCAGACTGATTTTGCTTAGATGTAGGCTTTCTATTGCTACAAATCCCAGAATCCCCTGCAGATGACATCAGAACAGTAGGCACAAGTGGGAGATTGATTAGTCTGCAGTGCTTGTTGGGGCTTTTATATTCTCTGCATCAGATGTTTTCTGGGTCTGCTTACATCCTGGGGCTAAAGTCAAGTCCTCTGTGACTGTACATAGCCCAGGAGGACAGGGACCACCAAACGAAAGATTGGAGCTTATATAAACTCTTAACATGTACTGCAGGCTATTGAATCTTCTCACCACTGCCTATTGCTCTGATGTCATCTGCAGGATTCTGGGATTTGTAGTTACAGAAGATGTCATCCTAGAACTAAGCAAAATTAGTCTGATACAGTCTGCTATACTACAGTAAATAGAAAGTAAACCAAAATGTTTTGCACACATAATGTTTATTGGGACCAGTCCCAGACTTGAGCATGAGGGCCCGTGGTGACTGTCTCCTTTAACAAAACAAAGATCAGAATATTGGATAGACACTAAAAGGAAACCTGAAGACAAGTAGAGGTGTTTAAAAAAAAAGAAAAAAGAAAAAGGGGGCAAACTGTATGACTCACAAGATCTGCCGAGGGCTCTTGCAGTAGGTAATTACATATATAGGACTAGGCCGGCAGGCGTCAGGACCCCACGGAAAAATTTTAGCTAGCAGTCTCTGGCGCGGGGACCCCGACGCCATGCAGTGTCAGTATAGGGGGCGTTCTCACGCCTCACCTTCCTGTTCTTTCCTGCCATTAGCTCATGTCAGCACCTTGCAGTAAAGTTCTCAGCTCATTCAGCCTGTCCGTAGTTCTACCATTGGTTTTCTCGTTTAGTCGATAAACAGTTTACTTTTTAGGTGGTGTATACCATCCCTACACCCTCCGAGCACAAGAATAAGTGCAACTGCGTCGGGGCCCAACTCCCGCACAAGGACGGCATTCCCAGTGTTCTTCTGTCTGGGCCTGGATCATCAGGTGAAGTGCCAGCATTGCCTGAAATTCAACGCCACCACCCGGCAGACGGAGGCAGCAGTCCTGGAGGCCCACATCCTTAAAAAGAAAATGACCTCCATAGAGACAGAGTTGAAAAAGCTCTGTCAGGCTTCTACTTCCCCGCAAGGCCATGAAGAAGGACAAGGGAAGCATCAGGACGGGGCTCCTCTTCAACTGTGACTTCAGCTGGAGTCACCATGTTAGAGGTAACTACTCCCAGCGGCAAGACGGTGTTGGCCTGCCTGCCTGGCTTAGCCGACCTCTCGGGCTATTGGAGGTCCTTGCCCGGCGGTGTAAGGTCAGCTGCAGGGCCTACTGGTGCGAGTGGCTCTGGTAAGCTGGACGCCAGCCCTCTGACGCCCGCCTGAAATCTGCCACTAAGTCGCCGACCCTTCGGGCAGCGCACAGCCCCTGTTCCGCCTGACCAGTCCGCCCTTCGCGGCCTGCGTCGGGCATCAGCTCTTCGGACGCCGGGCTGCCTGGACATGAGGCAGCGGCCGAGCAGACACCAGACCCACTCCGGCCTGCCGCTCCAGCTCTCCACAGCCTTCGCTGCCCTCCGGGACCCTGGGCCTCTCAGCCTGACCCTGGGATTTTCCCTCCTTCACCAGGTGATGCTGAGGATTTTTCTGCGCCCCTGTCAGGTCTCTTTCCCACTGGGCCGGGCTACCTGACGTCAGTTCCTTGGACGCTGGCCCCGATGCCAGTCCTGCCTACACTGGGCAACATCCCTTCCCGGATGCAGCCCCATGCTGGCTCCGCTGCCTGCAGGGCCTCTGGATTCCAGGCCCGCCTGCTGGGGCGCCCGCCATCTGCCCTGGCAGACCCGGTTCAGGTATCCGACCCAGTCATATCCGGCGCCGCTTCACGCAGGTCCGCAGTATCCGGTGCCCCAGTACCCAATGCCGGGCCTATCCGACACCACAGTACATGGTGCTCATTACCCGACGCCGGTTACTCCGCTGCCTGGTTACGGATACTCTAAGGATACACTCAGTATCCGTATCCCCTCAGCCACTGGTGGATTTGAAGGAGACTCTGGCTTCCTGGTGGGCTGAGGCAAAGGCTCCCAGCTCACTAGGAGGCAGAGAGTTGTCTTCAGGCGCGGTCTCGATTCCAGACCCCCTCACGTTGGAGGCGAGAGACTACCTCCCTATTCCGGATACCAGAGGTGAGTCCTCAGATTCCAAAGCGGGGTTGGATACGCTTCCCAAAGGGTTTCCCAAGGGGTCCGTTCCTCCGTGCATCAGGAGGTGGTGTCTTCCTCTTCCTCAGAGCCTCGGATGACTCGATGGGCGCTCCGACTTGGACGACGAGCCTTGCTCTCCGGATAAGCCTCAGGCTAAGGACTCTTCTGGAGGAGCCTTCTTTACGGAGTTGCTGCGCAAAATCCAGGCTATCCATCAGTGGCACTTTTGAGCCAGATCCACAGTGGCAGAAGATAGCTGCCATTTGGACCTGCCCGAGGTCGCTCCTACCTTGGTTCCATCCTGAATCGAGCCCTCTGCGCGGACCTTGTTCCCACTATCTGGAAGCAACCCTCCACCATAGCCCCCTTCCGAGGAAGGCAGACAGGCTATATCAGGCTCCTGAGGGTGTTGAGTTTCTTACCTCTCATCCCAAGGCTGACTCGGTTGTGATCAGCGCTCCATGGCGGACAGCCAGTCCAAAGCATTTAAGCTCGTCGCCTCAAGGAATCCTGCCTTCTGGACCAGTGTAAGAAGGTCTTCACTTCTTCCACTCTGGGGTATTAGGGCCTTGAACTATGTCGCCCATATGGGGGATTTACCAGAAGGCTGTCCTTAGCGAGGTGGAAGCTAAACTGACTCTCTTCCTGAGTCACAGACCAAACAGGAAGTGGCAGACCTAGTCCGATCTGCTCGCTCGCCAGTAGGCACATGCTTCATACGATGCAGTGAACACTACTGGTAGGAGCTCTGCATCGCCGTGGTTTGCGCACACACCTGGCTCAGAGTGTCTGGTTTGGTCCCTGAAGTGCAGTCTGTCATCCAGGACACACCCTTCAGGGGTTCGGGTGCTGATGTCAAAGATCTCATCACTGGACTGGGAGAAGGGCACTGCTGTCAAGAGTCGACGCACTTGTACAGAGCCCTGGCTGCACAACAGGACACAGAAGGTAATGGTGAATGGAACACATTCCGAAGAAAGAGGGTTACTAGTGGAGTGCCTCAGGGCTCAGTACTGGGTCCAATCCTCTTTAACATCTTTATAAGTGACATTGCCAGAGGGTCTGGAGGAAAGGGTATGCCTCTTGGCAGATGACACAAAGATCTGTAACAGAGTTGATACACAAGAGGGGTAGAAAAGATGAAGGGACTTGGCAGGTTGGAGGAATGGTCAGACATATAGCTTAGATTCAATGCAAAAAGTGCCAGTAATGCACATGGGAAACAAAAACCCAGGAGAAGAGTACACAATAGCAGGGGAGGTACTAACAACAAAAAAAATGGAAAGGACCTGGGAGTAGTCATATCAGATGACCCTAAAGGTGGTAAGCAATGTGAGAAGTCAGTAAGGAGAGCTAGGGGCATACTGGGATGCATAGGAAGGGCATCACAAGTAGAAAAAGGGAACTGATTATCCCTCTATACAGACAGTTGGTGAGACCCCATCTGGAGTACTGTGTGCAGTTTTGGAGACCTCATCTACGCAAGGACATAGACAGGATGGAAGCAGTCCAGAGGAGGGCAACTAAAATGGTGCAGGGTCTACATCAGAAACCATATGAAGAGAGACTGAGAGAGCTTAATATGTATACCCTTGATGAAAGGAGGGACAGGGGGACATGTAGAAACGTCTCAAGTATCTCAAGGAATCAACAAAGTCCAGGAGGGTAGCATCTTTCAGAAAGAGATGTGTAAGAACAAGGGGCACAGTTTAAAGATAGAGGGGGGACAGCTCAGGGTAATGTGAGGAAATTCTTTTCACGGAGAGAGTGGTGGATACATGGAACAGCCTTCCTGAGGAGGTGTCGGGTCTAAAACAGTAGGGGAATTCAAACATGCTTGGGACAGACACAAAGCAATTATAGTGGGGTTGCAGAAGCAGGCTGTTGGTTAACTAGAATCTGCAGCTTATCCAGTAGGTAGGAAATGGGCAGACTGGGTGGCCAAGTGGTCCTTTCATGTCAAAGTCTATGTTTCTATGTTTCTAACCACAAGCGCCGTCCCTTTCACAAGCTGGCATGCGGCTAAGGCGAAACCACAAGGAAGCGAGGCAAATGCGGGCCCTCAGGCTGCGAAGCCCCCACCCAAAATGAGCAGCAAGAGCTCCAGCTGCAGTGCTGCCTCACACCACCTGACTTCTTTCCTGTCTCACAGCCTCTGGCCCTTCCAGAGGAACCGTAGTGGGAGGTTCTCCTGCATCTACCAGGTTGGGAGCGGATCACGCCAGACGCTTGGGTGCTCCAGCTGATAGCGGAAGGACACTCAATAGAGTTTCTTCAGGAAACCTCCCAGAAAACTCCCTCCAAGGTCGTCTTACTCCCTAGAACACCTTCTTCTGGTTCAGGAAGAAACTCCCTCCTTGGAAGGCGGCACAGAGCCCTCCCTCCATCTCTGGGATGGGTTACTAGTCTCATTTCTTCCTGGTTCCGAAGAAGTAAGGCGACACGAGGCCCATCCTGGACCTCAGTTCCCTGAACCTGTTTGTGGAGTACAAGAGGTTCCGAATGCCTCTCTGCAGAGCCTTCTGCCTCCTTCAGCCAGGACACTGGCTGCACCTGACATGCAGGATGCCTACTGCATATCCCGTCCGCCTGTCCCACCGCAAATACCTTCGCTTTTCTTTTCATGGGGACCACTACCGGATTGGGCCCTCCATTTGGTCTCTCCTCAGCCCCGGTAACGTGCTCTGCTGTGGTGGCGGCCCACCCTGCGTACCCAGGGGTTCAGGTTTTCCTTACCTGACGATTGGCCTGGTGCCCCATCCAGGAGGATCTCCGCGCCCCTTTCCTTACCCTGCAGGTTTCACCTGCTTGGGTATTACCATTAACCAGGCCAAGTCCCATTTGATCCCATCTCAAAGGCTACCAGTTTATTGGGGCGATTCTGGACACGACTCCGGCATGGCCTTCCTGTCTTGGATAGGGTGACACCCTTCAGGCTTAGGTCAGCCTGTTGTCCAGCCGCAGGCGGGTCATCTGCAGGTCAGTCCTTCACCTCCTCGGCCTACATGGCGGCTACCATTCTGATGGTGCCTCACGCCGGCTCCACATGATAATCTCTCAGTGGACGCTCGTCTCAGTGGATCAATTGGTGGACGCACTTGGATCACGGGATCCTGGTCTCCCTCCAATGGTTCAGGACTTGCAGTGGTGGATGGTTCAGGAGAAACTGTGCCGGGAGTTCCTCTCTTTCTACCCTCCCAGATCTTAATGACAGACTCCTCGGCGAGGATTGGGAGCCCACCTGGGATCTCATCGACCCAGGGCTCTTGGTCCAGACTCGAGCGGACTCTTCACATCAATGTACTTGAGCTGAGGGCCATCCTGTACGCCTTACAAGCTCTGCACCTGTACCTGCTTTCTGGTCATCTGTCTGTTCAGACAGACAACGTGTGTAGTGTGCAGGGTCTCGATCTTAACATTGTTTTACTAGCCCTGAACCTAGTACAAATTGGCTGGGCTAGTGCAGCTAACCTCTACTTGTCCGTCTTTGACTAGTGCAGATTTACCTTACCTTACCGATCGGCAGGTCTGGGGAGAGGGGAGGCATCACTGGCAGGTGGGGGAGGGCTAAGCAGGAGAAGGGTACCGAAGTGGAAATCACAGAGAGAGTGAGGGAAGCCCTCAGCTCCCTTTAAGACGGAGAAAGCACCAGGGCCGGATAAATTACATCCCAGAGTGCTGAAGGAACTTGCAGATGTCCTGGCAAAACCCTGGCAGAGCTTTTCACCATCTCTCTGAGGACAGGGTGGGTGCCCCAAGACTGGAAGGTGGCGATATAGTGCCTATCCACAAGGGGGATCAAGGAGGTGGCAGGGAACTACAGGCCTGTCAGCCTGACCTCGGTGTAGGGCAAGGTGATGGAGGGCATTGTCAAGGAGAGGCTAGGGGGACCTGGATAAGTCAGGGTGCCTGGACGATAGACAGCATGGATTCATCCCGGGAAATCGTGGCTCAGACAAACCTGGTGGAGTTCTATGACTGGGTGACAAGTGCCTTGGACCTGGGTAGACCAGTGGATGTCCTCTTTCTAGACTTCAGCAAGGCATTTGACTCTGTTCCTCACGTGGGCCTGTTGGATAAGCTGGGAGAAATGGGGTGGGAACCAGATGATCAGATGGATAGGCAATTGGCTCCAGGACCGGACCCAGAGGGTCGAGTTTGGGGATAGTCTCATCCCAAGGAGGGTCATTAGTGGGGTCCCACAGGGATCAGTCCTTGGGCCCCTTCTGTTCAACGCCTACATATCGGACATAAGGACAGGAATCAGGAGAGAGATGAGTCTCTCTTTGTGTGGATGACTCAAACTGGGGGCGTGGTGGATGGGGAGGAGGGAGGGTGGCCTCACAGGGGGACCTGGAGGCTCTGGAAAGATGGTCTAGAAAGTGGAAGCTGAGGTTCAATGCAGGAAATGCAAGGTACTCCATGGGGCTAGAAACCCAGGTCAAGTGTACACCCTGGGGAATGCAATAGTCTCGATGGCTGAGAGGGACCTGGGGTGGTGGTGGATGTCAAGATGAACAACTCTGAGACTTGTAGGAGGGCAGCAGCCAAGGCCAACAGGATGCTGGGATGCATCGCTAGGAGATCACCTCCAGAAGGAGGGAAGTGATACTCCTCTGTATAACTGCTTGGTGAGGCGCATCTTGAGTACTGCGTGCAGTTTTGGAGGCCACACTTAAAGCGGGACATTAACCTCCGGAGAGGGTCCAGAGGAGGGCAACCAAAATGATTTGGGGCTTGGGGGACAGGACCTATGAGGAGAGGCTCAAGAGCTAAATATGTACACATTGGAAGAGAGAAGGACCGGGGACATGATAGGAGGTCTTTAGGTACATGAAGAGGGTAAAATGGGGAGGAACAGTCGGGTAAGCTCAAGGAAGGGGCCACTAGAGGGCATGGCGGGAAGCTGGAGGGGGAAGATTCAGGGAGAAAGGAGGAGGTGCTACTTCACTGAGAGGGTGGTGGAGCCATGGAATGCACTGCCTAGGGGCTGGTGGAGGCAGAGACAGTGGAGGGGTTCAAGAGGGGTGGGACAGGTCAGGGAAAGGTTCTGGAAGCAAAATCCAATGCAGCAAGAATATCCGAACTGGGAAGGGAGAAGCCAGAGAAGGCGAGGGGATAGCAAGGTCAGCACCCAGGTTGGGGACTGACCAAACGAAAGAACACGAAAGACCGTTAGGCCTATTCTGCTGGCATTTTAGTATGTTAGTATGTTAGATTTTTCATGGCTGTTAATAGGCTTTACACACAGGTCTATGTAACGGAATAATTGTTATGGAAACAGTATTCCATTACATCCCTTGTGTGTTTTAAAAATAAATAAATAAAAGAAACATTTGTTTTGTTCTCAGAACGCTCGTCCAAACCGTAGTTCTGCTTCTTGCAGTTTGTACCTAACGCAGTTTCGCTTTGATCTGGCTGTGTAAAACGGTCATTCTGGTACCACTGCAGAAACTGATATTAGAGCAGCAAACTCTGGGGAGCCAAACAAATGGAGGCGGATTAGCCGGAATACTTGCAGGGCTGTAAAGGAAACCCAAATGCAATAGAGTACATCGGCGCCACACAGGTAACGCTTATTTCATTTTACAAACCTGTGTGTAAAAGCGCCTATAGAAGCTGAAAAGTCCCTGCTTTAGCAGGCTGCACACCTTTGCTAATCTCCCTCAGTGTTCCAGGTGGCCTGGTGATTATTAGCAGCTCATTAACAGCTGCAGTTATCTGGTAGTTCAAGAGGGGATCCAGCAAAAGACTTGATGCAGTCATTATCAATCAGTTGTTAGGACATTCAGCTAGTGTGCATGCTGTGATCAAGGGTAGAGTGGGTAAGTCACTAGCTTCCAGTTTGCTGAATTTGTCTTTGCTTTGTCCCACAATATTAAGACCAGTGTGCCTCATTTCCCAACCTTTTGAGTGTCTGTATCCAACACTGCAGTGACAGAGTGCTATCCTATATACACCGCTTGCCCAGCCAGGTGGTCTCTCAACTCTATACTTTCCTTGACACCACTGCAGACTAGACTCTGAAGTGGCCATCCACAGACCCATAGCTGCATAACTGACTGGTGTGGGGTCCACAGCTCCTCTTAGTGGATCACACCAGTCAATACCATCCATGTAGTGCCACCCTTATACCACCCAGAATGTAATTTCATCCTAAAACCATACTTTGGAGCATGCATGGTACAAAGCAAAACCTTAGTGAAACAAATAATTTGAAAGGTTAAAATAGGTATTTCTGGTGTGCATAGATCATCCTGTTTAGACAGACAGGTAGTACAGCATCACATCTGTACAGTACTTTTTTTTTTGTGAATTTCATGCCCTGTACACAATGATGTTGGCTATTGTGTGCAGAGCTAGAACTGCTCGATTCGGAACATTTGCTATTATGGTATTCTTTACCTGGGAGGGGTAAGAAAGAGGAAGCAAGGAGCACATGGTAAAAACAATGGGGGTACACACTGCATGTTATTGATCGTAGTCTTTTTGGGTCAGGAAGCAATATGGGAGCAGGATAAATATGCAATAATCAGAGTATTTCTTGGCTTGCATTTTTCTTGTATAACGATCAAAATTTACTATCATTATTGTGGGCTAGTGCAGTCATCTGTGGGCTAGTGCAGTTTTTAATCAACTTGTCCAGCTGGCTAGTACAAAAAAGTTAAGGTTGACCCTGGTAGTGTGGTACATTAACAAACCAGGAGGAACCCGTTCCTGCCCTCTTTGCAGGAAAGCGATGCAAGTTTGGGATTGGGCGATACTTCACAACCTTTACCTCTCACGGGGTTCATGTCTGGGGTCAAGAACACTTTGGCAGAGCACCCAGCCGGTAGTTCACCCAAGCGAGGAATGGAACTGGATCAGAAGGTAGTAGACTATGTCTTCCCACGCTGGGGAACCCCTCAGGTAGACCTGTTTGCCGCTTCTCTCAATGCAAAACTTCCCGCCTTCAGCCTGCCGCCCAGGGTGCGGAGGTTTGGAGAGACGCCCAGTTCCATACTGGAAGGGCGGATTCATCTATGCTTTCCCCGATCCCGAGGGTCCTACACAAACTCTGATCGGAAGGAGTTCAAATGATCCTCATTGCTCCATTCTGGCGCAGACAGGTTTGGTTCTTCTTCTGCAACAGTACTGGAGGAGCCTTTCCTCTGTCGCACTTTTGTTGACCCAGGATCAGGGACGCTGGTCCATCCAGGACTCAAATCCCTTCAGCTGCATGCATGGCTCCTGCAGATGGATTCAATCTCCGGGTTTCGCTACAGGTGGCAGAGATTCTAGTGGAGGCCAGAAAGCCTCCACTGCTCCACTTACGCCATGAAATGGAGAAGGTTCTCTGTTTGGGCTCTTTCAGAGCTTTCAAGCCTTTCTTCTCCCTCTGTCGGAGGCTCCTGGATTACATGCGCCACCTCTTAGATCTGGACTCAGTCATCCTCCTTGAAGGTTCACATGGCAGCCATTTCCGCTACCATGTTCCATTTGGGGACAGGTCTTTGCACAGCTGGAAGTCACTAAGAAATTCCTTAGAGGGTTCTCCACTTGAGACAACCCATTTGCACACCTGCTCCTCCTTGGGACTTGAATTTCATCCTCGAGAAGCTTACCCTGTCTCCCTTTGAGCCAGCAGCATCAGCAGACCTTAAGTTCCTTTCCTGGAAGGCCCTCTTCCTGGTGGCATTACCTCCACTTCGGCCAATTTCGAGCTTCAGGCCTTAATGTGCAAAATCCCGGTACTTGATTTTCCACAAGGAACGACGCTCTGCATGTACTCAACCCCAAGTGTCTCTCTAGGTGGTAGCGGAATCTACACTGAATCAGTCCATGGAACTGCTCATGCTTTTTATGCAACATTCTAGTCAAGTCAGGTACCTCTTACATACTCTGGACATTCACCAGATTCTGAGATACTACACCAACAGGACTAAGGGTCTCAGAAAGACTGATCAACTGTTTCTGTCTTTTGCTCTCGAAGAGAGGGCAACGCTGTTGCTAAGTAATGCCTTTCAAATGGTTGGCTTATCGTATCACTTTCTGTTATGACAAGTATCACAAGACCCTGCCAGGTCAAGTCAGAGGTCACACCACTAGGGGTGTCGTGCGCTCTGCTGCTTGTTTCAAGAATGTGTCAGTGGCTGACATCTGTGCAGCCGCCACTTGGACTTGTGTCCATACCTTTATGAAACATTACAATTTGACATTGCCTCTCGCGTAGAGCTGGCTTCAGGTTGGTTATTCTGCAAGGTCTTCTTTCCTAAGACCTTCATAGCCAGATGATCTGTGTATGAGTAGTTTCCTCCTCCTGTGAGCTTCTCTTTGTTCCAGACTGCTTGGGACTCAGTCCTATGTATTACTTACTGCAAGAGCCTCTCAAGTAAGATGGTACATTACGTAAGAACTTACCGTAACAGTAGATCTTCGAGAGAGGCTCTTGCAGTAGGTAATACCTTCCCCCTCCATCCCCCTCAGCTTTTCAGCTCCTTTTCCAGGATGGGAATATCCGCTTTCTCTCATCTCGCGTTTGGCCTTTGGCGGGAAGGAACTGGAAGGTGGGGTGGGGGACCGCCTTTTATACTGACGTCAGATGACGCCAGTCACCTGACATGGGGGCGCCCTCTACCAGAGACTGCTAGCTAGAAATTTTTCTGTGGGTCCTGACGCCTGCCGCTTCAGTCCTATATGTAATTATCTACTGCAAGAGCTCTCTTGAAGATCTACTGTTACGGTAAGTTCTTACATAACTACTTTTTTTTCTGTCCGTAAATATCTTTGTACTGTATCCTGTTTTTCATGCAAATTAATCTGGTGATGAACAAAGGGTACAAAGGATCGGGTAGTTGGGGCCACTTTGTCAGCTAACAGTAAATTGGACCTCTGCTTTTGTGACTAGGATTGCACCTGTATAGCATGTTTGACTGAAAAATCAATAAATATAAGGTTTAACAAATAAGCACCACACAGTCCAGTTTGGCCCAGTGACTAGCCTTGCATGATGCTGTCCAGTGTGCACGGTGTTCAGCACTCTTCTGCCTCTCCTACAGGTTCTATCCACTGCATCTTCCACAAAAGCGCAATCACTACTCCTGGAAAAAGGTGATCGACTAACGGTGCACAACATCATTGTGGGCAAGCTCTGGATAGACCAGGTGGGTAACAATCTGTGGGACTGTGTTGGTCTTCACTGGTGAGGGTGCCATGCCCAAACTGATGCCTGGGTGACTGTATGCATTACCCGCAGTGCTACCTGCCAGGGCTGGAGCACAACATATCAGTCAAATGGATTACTTTATGAAAAATAGATATTGGGGTTGTGTGCCAAGTGCTTCCCTTCACAGCATTGAAGAGTGCAGCGCCTGGATGGCAAGTTGTTTCTGTGACTGCTGCCCAGTAATTGCTTGTTGATCCCAGCTTACAAAGTGGGGAAGGAGCAGACTTGATGGACCTAGAGTCCCTTCTGACCTTTATATTGTTTGTCTTTCAGATGAGACGTTAAACTAAGGTACAGTTCTCAAAAGAGTAGGGAAGGGATGGCCCAGTGGTGTGGAGGCTAAGGCTGGGTGCCCCTCCTGCCACACCGGTGGCCCAGGTTCTGGAGCGGAACTGGGTTGCTTGGGGCGACGGGAGAGGAAGGCTCGTGCATCCCAAGACAGCTTTCCTTCCTTGGGTGGGGGGTTAGAGTGGTGCACTGCTTGTCTGCCACCCACTGACGGCTGGGTGGCAACGCATGCACGCCATTTAGGGAAGGGGACCCATGTTCAGGGCACTGGGGCCATCTCTATGGAAGCAGAGCTGGGACAGCACGCCATAGCACATTCATGGGCCTGGGGAGAAAACTGAGGAAAAGCCACCTCAGGTGGCAGTATGAACGACTCCACCCCAGTGGCCGAAAGCACTGCCACAAGTCCTGTGGCAGGGGATGATAGGTAAGTAAGTCCCAGAGGAGCTGGGTAACAGGGCTGGGAGGGTTTGTTAGAAGTGGGCCACCAGGGAGAACCAGGAGATAATCTCTCAGAAACTACTTTAAAACTATTGATATTATGTTACTGTGGCAGATGTTGGGTCCTGATTTGTAACTGGTCATGACCCGCCCTTGGTGCACTGTAGCCTGTTCTGTAGAGTAGTGCAGTGCTATTCTCAGTGGTATTTCGGTCCTGTTTTCATCCATTTTGTCATGTAATTTAATTTTACATTGTTTGTTATTCTTGCAAAAAAAAAACTGTGTTGAAGCACCATTTAGGTTCAGCTTAGTGCCCAAAAGTAGAGAATGTGGTGTTAGGTTTCCAACCCTACCCCCCAATAAGGCACACAAACAACCAAAACCATCCATCATCAGGTAAGACAAACCACATACAGCTGTTGTCAGGTGACACATGTAGCAGAGATGTGCTACCTGTCACAAATGCACTCAACAAGTCAGGCCCTCTGCTCCCACGTGCCAACCTCCGAGTGCAGTAATGTGATCAGGTAACAGACAGGGTAACCCTCCTGTCTGCTTGTGGTCCGAATCGCCTTTGGTCTCAAGTTCTGGAGGGATTCAAACTGTAAACCTTATGGTAGCTGCATCAAATGTACAGGCACAGATAATATTCTCTTTGAGGGATGCAATACATCTTTCGCCTAAGGGTACCTAACCAGGTATCCAAAATGAACCCTTAAACTCCATAAAAGACCTTGGGTATATTCTTGCCTTTTCCCAGTTTGTTTTTGTCAGACTTAATCTTCACATGCAAAAAAGAACTGCGAGACACCCAGGCAGTCTTTAAAATAAAAGGTATTTTACTACAAGATGATAAAAATATGAAAACTATAAACACAGAACAACATATCAGAGCATACAATCACTTAAAAGAAAAGCAAATAAAACTACAGACAAACGCCTACCAATATGCAGTTTGGATCTTTCTAATGTATTACCTCTAAGTGCCTAAGTTAGATCTGAGCAGAGCTCTGTCTCTCAAGATGTAATATATGACAACTAAGCTCAGACACAGTATTCAGTTTAAAACTCTGTGTCTCCACACACCCTTCTATGAGTCATCTAGCTTCCTTAGAACCAAAAAATACAAACATGAATTTCCTGTCTGGAGATATTTTAAATAATGTTACTTCAGCAAAAACTAATTTCCAAATTATGACAGTCTTTAATCAAGCCTTTGCTTTGAACTGTAGGCTGGTTTCTTATTTTCCAAGGAACATCAGAGGTTTTACAACTCTGCCATACTTCACTTAGGTGCAAATATAGCCAACAGGAATCGCTAAATGATGTCCTGTTTCTGAAGTCATAAATATATATTTTAGTTTCCCAGCTTCAGAGGCAGGAGGTCATAAAAAGGCCATGAAATGCAACTTCTCAAGGAAGTTAATTACATTAGCGATTTCCTGGTCAGTTCCTGTAACTGAAACGGGGCGCATGACTCGCATACTATATTTTTATATTACAGATATCATACAGCAGTCATAACTAGCTGGCCAATCGTCCCACTACCTTCATGGATTTGTATCTGGCGGCGCACACCGCAAGAAGTAATACACACTCACTTGTCATTGCAGATTGAGATCCATGATACACTGCTTCTGTGTACAGAAGTGCAAGCCCTTGCAGCCATTTTCACATCCACAGTATCCAGATTACAAGAGTTATTTAATCTTCAGAAGCACAGGTCCCTATGGGGACTGTGGTTCGGTTCTATGATAAGAACATCTCTGAAATGCTGAATCCAGAATTGCCCCTTACTTATATAACCAACTCTGAGGTCGTAGCACCTCGGAAGTGGGTAAAACACTTGTCACTGTTTGTCCTCTCTGTGCCCTCTTACTTTGGTCTTGCCGTGCTTTTGCACTCACCGACATCATGGGCCACCCTGTGGTTCTATAGCTTCAGGTACTCATGGCTACTGTAACATACACTCATTTGGCAGGCCGCACTTCTGCAACTGCAGGTCTAAGATATGGACGCCGAACTCGGCTGCAGAAGTGCAGGTGCCATAAAATCCACTGTACCAAAATTGCAACAGTATTTCCAGGGCTTGATATGGGTCACTTATCCACACTCTTGGCAGTTCCACTGGAACGATGTTATTGGTCAGACGTTTTAAGCTAAGCTCCTCCCACTACCCGGCAGGATATCTCCTGACTCTACCCCGTGAAATCGGATCTTTCTTTCTGCTGGAAGAACAGGTCAGCCTTCGTGGTTCCCCACTGAGGTTATCTGCACCATAGGTGAACTCTTTTCTTCAAAGTTTTGGACTTTTCTGAAGTTATTTCTGTGGTTCCTTTGACTGTCCAGTGACTGACAATTGAATAATGGGAGCCAGGTTTGAAATTTGTGTGTGGTTATTGAGCTGCATGACACATGCATGTACTGCCTGGGCAGGCACCACGCACAACAATGTGGATGATTGCATTCTCTGTAAAGCGTGCTTCTTGAGCCTCTTGAGGACAGGTTGGTCTTCGGAGTGGGATCTGAAGGACGCCTCAGTGCCGCAAGAAGGCCTCAACTTTATCACAGTCAGCTGAACAGTTTGTGACCCTTGAGGCAGAGGGTGCCTGCTGCAGCAGGCACCTCTTCTGTCTCAACGCTGTTCCTTGGGGCCAGCATTGGAGGGTTTTTCACAGAATTCCGTGAAATGTGTTTGGCCTCTGGACTGCGGGGAGAGCCCAGTCTCCTCCCCAGTCATGGCGCTAAAAGTAAGCACCAGTGATGCCTGTCATGGTACTGGAAGCAGTAGAGGTCCTCCTCATCTCTCATCTTGCGTATGGCTGTCTAATGTCCGTTGGCTGGGTGGCAGGTTGGGAAGGTAGTGGGCTCTTTTTGTTCCTCCATCAAGCCAGCTGCAGAGATTTTTGTTAAGCCTGTCAGCCAGTTGTCGGACGAGGTTGAGGATTTGATCTTGCAGATCCCAGTGCTCTCAGTCCTTACTTAGGAGGACGTGGTCCGCTGGTGTCCCCATCTGATCTTCAACTGAACCTGCCTCCGCTGGATGTAGGCTGTAACCGCCCTTTCTGCTGAACTTGGGCAGGCACGGGGTCTACAGCAACCTGACGCAAGGCCCTTCTTGCTGTCGACTGCTGGTCACAGTCAGGTGTGTTCCCGCCTACCGAAGCGCCGCCTCGTCCCTCGGTGAGGAGGGCCACTGCCACAAGATGCACTGGTACCACGGGAGCTCCTCTGGCAACGGTGGGCCATTGCAGGGCTGGGTAGGGCTCTACCCTGGCCATCACCAGTGGTACCCTCGCTGGTCCACACCACGCAGGTGCAATCCACAGCTGCTTTTCACCTCTTCAGGTGGAGCCACAGCCACCACGGCCAAAGATGGGCACTCCAGTTAAGGAGGCTGGCTGCTCGGCCACGGGTGTGCCAAGCTAGTTGTCAGTGAGGATCGCTCTGGAAGAGTATTTCTGGGAGATCTGTGACAAGAAACAACTGAGGTTTTTTTTTTTTTTCCCACCTCCCGTGCTCGCTGGTCCCCACTCCTTCGGGCTCCACAGGCTCCCTCCAGCCCCACTGTCCTTACCCAGCCCTTCTCTGGTCCTCATGGCAGCCGATCCCTGGGATATCCCGCATATCCTTCGCGGGCAGGTCCCTCGGGAGGGGAAGGCACCGTGTAGAGGGATGGCCCCAGCATACTCACTACTACGGCCTGGGGATGCTGCTGAGGAGCTGAGGCCCTGGGAAGGCAATGGAGGTACCTGGGAACAGAGAGCCGCCATCCGTGGCCAGCTAGCAGTTTTTCCTTTTTCTGTTGGGGCAGCGAGGACATCACAGCATACGCTGACGCTCCTCCCCCAGTTAGCATTGGGGCGTAGCATCCTGTGATACTCCCAGCCTCCGCTAGGAGCCAGCAGGCGCTGGACCAGTCCCCCACCTCCCCCAGAGAAGGAGAGCTGTCCAGGACGCCTGTACTTCTCCCCGCCGCTCCAGCGACCCGTGCTCGTCCCGAACCCGGTCGCTGGTGTCGCAAGCAGAAATCCAATCGCCGCGCTGGTGGCCAGCTCGAGGGTTGTTTTGAGGAGTTCTTGGAAGACTGAGTCCATGGTCTCTTCCAAGATTTCACTCTTCAACCGCAGTTCAGTCAAGGAACTTTCATCCAACGTGACCCAGTGGACTTCAGGGTGCTTCTCTGACGATCTTGGAGTCCATGTCACTCTCGCTGATCCAGTCCAGAAGAGGCCTAAGTACCCCTTTGGACTTTTGGACCAGGATGAATCCCAAGGTTGCTTTCCCTGTGGCTGAGGCCATTTTGGGACCAGCCCTGAGCTGCAGCATCTGGTGTCCTGCCTGGCACCCTCTGACCGTATGGTCCACAAGTATGCTGGTCCCCATATGTTCCCTTTAGGATTTTCAGACCAGCCCTAAGCTGAGGGGTCTGGTGATGGATTCGGTGTTCCATAAATCTGGACACCAGGGATGTGGACAAACATCCAGAAAAGGAGTCTCATAAGGTTAACCACGGCAATAAAGGTGTACACATGGCCCGGTGGCGCTGAGGGTTGAAGTGCTGGACGCCACACTCGCTGCCACGCTGGCACCCGGTTCGACACAAGCCTCGGGCGAGTGGTCGGTCAGGGGAAGATAGGATTGAGCATCCGGAGGACTGCTGTCCTATCCCGGGTGGGATATAGGTGCCACCGCCTGCAGCAGCCCTAGTGATGACCAGGGCACTGCTAGAGATGGTGCAGCAAGTGTGGAGTGCGGCAGGCACGTAATGTGCCAGACGTTATTGCATGCTTGCACCCTGGGGCAAAACATGGAAAATGGCAGCACAGACTGCGCAGCCTGATGACCGCTACTCCATCAGCCGACGATGCCTGGACAGTCGGTGCTGGTATTGGATCCTTGCCTGACGCGGGGCATGGGGGTGCCCTCTCGCAGGGTATAGCTGCATATGTCAGCTGGACGGCAACTGGGGTCGGAGGTGGAGGTGGAGCGTGACTGGAGTATGAGGCAGGTCAGTGGCTGTAGGTGGAAAATAGTGATGTGATAAATATAAAAAAAAAAAAAATACACTGTAGCGCTCTGGGTCTCCGCCAGACTAGCTATGCCGTGATGATGACTGACTTTGGTCACTCCCTGATGGATGTTTTGACGCTCTCCTCCCTGTCAAGCAGCAGTTGGTGGTGAAGCTCATCAGAGACTAGGGTCAGTCGCTAGCTAAACACCAGCTCTAGAAAGCCTTGGACATGGGTGATTCATGCACCCGCCCCACGGCAGAAGCGGTCTCCATGCATCGCAGAGTGCCTGGCTGCATCTTCGTCCACCTTCACGGACACCCAGCATAAGCGTGATCGTTGTCCCTTTCTTAAGTGCCAACCTCTTCAACCCTGGGATGGAAGGACATCTTACCTGAATCGAAGTCCAGTGCCACTCTGGATTGTGTGGCTTAATCCCAGAGGAACCAGAAGAAGAAGCCTAAGAAACGGGCTTTCTAGTTCTGGCCCTTTCAGTGACTGCTTACTCGACAGCAGCCACAGCAGGGGCAGTTCCAGGCCTGGCGCCCCAGCAGAAGTCTGAAGGCCAGAGGTAGTGGTGCCCTTCAGCAGCAGCCGATGCCTCCGCAAGCTGCCCTGTGATGGTTTGGGTGCTGCCCTCCACCTGTCCTGTCCTTGACTGCTGTCCTTGTCAGATGCTGGTTGTAGCACATATTACCACATCGATCTACTATCACAACAGACAAGTGGAGTTGAACATAGTGGGCAGAGGATTGTGTCTAGACTTCAAGGCTCTCCCACTTTACTGCCTTCATGCGCCTCAGGGTCTAGGGTGTCCCATGATATGCTGTCTGCCCTAAGAGTGGACATTGCTCAGCTCCCATTAACGCTGGATTTCTTGGGGACCTCTGCTACTGTCTCTTCGGAGCCCTCAGTGTCCCCTTGCTTGAAGGTTATCTACTACCTCCTGTGCTGTCCATGCCTCGGATCTCTACTGGATGGTCTACATGCCATGTCCTCTTGACCCCTGCCTCGTCAGGATGTATGATTGTGCTTGGCCTCCTGTAGCTTTCTGTTTAGCCTAGTCAGGCTCCCTATTGCTTTAGATGCCCTGGGGCGCTTGCAAGCCAAATTGCCTTTCACGGCAGGTTGTATCATTGGCATGGATCTATTCATTCTATTCCTTCAGGGATCACTGTTTTACCTCGCCACCTGCAGGGAATGGCATGTATTTACTTGACTCTGGCACTGTGGCGCCGTCCCTTGTCCAGACTTACATGGCTATCCATTGCATGGGTCTGTGGCTCCTCCATGGCTTTCGCCTGGACTGTGCTCGCCTTTTCTTTCCTGCTCTTTCGCTGAATGGTCCTCTTTGCTTTCTTATGCCACGCTCGTGTCTGCCCAAGCTTTACTGATCCTCCCTATGTATCTTACTGCTTGGCAATCTCCATAGGTAATGACTTACTGCAAGAGACCAGTCCGTGGAAGATAGTGCAGTTACGTGAAGAACTTACCATAACAGTAGATCTTCCAGGATGTGTCTCTTGCAGTAAGTGCCCCACCCTCCATCCCCCTGCCTTTGTTGTTTCTTGGGTTTTCTTGAGTCCTTGCAACTCCTGACATTGAGTTGGGACTCCTTCGCCCTCAGTTTGCCTCGGTCCTTGCTGTGTGTGCTGAAGCCGACGTTGAACAAAGGTACTAGGCCACCTCGCTATACACCACCCTACGGAAGTGATGCTGTGGGCGCCTTATACAGGACTGCTGAAAGAAGCTGCCGTGGAGACAGCTCCACCTGGTGGCTACTCCCATAAGTAATGACTTACTGCAAGGGACACGTCCTGGAAGATCTACTGTTATGGTAAGCTCTTACGTAACTGCACTTTCTAGAAGTGGTGTATGGTTCATATCACACCCGGCCTTCCCTTGCAGATGTATTCTGCTTCCAGCTCATAAGATCTGACATCACAGGGTGGAGTCAAGGAATATAACACCTGGGTGATGGGAGGAGGAGCTTAACTTAAAGAAGTCTGGCCAATAATATCGCTCCAGTGAAACTGTCAGAGTGTAAATGTGAACCATATACCACTTCTAGAACTACAGTTACAGGTGAATAACCTATTCTCCTGTTTGCAAAAGCGCAGTTCCCTAAGGGCCGGGCGCCTCAACAACAGGTGTAAGACATACACGCTGACTTCTAGCTCCAGAAGGGCAGGCGCTTGTGGGGCCTGCAGTTTGCAGATGGGAAGTACTGTTGCAGTGTGGTATCATGGGTTCAGCAGCAGATGGAGACATTTTTCAAGGAGTAGCAGTTTGTCAGTTACACAGCTACATATGAAACCATGCAGTGGCGGATCATGCTATCTAGCGAGGTAGTTTAGTACAGCATGCATGAGTACGTCTGTCTGCATGGGGCTTGTGCTTCGGAGCCACACATACTCAGTGCACACTGTATGACATACAGAGAGGTGGCTGGCTGGGCCTGTGCTTGCAGCCGCAGATGCATATTATGGGGAAAAATATATTGTGCACATTATTTTAATGAACTACATGCGAGAAACAAATTACACTGAGGGAAAACTGGTTGAAAGTATTTTTAAGGCTAAACCAATATTTTCAAACAAAATGAAAACCGTAGCTAAAATACAATACGTGGAAAACTCAAATTATTAGTCAAGGCTCCCTGAACAAGCATAGGTAAACACATAGATAAATAGTTACTCGCTGTTTCCTTTTCGATAAATGTATGTCAATCAATGCCGATTAGTATGTGAAATTTAGTTTATTGAATATGGTTTTGCCACAGATATATATTGCAGTTGATAGCACAGTCTAAAGTTCAACTCTGAATGACATTTCACCACAGTGTGGCAGATCTAAGCTAAACTCCATAAAATGGACTGTGAACCCTGTCCTGTCTTCTTTTTCTTCCACTTCAAAACTTCTGTTGCAACAGTACCCTCTTATCTCTTCTACTTTTAAATACTTTTTTCTATTATCCTAGGTAGGCCACCTAGGATGAAACTGTACTATCTGCTTCTCTACTTCATTTCTATTCTCTAGCTCTGTCTAAAACGTTTACTTTTGGTTCATACAGCCCCCAACTCTTAGGTGCAAGGAGTTAGTAAAACAGATGCTGTGCAGTATGAAAAGAGGATTATGTCCTCGGACATAATAAAGTAATGAAGACTACCAAATAAAAGTCTTCTTATTTCTGAGTTAAAGCAAATGAATGCATAAACCTGGAGGCATGTTTGAGGCGCACCTGTCTTAAAGCAGCATGCAAACATTAAACAGAAGGAAAAGCAAGGCATGCAAAATGAACATTAGAAGCATGAGGACTTGCAGAAAAAAGGGTAACACTATAAATGGAATTCGTTAACCTCTCTGTAATAATGTAGACCCAGAATTAAAGCAGCTTGTATTTGTTTAAAGGAAAGCTATTTTGTTTTAACAAGTGACTCAGGTTTAACCAGGTAGAAATCCATACCTGGTTGCTAAGAAATAAACCGCGCTACTTTCTCTTGCTTGTCTCTAAACATGAACTATAATACTGATTATTTGTAAGACAGGAGGCTCCCTTGCATGTATACACTTCCATGCAGTATATAAAGAAAGCAAGTTTAATTTAGTTCTTTAAAATTACAAGGACTTGCAGAAAGGAAGGGAAAATAATAAAGCTAGATTATTTAGACCCTGTATTTCTGTGTACCCTGTAGTGAAGCAGTGATCATTCCTGAGCAGAATAATGCTTTGAAAACTAAGGTTTGACCAGGTAGAAATGCTTACCTGGTCACTCAAGAAAATAGAAGGCCTCCTCCTTTCTGAGCTGCTGATCTTTGAATGGGTATTCTTAAGGGATCAGCGCCTCTACTGTCCCCTTTTATATGTTCACCTAATAAGCCCTGTCACTCAGATGGTTACTAAGCATATTACCTTTGGGTTGCTAGGTATTTAACAGTCTAATTAACCCTGAAATAGGAATACAAGTTTTATCAGCCTGCTGTATAAATGTGAACAGTAAGAGAATGGTATTTATCTAAGTAATAGTTTTAGATCACATTTAGATACCTAACCTATTCTAAAACATTGTATTTGTGTTAAGTGTGTTAAGGGTCTAGTCGGGTGACCTTGTCCAGGGAGTATAAATACCTCCCAAATCTGTTCTTTAGTAGATGAGCCTTGGAAGTGAGAGTAATGTAAACACAGAGTAAGCAGACCACAGCTATTCTGTGGTCTTTGACTGTGTACTGGAAATTGCAAGAAACCACTGAGGGAAAAGTGGTCATGGACATTGCAACTTACTTTTCTTTATTTTGATTGTTTTTGGTTTTCTGACTTTTGTAAATAAGTGTTACATTCCTGTGTGTTTTAATCCTGAAATATTGCCTTGTCTGAATTATTTCCACACCCTGTGACACACAGTAAGAAAAGTTTCAGCAAAACTGAAGTACCTGTCTTTAGGTAAGAAGCTTCTGTTGTGTATGATGCACTTGATGGCAATTAAATCAGCAACGTTGTACAATTACAACCATATAATAGGCACAGTCTGTAGAAGCAGTATTGTCCGAAAGTGGTATATAAAGAATGTTTCTGTAGCCACCGATATACTCAACTGCCTAGATTTTCAAAGCCCTCCAAACTCCTCGCAGTTCTTCACGCAGCTACAATATGTTGTTCTCAAACATGGAGCTGGTTGCCACCGGCTCCACGATATATGGCAGCTTCGACTGTTTGTTTTGTGTTTTTTCTTTCAGCGCAGCTGCGAGGAAAAGTTACATCGGTGGGACCAGATGTAACCTCCCTGCAGCTGTGCCGCTGAAAATAATGCCTCTGCAGGTGTGTATATTTCTTCCTGTGGCTTGGGACTTCGCCCCTGACTGAAAATGCAACCTAATATCTGTAGAATCTAGATGTATTGTCTTGTTTGCTTTTAGTAGTAGTAGTAAAAATTTTATTTTTATACAGAATTTACAAAACTTTAGGACTAAAGACCTATTTTCAAAGTCGCCTGTGTAAAAGTGAACAGTTTACAATAAACTATCAATGATATAAAAGTTGTCAAACACTCAATTACTTACAACTATACATACAAGATACTCACTCAAAAGTAACACACAGTAATCAAGTCTTACATCATACAAAACAGTATCAATTCTTCATTCAACAGACTAATTTTAGGATCTACAGCTCTTGAAAATGGCATCTCCCTTGTCCAGTGTACTATAGTTCGTTAATACAATTAGTGAATCGTCTTGTTTATAAGGAAAAATTGTAGTATCAGCTAAATAAACTAGCGCTTGATATGTTTATATGAGAAGGATAGGAAGTGAATTAGCAGAGCATTAAAAGAGAACTGAATTTACATTCTGTGCTACAGGATATGTTTACTTTTTTTCCCCTTGTATTTGTTTGGTAACAGGGTACCTTTATAACAGAATTGCTGCTGTGTCTTCAGCAGCTATAGGCATTTCATATTATTACTAAGGCAGTCAAACAGGAGGCTAAGTCAACTATTAAAGGTAGAATAATAAATTAAACCAGGAAAGAATCCCCCCTCATTCTTAAGGTTTCCTAAGTCTCACTCTGATTCCTAAACCCAGACTATATAGTGTCTAAGCCATTTCAGAAATGTTTTGCTTTTCCTCGTACAAATTTTAGAACAGTGCTTGACTTTTAAGAACACATCTTTTAGAATTATCAGCATTTGTCTTGATAGGCAAAGGAGCAAATGGTTATATACAACACAGCATGGATAACGAGAACAAATTAAGCATATTTATGTAGCATTCCAGATTGGTGCCAAATTGTGACATAATGCAAACTAGTGCTTCTAGCAAGCAGGTCAGTCACATTATTCAGAGATGGTGACATTAATATGGCTTTTTGTTTTGTTTCTAAAGATTAGTGCAGTGTCAGGGCAGCTCATCGTGTCAGCCTGTTCAGTGGAGTTATTCAGCTCGGGCCACTGTCTGCAGTCTGTCACGTCCGTAGTGCGGACATTGGTCATGCGTAATTAGAGTAGACCTGCAGACATGCTGAAGTGCTTCACAGACCAGGCTTCTGCTGGTATAGGTGAAATGGAGAAAATATTTTCTAAAAGGGAGTAAGGTAACTAACAGCTGCAGAATCAGACGAGACCAATTACTGGCATCGACACCCAGTGTATGAAATACTTGATATAATACACAAATAGATGTTTTTATTTAAAAATAAACTTTACTGAGAAACATTTCTGTTTTAAACTAGCAGACAGAATGATAGAACAAGGTTTTATTTTATTATATCTGTAATGTTTATTCACTGGGAGTGGAGACCCAGGAAAACAAATTGCAAGCTGTCTTCAGTGCTATGGGTTGTTTGCTGCTGTTGGTCTCGTGCTGTCATAGCCATTTTGTTTTTTAGCATTCGGGTGCTGTTCTGTTGATGGCTAAGGGATAACTCCTCTCTTCCTGTCCCCTTCATGGACTGTGCTCACTCAATGGCTGATCTGCTTACAGAAATTGAGCCACACGTCCTGCTCCTCAGGATGGGGGTGTCTTCTTTTGCTGCCAGGAGGGGCTGGGGGAGGGGAGGAATAGAGAGTAGGAGCTGAATCTGCCTGCTGAAGTCTGAGCTGCAGCATCTGGTTAAAGGTAGGAGGCAAAGGTTAGTTCTGGCATTTGTGCCCCCTTCCCCAAACTAGTGATGGTGCTGCGGTTACATTTTAAATACAGTTTTGTTTTGCAAAGCCAGTTTCCATAGTTTGTTGTAGAACGTTGGAAGCAATGATCTTGGGGCAGCTAGGTCCGAGCCACATGGTCTTATCCCTTAGGGCTCCAGTTAAGGAAAGCATCTGTGGATGGTTCTTGTCCAGCTGACTCCTTCAGCTGATCAGTAATAGGAATTAATAAGTGCAGCAAGCAGTCGGAAAGTGCGTGTCTGTGTGTGTCAGGTGTGCAGACAAGAAAGCTGCCTCTTATTCTAATCCTGTTTTGTGTTTGTTTCTTTAGTCTGGGGAGATTGATATTATTAACCACAAGACTGGAGACAAATGTCATCTAAAGTTCGCACCATACAGTTACTTCTCCCGGATGTGGCCAGGAAGGTGAGTAATATACCCAGAATGCCCCTGTGTTTGTTCCAGCAAGTGTGTGTATGGGAGGGGGGTTCTGATAGTAGTTTTAAACAAAAAAAAAAAAAAGCCAAACTCTAAATGTGTGTCTCTTGTGTTTTTTTGTTCTTCTCCCTCAGCCAGTGGCAGTCCTTCTCGAGCCCCAGGCAGCCCCACCTCCATCACTCTTGTGGTACTCCCTCCACACTGTAGAGGTCTTCCGGCTGGACCAGGTCTCTCGGAGAAGTCGCTACTGATTCTCCTTGAGTGAGCCATGGTCAGCAGGGTGCAGGGTTCTGAGCTGTCACACGGCATGGCTAGCGTGTTTTGTTTTTTCACCTTTCTCGCTTTTTCTAGTCCCTCCCCATGTTGACTGATTAGCACGCCATCCATTTAACCAATCTGCTGTCCCTAACCCTAGTGCTGCACCTTGCCTGCACCGCCGCTCCGTGGTCACCCAGGTGGCGGTTCTGTGGCGACAGTGATTCCCCCGTCCCTGGAGGAGGAGAGCGCCTTGTGATACACTCGCTTCTTCTTTCCTGGCCCGCCTCCGATCCATACTCATTCCCCGAATCTGAGTCTTCAGCATTGCGAGCAGTAGTGTGCTGCTGCACCAGCGGCCAGCTACAGAATGTGTTTAGTGTGAAGTACTCAGATCCCTCTGCGTCCGATGTTACTGTGTGGTAACGCCATTAGTGGCAGCACTGACGCAGCACTGTCTTATGAGTGTGCTGGGTTGCTTCACTGAAGTTTGGGGTTCAGCAGGAGTCACTGCGAGAGGCCCAGTGTTGACATAACTGATCGGGACGGGTACATCAAGCCAGTGAGGTAGGAGACTGTGGGGTAGCAGAGTCTAGAGTGGACAGCCTCTTCTCAGGCGAGGGAGGCGTGTCAACCCAGTAGAAATTATGGCGTGGACAGGAGGTGGGGTAGCAGTGTCCGGAGTGGACTCGCTTCTTTCTGGGGACAGGCTGTGTGTCAGTGCAGAGACTGAGCTCTGGTGTTATTTGGGGAGTATCTGCAACATAGGAGGATCGCTGGATGGACCATAATTCTACATGCCAAAGGGATGAGGCGATTAGTAATGGACCTAGGCTGGTCTCACACCACAGTAATGGCCCTGTTCCAGCCTCTGATTTGCACACCCCAGCTCAGGAGCACACATTACCTACTGCTAGAGCTTCACTACAGGTCATGATCAACTTATGGTGGACCGTTAGGATGGGAGAGGATGATCAAGGATCCAGGCTCGATGGGGTAAGCATTGGGGAAATAGAAATATGAGAGTACAATCTGAGTAGGTAAGTGCAGGCTCAGTTGTAACACTGTTTGCTGACTCATGGTGTAGTCTAGACAGCCTTGGGCTAGTGCGACTAAGTTGCTCGATGTGGGCAGATCAGGTTTTGAACTGATGGACTGAAGTGTGAGGTGTGGCACTGATGAGAACTGTACAGTGCTGCAGTCCCACTTAAAAGGTTCCCATTGTATCCACAAGGCAAGCAAGTGGTAAGTGCAGTCATCAGCAGGATAGCAAAACACTGGTTGTACTTTCTGCTGGGCAGTCCAAAAATTTTTAAATGTGACCTCTAAATGGCTAAGTGTTTAATGGTATCTGCTGGAGGTGAGTTTGTTAACCTATCCTTAATGTGCATGCTGACTGATCCACTGAGTGGGGCCTCCTCAATGCAGTTTAATTCCACTAAACTGATTTCTCCCCCTTTGTTTTTAGGTCACCGGAGTCGTGTGGACACCTCCAGTAAGGCTCACTACATCCTCTCGGGGACTTGGGACGAGAAAATTGACTTCTCCCGGTCATGCAGAGCACCCGGGTGAGAACGGTGTCGAGGGTCGCAGAAGACAGTGTACCAGACGCCATGGCCAAGGAACTTTGGAGGAGGAATCCTTCCCGTGAGTAGTGGGTACAGAGTGGACAGGGTTGCAGCAGGAGTGGGGTTTGGTTTTGCATTTAAAATATATTTTTTCAGTTGCAGCGAACTCTGGTGAGCATTCCATCACACCCTCTTTCATACAGGAGTGTTTCACATGGGGATATTCTTGTTTAAGTGAATTGCCTGGTTTTCAAGAGGATGGGGGGTAGCAGCAGCAGAGTCGTTATAATTTGAGGATGGGTAACAGTCCTAAAAGGGGAACAGTCATCACAAAGGGCTAACACTTAAGTCTGGGACTGTTCCCAATGTGTAATTTATGTGCAAAACATTCTGATTTACTGTTTTTCTTTTAATTTTTGGTGACGGGTAAGGCCAACTGAGCACAAGTTGTCGGGGTAACCTGGGAGCACTAGGATGGTTATGTGACTTGTTCAGTCACACAGTATGCAAGTGGAGGTTGTGGGAATCAAACCCCAGGTCTGCTGAATTTGCCAAACTCCTTCACACCTTGTAACTTTTAACCTCTAGGCTGTACTGCCAGCTCTGTTTACTGAATATAATAGATTTTATCACACTAATTTTGCTTAGTTCTAGGCTGACATCTTCTGTTACTACAAATTCCAGAATCCCTGCTGCTGACATCAGAGCAGTACTGCAGCAGTGGGAGATTTACTAGCTTACAGTGTGGTAAAGTTTGTCGTTCTGATCTTTTGTTTGTTGGTCCCGCTTTTTTCCTGAGCTAAGTACAGTCACAGGGGCTGTACTTAACCCATGGAGAAAAGCAGAACCGGAAAACATCGGATCAGAGATTATAAAAGCTCCAGTATGGACTGTTGGTTGTTGAATTTCCCACTGCTCTGATGTGAGCTGCAGGGATTCTGGGATTTGTAGTAACAGAAGATGTCCGTCTAGAAAGAAGCAAAATTAGTTTGATGCAATCTACTGTACTACAGTAAACAGTAAGTAAAAATGTTTTGCACACAAAGTGCACGCTGGGACCAGCCCCACACTTGAGTGTGGGACCCTTTGTGCCATTCCCCTATTATTGCATGGAGTTTTGGCTGCCCTGATTGCCTGCGGTCACGCTGTGCAGCCGAGCAGCCATCCAGGGTTCAGGACTGGGCATGGGTCACCACATCTGGAGGCAGACCAGACCACAGCAGCTGTCGCTACAGTGAGCTGCAGTTGGGAGGAAGGAAGGCTTTGTGCACTTGGTTCCACAACGACTTCTGTGGTGGGCCAAGAGAACTCGCTCTATCCATTGGCGTTGCTCTGTACATCTGAGGCAGTCAGTACTGGGGCTCTGCCCATGTCAGGAGAGGAGGAAAGACAGGAGAAATGGGACAAAATCCTAACAATTGCCTATACGATGGCTGACATCCCTTGCTCTTTGAGATGATCGTGCCCCAGACAGTGGATCCTGTCTACTTGGTAGACTGCCTTGGGGCGGCTCCTCTTCCCAGCTGCCCACCGTTCCTTGTTTTCTGTTCTGTCCTCGCCACATCCTCCTTTGAAAAGGAGGTGCTTAGAGTGTCACCTCGATAGACAGAGCCTGGTGGACCAAGTTTATACTATGTGTCCATTGCCCCCTGAATGGGATTGCTCTGTAGCACATTCCACATACCTAGAGCAATGGGTTGGGCTCACTGCAAACCTGGGTCCCCTATACCGCAACATGTTGGTGCAAACACTGCTGTAACATCCAACAATTGTGTTGTTTTTTTTCCTCTTAACAAACATATTTGAGAGTAAGCTGATCTATCGGCACAGTGGTACTGTTCTTGATCGCGAGTGTCAACGATCCAACAGGAATGAGTACGGCCATCGGGATGGCCGGGGGTTGAACGTTGGAGAGGTGCTCTCCACAGGGAAGGAGGGGTAGCAGTTGTCGCTGCAGCACTTGCATCTGTGTAAGCACAGGTGGCAGGAGGGAGGTGTTGCTCGTGCTCCACCAAGCACTCACACATGTGCAAGGTGGAGCCCCAGAGCACTGGTGGTATACTAGGGGTTGGGACAGAAAACAGGAAACCAATGTGAGTCATGTAGTATGATCCCAGGCTGCTCGGGTCCCAGCCACTCTCCTATCGGCTACACCCTAGGAACTTGTGCTCCAACAGCTATACAATCCGTACACCCTGGGAACTCTGGCCCTGGCCACTGTCTGATTGGTTACACCCTGGGAACTGGAGGCCTGGTCACTGTGTGATCAGCTACACCCTGGAAACTCTGGCCCCAGCCTCTGTCCGATTAACTATGCCCTGGGAACTCTGGCTTCGGGTCACTGTTCAGCTGCATCTTGGGAACTCCTGTGCGTGGCCCCCCACTGTCCAATCGGCTACAGCCTGGGAAATCTGGCCCCAGCCACGGTCCGATCAGCCACACCTTGGGAACTCTGATCCCAACCACTGGCTGCCCACACCTTAGGAACTTTTGGGGGTGCGATCCAATCAGCTGCACTTTATTTTATTTTTTCATTTAGTTTTTGTTGACCGGTAAGTGCACTAGACAAATCCTGCCTATTTTCAGGCACGACCGGGAGGGGATACAGATGAATTCTGCAACTTGGGCACTGTCCAGTTGGCTACATGCTGAAGCTAGAGGAAGCTGGATCAGGCTCAGTCGGACCCTGCTACTGGGAAACAAGCCCATATGTTTGGAAGTAGCTAGGTAAGTGGCAGGAATGCAGTGGGGTTGGGGAGGCTGCCCGCATGAGGGAAAAGGGCAGAGTCAGGTGTGGAATCATAAATGTCAGTTAAACAGTCTGTTCCAAACTGTGTTGATTTGAGAAGTGGCCTGGGCTTTTGTAACTTTTAAGCTGAGTCTTTCTCCTTGAGACAGGTTGTTTGGGATGGGTGGAGGTGAGCAGGTAGAACAATCTTTATATAGCTCTGCACAGAAATAAAATAATATAGGCTGCAGTAAAGCCATGAGGAAGCATCTGTAGCTTCATATGATATCTAAATGTTGATTGGGTGTCTCTCACCACAGGGAGAATGCAGAGAACATGTACTACTTTTCAGAGCTGGCTCTGACCCTGAACGAATCTGAGGAGGAGTGGCCCTAACGGACAGTCGGCCACGGCCGGACCAGCGACTCATGGAGAATGGGCGGTGGGACGAGGCTAATGCAGAGAAGCAGCGGTTGGAGGAAAAGCAGCGGATCAGACAAGAGAAAGAGGGAGGCAGAGGCCACCAAGGCTGCAGAAGATGGTAAGAGGTTCTTTTGTGATAGTCTGCAGTTGAGTTGGGAGAGGGAACCTTTTCATTTACCACTTAGCTGGTGCAAGACAGAATCTTATGTTCTAGGGACATGGATATGTTGTTCATCCACACTCATTGGCAGTATCCTTGCCGCTTTAAATCTTGCGGAAGGTCTTCAAGCTTGCTCCTCCCACCCACCGGGTGGTATAACTCGGCTCCGCCCCATGACGCCAGATCTTCCTTACCGCTTGAAGCTCAGGTTCCTCCTTAACGCTCGTGCTTACGACTGGTTCCTATTTCTCCGTTTGGGATTTAAAAATAATATTTTGCAAAAGACTTCAGTCTTCGATCCCTCGCCAGCGATGGACAATCGACTCCGATTTTCGAGATGCCCATGCGGCAGAAGATGTCTCGGACGGATCCACACTCCACGCAGTGTTCACTGCTTAGGCCTTGAGCACGCACCCGCAGGCTTGCGACCTGTGCTCATCTTTCTCGGCCTCGTCCTCGAAGACCGTGCTGCCCGATTGCAACTGGGCCGTCCGAGCGTTTCCCTCCGGTGAAGTCCAAGGAGGCCCGGTTGGCGGTGTCCGCGGGCGGGTTTCGGCGGATCAGCTCGAGCGGATGGTCGCCCTCGGAGGAGGCGCGCGGGCCGCATCTTCCTCGGCCGCGCATTTATCCCGGCTTCTCTCTGGGTTCTTCCTACACGGCTTCCTTTAAGGAGCTTTGTCTGTCCCTCCACTAAAGGAGAAGGGCCTGCGCCTGCTGGACCTTTTTCTCGGTCCAAAAGAGGGACAAGGGTAAGTCCCTCCGTCGACGCTCTTGGGAGCGGGAAGGTCCTTCTCGGGCCGTCGACCGCTTCGCTTCGTCGACCGCTGGCTTCAGCCACTGGCCTCACGGTGTCCCCTCAGGTCAGTTGACCGAGACTCACTGATGAAGTCTAGATTTTCTACCCATTGGACGGGCTGTCGCCTTTAGCAGCCGAGATTCCCTCTCCCGGTTCCCCGGAGGAGTTGAGGATCCCGGTGGGCTCGCCTGTGCCTCCGGGTTCCGGAGCCCTCGGATGGACCGTCCGAGCCGGAGGAGCCGTTCCGCCGACACCCTCCTCGCACCGACCCGGAAATTCGGGACTCTCGGTCTCGGTCTCGACCTCTTCGCGGGTCCAGCCGCTCCGACCAGGCGGGTTCCGGCCCCGTCACCGCGGTAAGCGGCGTCACGCCGTCTCGCTGCCCTCCTCGGATGAGGGGAGGCTCGGGCGAATTACGCCGGGAGGCACGAGGACCTTATGTTGCAACAGCTCCTCCTGGCCGGAATAAGCCTACTCCGCGCCTTCCCCGCCATTAAGTGGCTGTCACCGAACGGCCGACACAACCCTCGACTTGTCCGAGGAGCCTACACCCAGGCGGTTGTTCGCCAAAACCAGCTGCTCCAACCGATCTGTGGAACCTCCTCCACAGCCACCAATTGGGGCTCCGACCAAGGATTCTCGGTCGACAAGGGTTTCACCCCATCGCTGTCAGTTACCCTCACTCGACCCGACCTCTGCAGGTGAAGGTGGCTCAGGCCAGAGGCAGCTCTTTGAGGACTCTTCCAGTCCGAAGACGATTCTCCTTCTTCTCCAGCGACTGGACTTGGAGTCTTCAGGAGGTCAGCCAATGGGCGATAGCCCGTCGTCCTTCCTAGGACTGCTTGGCTCATCTCGAGTCTCACGGGATGGAGCTCGAACCGTTCAAACGGGCCAGGTATCCCCTCACGGAGATTCTGGACCGAGGGATTCTCCGCGGAGGCCTTTCCGGTGGCCGAGGCCATGTGGGTCCGGCACTGGAACTTTGGCAGCGCCTGCTTCCTGCCCTGCGCCTCCGGCCAGGATGGCCAGGAAGTATGGGTCCCTACGGTTCCTTGTCCGGTTTTGGAACACCCTCTGCTGAGGGGTTGGTTACCGACAGCGTTTTCGGGCGCCCGGCTACGCCAGGGATGGACAAACCTCCTGACAAGGGTCCAAGAAATTGGACTATTAGCCGGGCGAAAAAGTCACGCTGCGTCCTCCTCTCGGCAACCGTCAGGCCAGTTCGGCCCGATCCTCATGGCACATTTTTCTCATGCCCTGTTGGGCTCCTGGATGAGGTCATCCCTCATCTTCCCCGATCTGCAGACTACGGTTAAGCAGGTGCGGACCAGGGCAGGGCAGTGGCCAAACAGCAGCTCCAGACTGCTTTGGATGTAGGGGACTCATGCCAGATCGGTGGCGGCGCGAGTGGCTATGAAGGTCATGGCTTGGCTGAGATATCCACCTTTACTTGGATACCCAGCACAAGTTGGCGGATGTTCCCTTTTGGGGACTGACCTTCGGCCCTGGGGTGAAGGTCACCTGCAGAGGATCGAGAAGTCCAATGCCACTTGGACTCGGTCTCTTCCGCTCAGAAGGACAAAGGCCGCAAACCACAGCCTAAGCCCTTTAGTCCTTCTGTGCCCCGGCCGCCTGCCCAGCTAGCGATCGGGCCAGCAGGCTCGGCCTGGCATCCAAACCCAAGCCGGGCCGCTTCTAACAGGAGGCAGGGAGGAAGGGCCCAGGAGGTCCCTCGGCGGTCCCTCCTCCAAGCCTGCCCAGTGACGGGCTGAGGGTGTCGCCCCATCCCCGTCACCTTACCCCTGGGTCCCCAGTAGAGACGGCTCCACACTTCCGTTCCGCTTGGTCCGCTGTTACCACGGACAGGTGGGTCTTGGAGGTGGGAAGAGGCCTGCCTCTGGAATTGAGCAGGCACCACCCTCAGAGCTGCCGCCTCGGGGCTTCGGGATCCCCAGCCTCACTGGCGGCTCGCCGAGCCGACATCACTCTCCTCCTCCAGAAGGAGGTGGTAAGAGAGGTGGTGGACGCTCCTTCAGACCCAGGGTTTGTGTCCAGGTACTTCCTGGTTCCGAACGGACGGGGGCTGGCGCCCCATTCTCGACCTACACGACCTAAACAAGTTCCTAAGGTCTCGAACCTTCAGGATGGTCACTCTGGCTCAGATTATACCATCCTTGAGCGCAGGCGTGTGGTTCTGCTTCTGGACTTGCAGGACGCTGCTTTTTCACGTCCCTATCCGTCTGTCTCACCAGAGATTCCTTCGCTCTCGAGCGGAAGGATCCTCTTCGAGTTCAAGCCATGCCCTTCGGCTTGTCTCCAGCTCCCAGGGTCTTCACCAAATGCATGGCAGTGGTGACAGCATTCTCATGCGGCGCGAGGGTCCGGTGTACCCTTACCTGGACGACTGGCTGATAGCAGCTCCTCCAGGAAGGAGGCGGAGTGGTCCAGAGATCTGGCCCTCCAGGTCTGCTCAACTGGGCCTCCTTATCAACAGGCCAAGTCGGAACTCGAGCAAGCAGGTGATTTTATTCATCAAGCAGCTCGACTCTCTTCGAGCCAGAGCGGCTCCGCGGACAGGGCCGAGGTTCTTTCCTCCTTTGCCCGATCATTTCTGGTTGGGCAATTGCGCCTGCCGGGACTTCCTGCGCCTCCTGGGTCTCATGGCGGCCTGTACCAGTGTGGTCCGTTGGGCCCGCTGGAACATGCGTCCCCTTCAGTGGGGACTGGCCAGCCAGTGGTCACAACGCCTCGATCCCTTGGACCAGCTTTAGTCGGTGACACAGGGATGTGGAATGCTCTCCAGTGGTGGACCGTTCCAGATCATTTGCAGGAGGGCATCCCGTTCGTCGCCTCGCAGCCGGTCTCTCTGTCGACCGATGCCTCTCTGATGGGTTGGGGTGCCCATCTGGGGAACACCGCCTATGGCCTCTGGTCCCGCAGGAGTCCCGATGCCACATCAACCTGTTGGAGCTCCGAGCGTCCGCCTAGCTCTCACCGCTTTGCTCCGTTCCTCCGGGTCAAGTGGTCCGAGTCAGGCGGACAATACCACGACCATGTACTATCTAAACCGCCAGGGCGGACGCGCTTCCATGCTTCTATGCAAGAAGCTCTCCGTATTTGGTCACTGCGGCGCAGCCTGGAGGCGGATCTCCTAGCCATTCACGTGGCAGGAGCCTCCAACACCCTGGCCGATGCCCTGAGCCGGATAGGGGCTGCATCCCACGAGTGGTCTCTCCTGCCGGAGGTAGTACAGCATCTGTTCTCCCTTGGGGCACACCTCAGGTGGACCTGTTTGCCTCCATGGAGACGCGGCTGAGTCTGTTCCATGCCCGCCTCTCAGCAGGGCTCGCTGCAGGGGATGCCCTTCGAGGCAATGGACCCGGGCCTCTTTACGCCTTTCCCCATTTCCTTGATCCACAAGGTGCTTCTCAAGCGAGGAGGGACAAGGCGCAGGTGATTCTGATAGCCCCAGACTGGCCTCGCCAGTTCTGGTACCCAGATCTCCTCAGTCTCAGCTCCAGGACTCCGCGCAGCTTCCAGCTCCGCCTGACCTGCTCTCAGTCAATCAGGGGAAGGTGTTCCATCCGACCTTCAATCCCTGCACCTGACGGCCTGGTTCCTGAGCGGCTAGAGTTCCAGGCTTTGGGTCTTTCCGACGCAGGTCCTCAATGTAGTTGAGGCGTCCCCGTAGAGTCGACCAGAAAATGCTATGCCTTCAAATGGAAAAGGTTTTCCATTTGGTGTCAGGGCAAGGGCTTGGACCCTTCCTCCTGTTCCTTGGCAAGCATCTTGGACTATTTATGGTCCCTTTCTAGTCAAGGGCTTAGGGTCGGCGACCTAAGGTGCACCTGGCTGCCATCTCTGCTTACGAGGCGGGCTGGGAAGCAGTCGGGTGCTAGAGAGAAGGTGGTCTGGCGCTTTTTCAAGGCCTTGATCACATTTCCTCAGTGCGGGAACCCCCACCTCCGTGGGATCTACTGCTGGTACTGGCAAAGCTCATGGGCAAGCCATTCAACCTATGCACAGGTGTGCTCTCTCACCTGTCGTGGAAGACCGCCTTCTTGGTGGCTATCACGTCCAGCCAGAAGGATGGGAGAGCTCCAGGCGCTTCCATCGAGTCTCCTACCTGGTCTTCCACAGGGACAAGGTTGTCCTGCGCCCCACCGAAATTCCTTCCCGAAGGTGGTGTCGGAGTTTCACCTTAACCAGGTGTTGACTCTGCCGTGTTCTACCCCAATCACACCTCGAGGTCTAATATAGGCTCCATACTCTGGATCCTAGAAGGGCTGCTTATTATAAGGAGCGACGGCTGATATTCGGGAGAGGTTCGCCAGCTGTTTGTCACTCCACGCTGAAGCCGCATCTGGCAGACCTGCAGCCAAGCGGACGATAAGCAGGTGGGTAACCTCCTGCATAGATCTGCTATAAGTTAGCGGGCATGGAGCCTCCCAGAGGGATAAGAGCTCATTCTACCCGCCATACTGCTGCAACGGTGGCTGCTTCCAGGGACGCCCCTATCCAGGAAATCTGCAGGGCTGCTACCTGGAAGTCAGCAAACACCTTCATTACCCACTACCACATCGACCTTGAGTCACGCGGATGCTGGTTTGGGGCCTCGGTTCTCCAGTCTCTCTTTCCCAAGTAAGTATATGGGGTGTGCGTCTTGCCTCCCTCCTCCCGGAGAACTGCTAGGAGTCTGCCAATGAGTGTGGATGAACAACATATCCATGTCCTAGAAATACAGGTTACTCACCTGTAACAGGAGTTCTAGGAATGGTATATGTTGTTCATCCCACTCCACCCGACCTCCCCGGCTTCGACGCAAGACAACCTGAGCTTCCAGCGCGGCCAGATCTGGCCATGGTGGGGCGGAGCCGAGTTATACCACCCTGGTGGTGCGTAGGAGCAAGCTTGAAGACCTTCCGGCAAGATTTAAAGCGGCAAGGATACTGCCAATGAGTGTGGATGAACAACATATACCATTCCTAGAACTCCTGTTACAGGTGAGTAACCTGTATTTATCAGTAGCCCCTCCAGGACATGGGTTTCTAGAGAATTGATGCACACTCCATGTGAATTGGAAGGCACAAGGCCAACATCTTAGTGACTTGAATGCACACAGAAGGTGAATTAATTCTCACTAAATACGTTCCTGGGTATGGTTTCTACGCTTCAAGAAACACTGTTTAACCCCTTTTTTAGGCCTCAATGTCTATAGTTTAAAACACATTTTATGATCGTTCACATTCTGTAGAGATTGCTGATGTAGCTGGTAATTTGTCCTTTTTATTTTTAAAATGAAAACAAACTGATCGCCCTCCATACTGTTGTTACCACACAAAAATGTTTAGTTGCAGTCCTTGATCAACTCCTGTGCACCTTCTCTGGACTTGTGAACCTCCCAACACAGTCTAGACACTCAAGATACAGTGGAAGGAGAGGAGAGAGACTATTGCATCACGGTGACTGCACTGTTTGGGAGTGTTCTTAAAGGGACACTGTCAGCTGTTTTGTTTTTATACCAACTATGAACTAGTGCCTCTAGCAGCCACATGACCAGTGAGGCATGTCTGGTACATGATTTACATATATATGGCAGTAATTGTGTGTGTGTCTGTGTGTTTTTTTAATATAAAACTTTATGTACCATTCAGACCAGTTTACTTCCAGAGCTGCTCCTGCGCATCCTCGAGTCCAGATGACGTCGGTGATGATGTAAGCTCAGGCATGAGAGTTGCTTAATTAAGCAGATTGTGTTTAATCCCAAACATGAAAGTCTGTTCAAACTGAGCCCAGCAGTGTATTTTCCAGCGTTACGTCCTACTGAAATGTCCTTTGGAAAAGTAAAGCCTGATTCCTGCATGCACGCTCACTGTCGACAAGTAGATTAGTAGACATGATCTGTTTAACAAATGAGCAACTATCTCATGCATGAGCTTACATCATCGCCAACGCCATCTGGACTCGAGGACACTCAGGAGCAGTGCGCTCTGGACATAAGCTGTGACCAAATGGTACATAAAGCTTTATCAAAAACTAAATTACCATCACATATATGTAAATCATATACCAGACATGCCATCCCTGGTCATGTGTGTGGCAGTTGGCATTAAAAAATAAATAAAAAAAAGCTGACTATGTCTCTTTATTGTTAGGAAGTATGTAGTAAGAGTAGATCATGGATCTGAAACAAAACCAGACTGGGTATAATTAGCATGCATTTGGTCTAGTAAGAAAGGAGACAGATAAAACAACCAGGAACCTCAACAATTTTAGAAAGTAATAAATCATAAAATGTCAGTTTCTAGTATCGTGACTATGTTCTATCCACACTTCATGGCAGGTACCTTGCCGCTTTAAGATGTGCTGGATAGTCTTCAACTAACTCCTCCACCCACCAGGGTGGTATAGCCCTGCGCCCCATGGCCTAGATCTTCCTTTCCGCTGGAAGGTTCAGGTTCCCTCCTTCGCACTCGCGCAGTAGTAGGCCCTGTCTCTTGAATCTTCGGATTCGCCCAAAATCTGATTCTAAAACTCTAACGAGTTCAGTCTTGATCATCTTCTCTTGCTTCTACGATGGAGGAAAAATCGGCTTCTGGGTTTCACCAGTGCCCCTGCGAGCAGAAGATGTCTTGCACGGATCCTCATGCGGCGTGTGTGTGTATTGCCTGGGACTGGACCACGATCTGCAGGTTTGCGATCATTGTCTCTCCTTTTCTCGAATGTGCTTGAAGGTTGCGCTGCCCGGCTTCAGCTGGGGTGACCGGAGAAGCTTACCCACTGGTCAAATCGAAGGATGCCCATTGGGTGGTCTCCGCAGCTGCGGGGTCCATTGAGCAATTAGAACAGCTCAGGCCTTCAAGGAGGTGGCTCAGGCCACAGCGGGCTCCTCTTTGGCTTCAGCCTTTATTCTGCTGCATCTGGGATCCTCCTACCGGCTTCCTTAATGGAGTTGTGCCAGTGTCTCTCGCTATCAAGGAGAGGACTCTTCTGGGTCACATGTTTCACGCTCCAAGGAGGAGGAGTCGAAAAAGAGCGAAAGTCACATCGGCGTTCTTGGGACAGAGAAGCGGTCCGCTCACAGAATCTCCTGTCTCGACTTTGGTCAGATTCGCAGCCGAGACTGCTGGTTTCACGTACCCCCGTCCAGATGAGTTGGCTGAGATGCCTGTCGACGAGGCGAGATCTTTCTCGAAGCCGATCAGTGAGGTTGTCACCCGATCCGGCCGACTATTCTTTTCGGACACTGGTGCTCCGGTGTCCTCGGGATGAATCGGCTCAGCCTGCTGCATGGGGACCCACCACCAAGAACTGGACCAGGGCAGGTTCTCAGACTCCTGTCGAGGTCCCCATTGGCCCCGCCCCCACTCACCGATTTTGATGTCTGGCAAGACTCGCTCCCTTGACAATCTCGTTCCGTCCTAGTAAGTGGTGCCACCACTCCTCGTCTTCATCCTCTGGCGAGGAGAGCGTGCACAAGTTGTGAGACATTACGAAGACCACATATGGCAGCAGTTGGTCTTATCAGGATCCAAACCGTTCCCGGTTTCGACTCGGCCAGGCTTTCGTCGGAGCGACAGACTTGAGCTACAACCGCCCGTCGCAAGGTGCCAGTCATGGCCTAAGCCTGCTAACCGACCAGCTACTCCACTGATCCTGGTGGAGCCGCTGCCCGAGCAACGAAGTCTAGGGCTCCGACCAAGGATTCTGTTGGCCCAAGGCCTGCCCCATTGGTTGTCGGTCACTATCACTCCCGACCGCCCAAGGCAGGTGAAAAGGTGAGCACCGCTCTCACGAGGACTCTTCAGAGTCCGAGGATTCCCTCCATGGTCTCCTGTCCGGTGGACATCGAGTCTTTTGGGGGTCTCTCCATTGATCAGGGCCCTACCTCGCTGATTAGTATTTGTCGGCTCATTTCCAAATCCAGGGAATGGAGCTTGAGCCTGTGCAGAAACAGGCTAAGCATCCCTCACAGAGATTCTGGATAAAGGGACACTCCTATGGAGGTCTTCCCAGTGGCTGAGGCCATTGTGGGTCCAGCCTTGGAGCTGTGGCAGCGCTGGCATCTTGTCCTGTGCCTTCTTCCCCCAAGTACCACGGTATCCATGGGGTCCCTGTCTGGCTTTCCGGGCACCCTTCTGTGGTGGGGTTGGTGGCTGACTTTGTGTTTGGCGCTCAGGCAACAAAGGGGATGCGGACAGACCCCGGACAGGAATCCAAACAATTGGACCATTCCGGGAGGAAGGTGTATGCAACTTCCTCGCTTGACCTTCATCAGGCCAGCTGGCCGTTATCATGGCACATTTTTCCACGCCCTCTTGGGCTCCCTGGATGAGGTAATTCTTCATCTCCCAGCTGACCTCCAGACCACAGTTAAGCAGGTCCGGGACCAGGGTAGGGCAGTGGCAAAGCAGCAACTCCAGATGACACTGGGCATTGGCGATTCCTGTGCTTGTTAGGTAGCGGCCGAGTGGCCATGCGTCGCAGGGCTTGGCTATGCATCTCGACTGATATGGTGAAGGTACACATGGCGGCCATTTCGGCCTACAATGTCCCTTTGCAAGCAGGACATTTGCTCAGCTGGAGGTCTCTAAGACTTTCCTTAGAGGGGTTCTCCACTTGAGACCCTCATCCGGGTTCCTGCCCCTCCTTGAGATTTGAATTTCATCCTCGAGAAGCTTACTCTGCCTCCTTTCGAACCGGCAGCCTCAGCAGACATGAAGTTCCTGTCATGGAAGATTATCTTCCTAGTGGCCATTACTTCTGCTCGGAGGATTTCGAGCTCCAGGCCTAATGTGTAAAATCCGTAAGTTACCTGCTTTCTTTCGCAGCACTCCAATCAAGGGGAGTATCTCTTACACACTCTGGATGTTCACCGAATTCTGAGATACTACACTAACAGAACAAAAGATCTCAGAAAGACTGATCAACTGTTTCTCTTTTGCCCACAAAGAGAAAGCAATGCCGTTCTATGCAATGCCTGTCCAAATGGTTGGCTCATTGTATCACTTTCTGTTATGACAAGTACAGCAAGACCCTTCGGGTCAAGTGAGAAGCCACTCCACCAGAGGAGTCGCTGCCTCAGCTGCTTGTTTCAAGAATCGTCAGCGGTGGACATCTGTGCTGCCGCCACTTGGACTTTCATCCAGACCTTTACAAAACGTTACAGTTTGGATATTGCCTCTTGCGTAGAGAGCAGGCTTTGGGCTTGCTGTTCTGCAAGGCCTCCTTTCCTACTGCCTTCACAGCTACAGGACCTACTTTGAGTAGCTTTCCTCCTCCCGTTTTGCTTCTTCTTGTTCCAGACTGCTTGGGACTCAGTCCTATATGTAATTATGTACTGTAAGAGCCCACTCGAGCAAGATAGAACAGTTATGTAAGAACTTACTGTAACAGTAGATCTTTGAGAGAGGTTCTTGCAGTAGGTACTTCCCACCGTCTATCCCCTAAGCTTTCTAGCTCCTTTTCCAGGTTGGAAATATCCGTTTCTCTCTCGTCTGCCCTTTTGGGCCTTTGGTAGGAAAGAACTGGAAGGCGGTGTGGGGACCGCCCCTTTATACTGGCGTCGGTCACCTAATGTGGGAGGCGCTCCCAGAGACTGCTAGCTAGAAATTTTCCATGGGGTTCTGACGCCTGCCGGTGTCAGTCCTATATGTAATTACCTACTGCAAGAGCCTCTCTAAAGATCTACTGTTACGGTAAGTTCTTGTGTGATGCTCCGATCCAGATGCCGAGCCTTGTACTCCAGATCGTCCCAGGCCAAGGACTCCTCCGAAGTCTCCTTCCTTTTTGGAGTTATTGATAAAGATCCGGGAAGTTCATCAGTGGCAATCTCTGGAGCCAGATCCACAGCGCCAGAAGCTTGCTGCCCACTTGGATCTGCCGAGACTACTCCGACATTGATTCCACCCTGGATTGAGCCTCACGCAGACCTTGTTTCCACTATTTGGAAGCAACCATCTGCGTTAGCACCCTTCCATGAAGGCAGATTGGCTATTTCAGGCTCCTGAGGGAGTAGATTCTTTAAAGTACACCCAAAGCGGACTCCGTCATGATTAATGCTGCTCACGGCCGTTCTGCCAACCCCAACCATCTATGCGTCTCCACGGACAAGGAGTCCGGCTTCTGGACCAGTATGGGAAGAAGATGTACGCTGCTTCTACCCTGGGTATTAGGGCCCTCAACTATATCGCACATATGGGGGACTGCCAGAAGACAATCCTGAGTCAGGTGGAATCTAAATTGGACTCCTTCCTGGTCCCAGACCAAACAGGAAGTGGCTGACCTTGTCGCTCTGCTTGTTTGGCGGTGTACATGCCCGTGCCACCTATGATGCAGTGGGCGCAGCTGGATGGAGTTCGGCTTTCGGCGTGGGTCTTGGCGTCATGCCTGGCTCCGGTGTCAGGTTTGGTCCCTGAAGTGCAATCCGCCATTCAGGATGTACCCTTCAGGGGTTCGGTGCTGTTTGGCGGCGATGTCAAGGACATCACCGACCTGCAGGAGAAGGGCACTGCATTCAAATCGTGGACACTCTGTACAGATTCCTCAGGGACATCGTCTCCCTTTTCATCGACATTCTTGACCAAAAGCGAAACCAGAGGGCAAGCGGGCCAGCAAGCTGTCAGTGCCTCTCCAGCAACCAAGACTTCGCCCAAAAGCCACAGGAGCCTCTGCCGCTGCACTGCCCCACACTCGTGATTCCTCCCCTCCCACACTCTAGACACTCCAGAGGAACCAGTAGGAGGGAGGTTTTCCTTCCATCTACCGGGTTGGGAGAGGATTTCATCAGATGCTTGGATGCTCCAACTGATAGCAGCAGGACGGTCAATCAAGTTTCTTTAGAAACTCCTGAGAAACCCCAAGTCATCTTACTCCCGGAACATCTTCCTCTGGTCCTGGAAGAAATCTCCTCCCTTCTATAAAGGCGCAATAGAACCAGTCCCCACCCATCTTTGGGGACAAGTTACTATTCCCATTTCTTCCTAGTTCCAAAGAAGATGGGAGACATGAGGCCTATTTTAGACCTCAGTTTCCTGAACATGTTAGTGGAGTACAAATGCTTCAGAATGCTCTCCTTGCAGAGCCTTCTGCGCTTCTTCAGCAGGGACAGTGGATGTGCGCTTTAGATATGCAGGATGCCTACCTGCACATCCCCATCCGCCTTCCCACCGCAGATTCCTTTGGTTTTCTTTTTAGGGGACCACTACCAATTCAAGGCCCTCCCATTTGTTCTTTCCTCTGCTCCCCAAGTGTTTAACAAATGCCTGTCTGTGGTAGCGGCCCACCTGTGTACCCAGGAGTGCAGGTATTCCTGTACTTGGATGACTGGCTCCTGGCGGCCCCGTCCAGGAGGAATTTCTAGCTCTCTTTCCTTTACTCTGCAGGTTTTCATCAGCCTAGGCATCACCATCAACCAGGCCAAGTCCCATCTGGTCCCTTCCCAAAGACTCCAGTTTATTGGGGCAATCCAGGACACAACTATTGACAAGGCCTTTTTGCCTCCGGACAGGTGGACACCCTCCAGACTCAAGCACGTCTGTTGTCCAGTCGCAGAAGGTCGGTGCCAGGTCAGTCCTTCCGCCTTCTCTGGCTCATGGTGGCTGCTTATCCATGAGTCCTACTTCGGCTCCATATGAGGATCTCTCAATGGACCCTTTGGTCTCAATGGGACCCAAGCACTGGACTACCTAGACCAAGAGGTTCTATTCTCCGATCCCATGGCCAGGGACTTGCAATGGTGGATGGTGCAAGAGAACTTTTGCGGGAGTTCACTTCACTTCATCGAACCCCTCTCCCAGACATTAACAGATGCCTCAGGAGAGGGCTGGGGAGCCCATCTAGGGTCTCACAGGACTCAGGGCAGCAATGAGAGTTTGGAGTTGAGCTGTTCAGCACAACCTTCACCGGACGGCAGTTCATGTTCCGGGAGTAGAAAACACGCTGGTAGACCATCTCAGTTGGTCTTCAGCCAGAACCCATGAATGGGAACTGGATCAAGAGGTAGTAGATGACATCTTCCTGCTCTGGGGACCTGTCAGGTAGACCGTTCGCGTCTCCTCAAAATGCAGAACTTCCCACCTTCTGCTCACTCGCCCAGGGCAAGACATTTTCAGCGGATGCTCTGTCTCTTTATTGGAGGGACAGATTTGTCTATGCCTTCCTCCAATTCCTTTAATCCTGAGAGAAACATAGAAACATAGAATATGACAGCAGATAAGGACCACTTGGCCCACCTAGTCTGCACATTTTCCTACCTAACAGATAAGCTGCAGATCCTAGGTAACCAACAGCTTACTTCCTCCTACCTCCCACTAGGACTGCCTTATGTCTGTCCCATGCATTCTTGAATTCCCCACTGTTCTCGACTCCACAACCTCCTCAGGAGGCTGTTCCATGCATCCACAACCCTCTCTGTGAAAAATACTTCCTCACATTACCTCTGAGCCGTCCCCCTCCTACCTTCAAATTGTACCCCTTGTTCTTGCACATCTCTTTTCCTGAAAGATGCTACCCTCTTGGACTTGTTGATTCCTTGAGGTACTTGAAAGTTAAGTTTCTATCATGTCCCTCTCTCCTTCTTTCCTCAAGGGTATACATATTAAGCTCCTTTAGTCTTTCTTATTATGTCTTCTGGTGCAGACCCTGCACCATTTTGGTTGCCCTCCTCTGGACAGCCTCCACTCTGTCTGTCTTTGCAGAGATGGGGTCTCCAGAACTGCACACAGTACTCAGATGGGGTCTTGCCAACTGTCTGTACAGAGGATGATAACTTCCTGTTTTCTACTATTGATGCCTCTCCTATGCATCCCAGTATCCCCACAGCCTTCCTTACTGCCTTCTTACATTGCCTGCCCACCTTTAGGTCATCTGATATAATTACCCCCAGGTCCCTTTCTGTTGTAACTGCTGTCAGTATCTCACCCCCACTGTGTACTCTTCCCGGGTTTTTGTTTCCCAGGTGCATTACCTTGCACTTCTTTGCATTGAATCTGAGCTGCTATACCTCTGACCATTCCTCCAACCTTGCCAAGTCCCTTCTCATCCTTTCCACTCCATCTTGTATATCAGCCCTGTTGCAGATCTTTGTGTCGTCTGCAGAGAGACATACTTTTCCTTCAGTTCCTCTGCAGTGTAAACATAAAGACATTAAAAGGACCAGTCCTAGTACTGAACCCTGCGGTACCCACTAGTAACCCTCCTTTCTTCACTGTGGACTCCATTTACTACTACCCTCTACGTCCTGTTGTCTAGCCAATTTTTATCCAGGCTACCACCTTGGGACCCACTCCAAGGCTTGCACAAGCTCAGAACAGAAGAAGCCGGATGATCCTCATTGCTCCATTCTGGCCTGGTCAAATTTAGTTCCCTCTTCTGCAACAATTTGCAGAGGAATCTCCACTTCCTCTTCTTCTGTCGCAACACTTGCTGACCCTAGGATCAGGGACCCTTGTTCATCCAAGTCTCAAATCCTTCAGTTGCATGCGTGGCTCCTGCAGGCGTAGCTCAAGCCCGGTTGGGTTTCTTTCCTTATAGCAGATATTCTGGTAGAGGCCAGAAAGCCTTCCAGGTCCACCTACGCCATGAAGTGGAAACAGTTTTCAATTTGGGCCTCATCAAAGGACTTGAGCCTTTCTCTTGCCCAGTTGAAAAGTCCTGGACTGTTCGGCCCGGGGTGCTGAGGATTTGGTGCTGGATGCCACACCAGCGACCCAGGTTCGGGGCGAGCCTGGGTTGCTGGGGGTCTGGGGAGGGAGAGGATTGAGCATCGGAGGACAGCTCTCCTCTCCCGGGGAGGACAGGGGCCCCGAGCAGTGCTCTGCTGATCTCTGGGAGGCTGGAGATGCTACAGGCTGCGAGACAGAATAGGAGTGGGGGGTGTCAGGCGTCGGATATGCCTTGGCGATCAGGGCACCAGCCACTCCCCAGTGGAAAACAGGAAAATGCCTCGTATCCGGTGATGAAAGGCAGGAGCTTACCCTGATTTATAGGCCGCCCACCGCCACACCTACCCGACGCCATTGCTATGTCGGGCCCGCCTGTCTCATCCTGGGGTATAACCGATGCTCCATGGGTGACAGAGGATGGCCGGGTATGGTGTGCTGTAGGGGACGACTCCATGCACTCCCGATTAAGTCCGAGCCAAGGGGTGAGTAGGAGGCAAAATAGAAAATAAAAAAAAGAAAAGAAGTCCTGGACTACATCGTCATCTCTCTGACCTAGGTCTTAGCCATTCCTCTTTAAAGATCCACATGGTGGCAATTTCAGCCTACCATGTCCCTTTGGAGACAGGACTTTCACTCAGTTGGAAGTCTCTAAGATTTTCCTCAGAGGGGTTCTCCATTTGAGACCCCCCATCCGCATTCCTGCTCCACCTTGGGATCTGAACTTTGTTCTTGAGAAGCTTACTCTGCCTCCTTCGAACCGGCAGCCTCAGCAGACTTGAAGTTCCTGTCTTGGAAGACTCTCTTCCAGTGGCTATTACTTCAGCTCGTCAATTTCCGCGCTTCAGGCCCTGATGTGCAAAATCCCATATTTGATTTTACACAAGGAAAGTGTGGTTCTGCACACCAACCTGTAAGTTTCTCCCTAAGGTGGTAGTAGAATCTATGCTGAATCAATCCATTGAGCTACCTGCTTTCTTTCAGCACTCCAATCCAAGGCGTACATCTTGCATACTTTGGGTGTTCATAGAATACTGAGATACTATACCACTAGGACTAAGGATCTCAGGAAATTGGATCAGCTTTTTGTCTGTTTTGCTTACAAAGAGAGCAATGTAGTTTCAAACAACGCCTTTCTAAATGTTTGGCTCATTGTAGCCTTCTGTTACAAGTACCACAAAATGCTGCTGGGTCAAGTCAGAATCACTCTACCAGAGGAGTAACCGCCTCTGCGGCTTGTTTCAGAATGTGTCAGCGGCAGACATCTGCGCTGGAAGACTTCTGTCAATACTTTCTGAAACACTACAGTTTGGACATTGCCTCTTGCTGTAGAGCAGGCTTTGGGTTGGCTGTACTCCAAGGTCTTCTTTCTTAAGACCCGTTCAGTCGGAGGTTCCATTGGTTGGATAGTTTCCTCCTCCAGTGCTTTTCCTTTGTTCCAGACTGCTTGGGATTCAGTCCTATATGCAATTACTTATTGCAAGAGCCTTCTCGAAGTAAGATAGTACGATTACGCAAGAACTTACGTAACAGATCTTTGAGAGAGGCTCTTGCGATGAAGTAATGCCTTCCGCCCTCCATCTCCATTAGCTTTTCAGCTCTTTTCCAGAAGAGGCGCTTCTCTCTCATCTTGCCATTTTGGCCTTTGGCGGGACAGAACTGGAAGGCAGGCATAGGGACCGCCTCTATAAGGGCATTCGCATAAAGTCTGTCACTTAAAGTGGGGCAGTCCCCGCGAGATTGCTAGATAGAAATTTTTCCGTGGGGTCCTGATGCCTGCTGGGTCAGTCCTATATGTAATTACCTACTGCAAGAGCCTGTCTCAAAGATCTGTTCGGTAAGTTCTTGCGTAACTGTACTTTCTCGTCTCTTCCCTAATTAGGGGTGTCGTCTTACCTCTCTCCTTCTGGAGAACTGCTGAGAGTCTGCCATGAAGTGTGTAGAACAACATATCCATAATCCTAAAAAACAGGTTCTAGGAGCTTGAATATGTTGTTCATCCACACTTTGGCACGTTCTTCCACTTTAAATCTCACTGGAAGTCTTCAAGCTGGCTCTTCCCACCCACCTGGATGGTATATACTTGGCTCTGCCCCATGTCACCAGATCTTCCTTTTCGCTGGAAGATTCAGGTTGCCTCACTCATGCTCATGCATCTTGTAGGCCCTGGCTTTCAAACCTTTGGTTATTCCGAAAATTCGCGTTATTCGTTAAGCATTACCAAGTTAAGCTGCTTTGATAATGGAAGACAAGTCTTCCCCAGTTTTAATCGGCGCCCTTGCAGCCAGAAAATGTAGTGCACCGATCCACACACGCATGCATCTACTGCCTTGGTATCACCATGACACCTCGAAATCGACCTATGTCTCGCCTTTCATCCCAACGTCCTTGACAACCATCTTGCGCCTGAGGCTGGAGAGGCGGAGAAGAGGAACCCTCAGTGAAATCCAAGGAGGCTCGGACGGTTTCCACAGATGTGGGATCCCCGAGCAATTGTAACATATGCAAGCTGCGAGGAGGAAGTGGCTGTGCTGCAGAGACTTCTTGAAGCTTCTTCGTTCGCTCAACCTGGGCTCCACCTTCTTGGGATCCTTCCGAGAGTTGTGCCAGTCTCTCCCAACCAAGGAGAGGCCCTGAGCTCACACTCCCTCTAGATCCCGTGAGCGGAGAGGCTCTGGGAGGCCTTTCGCCTTGATGGAGATGTTCTTGGCAGTGGAGAGATCTCGGTCCTCGAGTATGCGATCTCGACTTCGTCGAGATCGCTTCTTCGCCGTTGGCTTTTCGGGCTTTGTCATCTGGTCAGTCGATCGAATTATCGATCAACGATGGCAAAATTATGATCGATCCGCTATTGCCGACTCCGGTCAATGATTCCTCGATCGAACCCATAATCTGGTCTTTCCAGATGACAAGACTCAGCCTGCTGAGACTCCAATTGAAGAAGTGGTCCCTGATCCGGAAATCAGTCCCGCCGGTGTCTCGGCGACTGAGTCAGCCTGTCCAGTCTCGATTGGGTCTCAGCCCCTCGACCAGCAGGCCAAAGAAGCGACAAATGCTCTAAAAGAGGTGGCGCCATCTGTTGTCCTCCGATGAGGAGAGGCTCCAGCGGAAACTCTGATGCTACTAGGACCTCATGTGGCAACAGCTAATTTTGACCGGCACAAGCCAACACGGCTTCTACACGGCCATTACCTGGCTTTCACCTCCTAGGCGAAGCCAACCCTTGAAGCCGATTAAATCGTTTCCTCAGTCGCGCGAGCCGGCAAAACCACCAGTTCAGCCCACAGTAACAGTAGATCTTCCACGGAATGGTCTCTTGCAGTAAGTCATTACTTCTGGGAGTTTCCCTTGGGTGGTGCTCTCACAGCAGTTTTCTCAGCAGTCCCTACATCAGAGACCACCCACACGACCTCACTTCCTGGGCAGTGCCTATAAAGTGGGTGGTCCATGGTAGTCTCTGTTCATTTTCCCACCGGCTTCAGCTCTCACAGCAGCTATAATACTCTCCTGCTAAATGATCTACAACATGGATTGAACCCACAGCTTGGGGTGCCTGGGCATTACTGCGCACCATATTACTATACTCAAACAAGAGTGTTTAAAGATGGATGACTCAAGCAGCTCTATTAACAGGCTCCGACAACATTGAGTCCTTTTCAAGAAACATCGGGCGGAAGGCATACCTCGCAGTAAGTCCTGCCTGACCACCTTTCAATGGTCATGTATGCTAAACATATATTATCAAGGAGACTTTCTTTGACTGAAGACAGATACCCCATTGACGGCAGGCATTTCTTCATCATCTTCATCACAGAACAGACTATAGAGGCTTACACTATATTCCCATCGACGGATGCATAATCCCAATCAACGGAGCCCTCCTACATACTTCGTCGACAGGAGGTTCATTCCCCATCGACGAGGCCTCCTGCATGATCCTGTCGTGGACCCTTCATCCACAAATCAGCGAGGCCTTCATGATTTCGTTGACTGAGGCCTCCTACATACTTCTAGATTGGCCAGAATTGTTCCCCATCGTGAAGGGCCTCCTCCAAGACTGTCAATGGTGGCTTCATATAAGAACAAGCCTCTCTTATCGGTGGTGTAATACCCCGTCAACGAGGCACATTATCTTCATCTGTTGTCTGAGACGCATTCTACCATCGACGGACATGGTCCCTTCTTTCATTGTCGATGGCAAATGACCCATCGTCAACGAGCATGATTTCTACTAATCATCATAGACAGCTTTCATTCCAGTCTACAGGGCATGGTGTTCCTTTTCCATCATCGATGGGGATGATCCGCCATCAGTGGCCAACATTCCACCATCTACAGACCATGCCTTACATAGACATTATTAATGGGAGACATTTTCCGTCAACAGAACATTAACGTGGTTACATATTCTCATCAACAGGGTGTATCCTTGACGGATGTCTCTTGGCTGTCTCCTCTGTCAAAGACGGTACAGGGCTTTTTCACACTATTTATGGAGCAGAAAACCCTCCAGTCATCACGAAGTAGATACAACTATGAGGCTGTGTGTATGTGTGTGTGTGTGTGTGTGTGTGTGTGTGTATATATATATATATGTATGTGTATTTATATATAAAATATATTATCTATCTATATAAAATTGCATACCCTACTATTCAAGGGGCTTATTTAGATCTACATCTACTTCATATTTTACTACAATCAACATATCAGATTCTTTGGCATCTGCCACTCGGGACCCAGAACTGACTAAGATACTGACTAAGAATGCATCATACTATCGCCTGTGCCATGCAGATAACCTCGCCAATATTATAGACACACACATCAGGGCAGAAGGTAACATGTTTATCATGTTCATATATACATATTTAATAGAGGTATCACTGTTACAGGCCATTACAGTCACTTTATCGGGATGCCTCTCAGCCTGTTGTGCTGGCACCTTCGTGTCCCTCCCACAAACACAGCCTGCTACTACTCACATGCTGAGAAACAATCTGTATATCCTAATATTATAATATGGATCATAATATTCTTACCAAACTTATACTGCTACATGCAGTCTTCACCTGGCCATAGATAAAGGCCACAGACACAGTGGTGAGTACATATATTATAAACTTTATAAGCGCTGCAACACTTATCAGTTCTCTGATCCACGCTACTTGGACAACAAAATGTGTGCATGTCACAAACCTTATGACTTTTTCCTCAGATTAACATTTTGAATCTCAAAGATGAGATCTAATGGCCCATAAACTGCAATTATCCTGTCCAGGAGATTGCTGCTAGTGGAACCGACCGGCTCAACTCTGACTGTCGACAGACTGTGCAGTCCACTCTGTCTGCAGTCTGGAAGAGGTTTTTCACAAAGAAAATGTGATGAGCCTGCTTGGTTCTTCACAGATGAGATTGCCAACATCAGGTCAGTATCGACGCTCCCTCTTTAAGGGTTTGCGGTGATCGGCGAGGAAGCAAACACCTCTGTTACCTGGTCTGACTTTGGTAGGCCGGAGCTCATGGATATTGTGAGGATTGTCCAGATTGTACGACCAACCAGCTGTAGTTTGGATCCGGCCCCTCGTCACTATTATTAGGTTGCTTAGATACCATCTGTCCGATCCTTGCTGAAATTGTCTGGAAATCTTTGGAGCAGGGGATCTTTCCTGACCCCAAAGGAGCGGTCATTCGACCACCCTAAAAGCCTTCATTGAATCCAGACTGCTTAGCTAACTACAGACTCCATTCTAACCTGCCCTTTGTGGGTAAGGTTATTGAAAACGGGTTGCACTACAACTGGATGACCATCTTATAAATCATAATGTCTGATAATCTTTCAGTCGGATTTAGGAAAAACATAGCACCGAGACCGCCTTTGTCTGGTTTTAAATGATCTCTGATTAAGTAGAGATCGAAGGCTCGTGACTATTCTAGTCCTTCTTGATCTCTCTGCAGCATTTGATACTGTGGACCATGGTGTGTTTTGGAGCGCCTGGGCTTTATTGTGTACTGACTGGTACAGTTCTGCATTGGTTTCGATCCTTCCTCATGGGTCGGAGGCAGAGGGTTGTCACTGAATTTATTCCTCTGATGCCATCTCCTATCCTATGGGGTGCTGCAGGGCTCCATTTGGCACCCATGTTGTTACGTAGTATATATGCTGCCATTGGGAGACATTATTAGCGATACGATCTGGTTTTACTGCTATGCAGGTGATACCCAGTTGTATCTGTCCTTCAATCCCGAACAGGAAGATGCGATCTCTGTGCTTAACAACTGTCTATCCGAAATCAAAGATTGGATGAGTACCAGCTGGCTGAAGTTAAACTCTGGTAAGACTGAGGTGTTGGCTGTGGACCCTGGTCGCCTTGAGGTGGGCTGTAGGGCTGGGATTCCATCGGGCATATGGCTCGATGGTGTCCAACTCTCAACCTCAGACCAGGTAATCGTAGTCTGGGCATTATTGTAGACAATGGCCTGACCCTAAAATCTCAGGTGTCGCCATTGTCAAACTTTATTTTACCATCTTAGAAATATCGCTTGGGTGAAACACCTGATTCCTCTGGCTGACCTTCCTACCTTGGTCCACGCTTTGTGACCTCTCGTTGATTACTGCAATGCCTTGTACCTAGGGCTTCCAGGGGTTGATATTCGCCACTTGCAGCTGGTGCAGAATGCAGCAGCCAGGCTTTTGACTGGGACATCTAGAAATAGTCATATTACGCCTGTGCTGCGAGACTGCACTGGCTGCCGGTTCAGTGGCGGATCACCTTTAAGGTCGGGTTACTGACCTATAAAGCCCTACACAAACAGGGACGCAGTATCTGCAAGATCTTCTTACTCCCTGCTGTCCTCTAGCTCACCTCCGATCCATGACGAGGGATTGGTAGAATTCCCAGGGTTCGTTTAAAGACATCTGGGGCACGTGCATTTCTTCGCTGCCCCCACCCTGTGGAATTCTCTACATGCCGGATATGAGGCTGCCTGACCATTGAGAGTTTTAAATCCGAGCTAAAACCTTTTTGTTTTAAAAGTGTTTAAAGATTGATTTTATCATTATTATTTGTTTATTATTTAATGTAATTATTGTACAGCACTTTGGTTTCTGAAAAGCACTTATAAATAAACTTTTACTTACTTATCCAGATCATTATTTAAACTTGTGTTCACCCGACAGCATAAATAAAGGCCCATCATACTAGCATTTCAGGTTTACACCTAACAAGGCTGCAGGCCCTGGCATACTTGGGACCCCTTGCAAATGAGATTACTAACTGCATGATGGAACTGACTACATCACTCTGTTGCATTCGTGTCTTTACCTAAAACAGGTACAATATTGACTACGACAATACTACTGACTCTTAAGAGCCACAGGATTTCATTATGAAATACATTGTTTCATTTCACAACATCGTTTGCTTGTTATGTAGCCTATTTATCCCAAAATGGATACATTTTCTAATAACTTGACAGACAAGGCAAAAAAGTACTAATTTGCTACATTGTAGCACTACAAAATAATATTGTTTTATTTGGGTTACTGTTCAAAATTTGGAACCCAATAGACTTTGACATGTACTGTCTTTTCCAGTGCATGCCACTGAGAGCTACCAATTACTCCATTATATGGCTGAATTTCTTCTGATTTATTACAGTACCTGATATGACATACCTTGATCGGGTTTACATCTGCTTAACTCATCTGGCAATGCCCAGTAATAGCCAGTCTGGCCTGTTTTCAGCTCTAGACCTATAACGAACACTATAATGAAGTACTTACAGATAGAATACAATATTCTCTTTATATGCTGATATACTGCTCTCAGCGGCTACCAGTCCTAAGACCACACTATATGTACGCAGAATGCCATATCTGGCCACCCCACTGCCATATAACTGTCTTGGGAATCTCCCAGAAATAATGACTTACTGCAAGAGACCATTATTTGGAAGATAGATGAGTTACGCAAAGACTTTTGAGGTCGTGTGGGTGGTCCCTGGTATAAGGACTGCTGGAGAAAACTGCCGTGTGAGAGTGCCACCTAAGGAAACACCCAGAAGTAATGACCTGCTGCAAGAGACATACCTATAAGATCTACTGTTCTGGCAAAAGTCTTTATTAACTGATTTTTCTAGAGTGGTACTGTATATGTTGTTCATCCACCCTGACCCACCCAGCTTTGACACACAAACCTGGCTTTCAGCGGGCTAAGATCTAGCGCCATGGGGCTTAAGCCTGGGCTATACCACCCAGGTGGGTGGGAGGAGCCAGCTTTAAGACTTTCCGCACATCTTAATGTGGCAAGGTACCTGCCATGAAGTGTGGATGACCAACATATACCACTCCTAGAACTACTGTTACAAGTGAGCAACCTATTTTTATTATTTTTAGCAAGAAATAATGTGATGCAAAAGTTGATAGCGTCCTTTAAAAAACAGAAAACAATTTTTTAGCAGATAGATATTTTGTATTTTCCTGTAGGTAGGTTGTTGGGTAGAAGTTCAAGTAGATTTGTCAGGAAAGCTCCATTGAGCAAGCTCATTTACAAGGAGGTCCTGCCACAGGCAAAACTCAACAGTTGCATAGAAAACAACACACAGTGTAGCACAAACTGACACGTACTAAAAGCAAGTTATACAGAAAGATATATAAAATGGCATAACAAGTGTCGTACAGAAGTGAAGGAAATGTCCTATACAGCAGAAAACAAAGTTAGTGCGATATGATCACAGTCTGACCAGTAGGTGGGCTGGAGTTAGGATGAGTGCAAATGGTGCTAACAGGAGTTCTATGTGAGTTTTGTAATAAAGGCTGCATGTCTTTGAATGAACCCAAGAAGTGCATTTATTTTGAAGAAACCCTTTATATATACACATATATACAATTTTGCCCCAGTTCTCCCGACCTGGGACCTGGCAGTTACGACAGTGCATGCGGCGTGATGGGCACACAGGCACTCTGGGCACTGGCTCGGCCCCTTCCACCCCACCCTGGCAATCACCGCTGCCCACGCTACACATCGGACCGCATCCTGGTAAGAGGCGGAACTACGGGAAGCGGACAGTCTACCTGGGAGGAGGCTGCCTTTCAGCTCTAAATCCTGCTCAACCCCCATGCTGGCTCCCCGATGCAAGGTCATTCCCGAACCCAGGCCACCATGGATACGAGGTAAAGACGGCCCAGCTTCAGTTTGCCACACCACTGGGTGGGAGTTTTTTTGTGCTTAAAAAGTAAAATTATTTTTATTTTAATGGAAAGGGATTTGTTTTCATTTAGTTATGCCGTTACTGGGCAGATTAGGATAGGTTACTTACAAATTGTGCGTATACCAGAGACTGAGTGGTCAGGTGATTTGTTTAGACAAATAAAGTTGGACACTAAACCCATCACAGTGTGGGAAGCCTGACCTATCCCTGCCTAACACTGTGCGAGGGTGGATCTGGTAGAAGTGTCCTTGAGAACATGTAGAGAAGGAAGGGGACTGGGCAGATCCCGGAATGTGCTGCTTTTTTCTTGTTGCATGCCTGCCCCACACTGTACCTGTCCCTGTGGATAAGCGGAGGGTTTCAGTTTTCAGTGCTGTCAATCCCTCACCTTTGCCAGCACTAAATCCATCACAGTGTGGGGATGCCTGCACTGTCCTTGCCCCACACTGTACCGGTGGATAAACAGAGGGCTGTCGGTCCCTCACCTTCTAGTAGCACTAACTGCGTCACAGCATGAGGAAACCTAAACTGTCCCTGCCCCTACACTTTGTCAAAGGCAGGAACAGGGACAAGAGTCCTTGGGAGCATGTAGAGCAGGACATGTGATTTGTGCCGGAGGTTTGGGGCTTGCCTGAAAGAGATCAGAAACAGAAAGTATAAAAAACGGAAGCCAGAAAGTCTGTCCAAAATGTGTCAACTGTGTGACACTGCATCAAAGTTCTAACCACATCCTGAATTCGCTGAAGATAATTTTTTTCCTTTACATTGTTTCTTCTATAGGCTCATCCTTCGACCACTACAGGGCTCTTTGGTTTGAGAGGAAAGAGGACCCAGTGACGAAAGAAATGACTCACATATACGGGGGCGGCTACTGGGAGGCCAAAGAGAAACAAGACTGGAGTCTGTGTCCTGACATTTTCTGGATGAGCCTTACAGACAGCCGCGCCTTCACACCTTAGCACTGTCTCTCACTCTTTCTTTCTCACCGTGAGAATTGGGCGGGGAGTACCTTCTCCATTGACCCTGAGCCTCAATGCTTGCTGCTTTTTGACCTATTCTGCTTCAAGTGAAACACTTTTTATTCTTAAATTGTATAAATCAATGACAAATAAATTAATAACAATCATAGCTTAATAAAAGGATTTGATCAGTGCTATGTGGAATTTGCAAGGGACACCTGCCTCTGGGATGTTGTCAGGAGAGGCAGGAAAAAAATTTGCCCTGTGCTCCATTTATCTTAACTCGACCTCAGATTCATAGTCTGCTGTTCTCTTATACCCTTAAGCTATTACCCCAATATGCCCTCCTTTCCTATTACAGAGAGGCTCCTTCTGAGTTTTCCAATTCAGTGTGCAGGGGTTGGAGTGCAGGGCTACGTTGGTGAGCTCTGTGTAAGCCCGCTCATGCAAGATCAGTCAGAAGAGGTGGAGATGATCATGTCACCAGCAAGGCTCCAGTCCTGCTCCTGTAGGCGCCACACCACGGGGGTGTTTAATGAAGACATTTGACCCTTCATGACTGTGAGCACTGCCTCCAGACTCTCTAAAGTCTTCCCTTTCCCCAAAACCCAGACTGCCCTCCGTAACAACCCACCTTATGTCTTACCTGAAGAATCATGGGAGACAGTTCACCAGACATGAACTAGGGTTTGTCCGCCTTGTACCCTGCCTGTAGAATCACAGGAACACTTCCCAGACACGGACCATTGCCCTTAAGCGTTTCATGGTGATCCTGGGAAGGAGGGGGCATGCTTGTCAATGACTTACATTTTTAAGAGTTGTTAGCTGGATTTATGTTCACATAAAGATATCCGTTTGCAAACCTATTGTGTCTCATCACATGTATGTTGAGACAGGAATTGTGGGGTGGGAGGATTGAATCTGTTGTGATTTACTCTTTCACATGTCCACTTCTGTGACTTTGTGAAAGAAGTAAAATGGATTTTGGACTGAGTTTAGCCCCTCCACCCCCAAAAGAAAATATTGTATAGAGGGAGTGTAGGCTATAGAATGGGGAAACGGGGAAACTGAGTATAGTTTAACCTTGTTTTGATGTGAGGTTCTTTGGTACAGACTCCAGTGTTCAGTTTTAGGTAAATTCAGAGAGTGGGATCTATCTTCCCATGGTAGATGGGAATCTGAGAAACTGAAACCTGGTAGAGGAGTGACTGTACCTTGTGTTGGAGACAATTAATGAGTTTGGTATGTGCATTCAGGGCAATAGGATATAGACTGTGGCATAGAAAAATCCATTGGAAGAGCACACATAGATTTCATTGACTGGCCAAAGGATGTACACTCCTGAGATTTACCCAACTGATGACGGAGCATCACGGGGAACTCCCATAGGAAATACATAGCAGACATTACCCTAACTGGTCAGGAATTCAAACCTGAGACTGAACCTAATTGGATGCAGGGTTCTGCATCAGACACCCCATAGGGAATACACAGCGGAGAGTAACCCAGGCAGTCGGAACAAACCACTGCCTTCAAGAGCCTTCACTGTTGGATCCCCCAAACACAGATACATGTTTAACTATTGACAGCTGCCTCCTCCCGGCAGTGGAAGCAACGCTAAAGGTTAGTCAGGGTGCTCAGCAGAGCAGACAACGCCAGGAAGGTTGAACCAAGCCCTATAGATTGCACCTTACTACCTCCACAATCACTACTCCATCCCCAGCAATGGAGCAGTTCTGCTTTTAGGAAGACTGTTTTTCAAATAAAAGAAGTAAGGAATATATTTAATATGTATAAATATGTAAATGTAAAGATTCTAACTTAGAAACACAGATATTAAGAATGAGTTCAGAAATATGTATATGGCTTTGCTCCCATTGTCTTTCCTCCCACTTCCTCCTCCTCCTGTCTTGGCATTCAGGACCTTCAGAATTGCTGCTGTGGGGAGGTTGGGCAATACTTTTTAAAGGTTTTTTTTTTTATGCGTGGCTTTCTTTTGCTAGGAGAGGCAGTTATTAAATCAGTAGATTTTTACCTATTAATTAAAATCAGCTGTCTGCTTGGTTGCTGGCGGCCCAAAGTGTTTCTCGGCAGCGGGGAGGGGGTTTAACAAGTTTACCTGCCTTCATCATCCCTACCCACCCCTGCTGTTGCAGGTGCTTGGAGCTGGTACAACCCCACACCACTTCCAGCCCGCTTCAGGAATACTTTTGTAGACTGTTTGAATTTCAGTTTCCTTAGTGTCTCATGATTCGAGGTTGGGGTGGGAATTTTGTTTTATTAACTCAGTGTCAGAAACACTTCCAGAGGGGTGAATGAAAAAAATAATTTTTTAAGCTTTTAAGATTATTTCTTCCTTATTTTGTTATTGCCTTATTGATCCGATTTTGGTGTCTGAAATGATGATGTTTGAGTGAATTTTTTTTTCCAGAACACACTTTGTTTGACAGCAATTGAATAAAAGATGGAAATTGCAGGGATGGTGTTGACACTGATCTGGTCTTTCCTCACCCCTCCCAATGAAAATGATGTTCATCTGTTAATTGCTTCTGTGTATTGTGTTGGTTACATTGACATTACTGCACGCCATTGTTCCACACTTTCTGTCCTGAAGAAGGCTCACTTTCTCAGGGGAGGGGTCATGGAGAGGAGATCACAAGAGTTGAGAGAACTGGTCCTGCCTTCATCACTGCTGCCAGAGTTCTGTTTCTTCCTAATATTTAAAGAGCTAGCGTGCTGCTTGGCGTTAATAAGTAGTCCGTTATCACTTGTAGTGGAAGTATTTTTTCTGTTTTGCTAATTAGAAGATTAGAACCAGGTGTGATGTGTGGAACAGCACTCTGTCTGGAGGCTGACATAGTTCTGTTCCTCCTATACATCATCAACGATTGTGACCTCACTAGTTACCAAGAAGAACCAATTTCCTGCTGCTAGATTGGTAGCATGTGACACGTTAACTAGTCAGGCAGCAGGGCTTGTGATGTAACAGCGGACGAGAAGTTACATACTGGTGATGTCTTGGGAGGAATTAGCTAAGATATGGCCTCTTCAGGCGAACCACTGCTTTTCACATCACACCCAGTACTATTAACTAGTAAACCATCTAATGAGCGTATAAAAAGTAAAACAGACTATTCTAAAAATTACCATTGTTTTCTGCCTGCTACACTTTGGCAGTACTGGCTCTTAAAGGGAAGTAAACATTGCAGGGGCCACTCAAATTGTGAGGCAAGAGAAGACCATTCAAACACAGTGTTAGGCTCAGCTGTGTCAGGATTCCTGAGATGTAAATTTCAGATTACCTATAAATGAAAACAAAGTAGCAGCCATTTCATGTAATCTTAAAACAGGAAGTGATGTCACTGAGAGGGCCAGCTCTATGTTCATTACAACTTGGCTCTTACTGACATCACTTCTCTCAGGATCCCATGAAATGGCTGCTGCCTTGTTTTGATTTACAGTGTTGTTTAGATGTTCATATCTCAGGACTCTTGACACCTACATGGAAGTTTCCTCATTTGAAATATCTTTTATGGGCTTTCACAATTTGAGAGATCCCTGCAATGTTTACTTCCCTTTAAAAACAAAAAAATCTATATGCTGCTGAGCATGGGGAGGAGGCATCCACTCCACATGCAGATGACTCTGTTCATACCCCATGCCCTGGATGAGAGGTGCAGTTTTCACGAGACTGAAGACATCACAAGTGCAGCGGAAGCCAGCAGTTGAAATGAGTTAAATGAAGTTAAAACTAGTAAACTGATGAAGAAATCCGATATCGATGGGTTTATTCAAAATGTGCCATTTTCGTCACTTGTGAGGCTTTGCCACTGATGAGTTATGGTTCTGCCCTCTTCACACAGATAAATTGCATATAGTCAGGCCATTGTGTCTCCCATATTTATATGCGAGAGCTGAGAATAGCTACTGTAACTAATGGTTAATGAAAATCATATGGCTAAATTAAAAATACAGTGTGGGTAATGAAAAATAGTACAGTTTACCATATTTTTATTGCAAATACTGCAGTTTGTGGTATGTGGCTAATCTCTCTTCCTGCTCACCCTATCCACATGCTGACTCAGTAAATATGTATCATAATTAAGCTAAATTATGAACTGGATAACAGAAATACAGAAATTTGATTGGTCATTTTCTCCCATGATGATATTGAACCATACAATCATGGGTGGAAACTAGCTTTTGCCAGCATTTATTTCACTTGATTATTACTCTTTCCTTGTGCCAACCTTCATACCTAGCTTCAGCCCCGCTGAATTAGACTTCACTTTTGCTGTTAATGTTTCCTTCTTAAAATGAACGTTTCATCTTTAATGTTCTTTCACCAGTTAAAACACAGTAAATGTTGCTTTATTTTACTATGGGATCCATTTATTTTCTTTTTGTATATTCTGTTTATGCTCCTCCTACCTCGGGATATCTTTCAGGGTCCCGCACTCTGCTCTCAGCTCAACTGCCCGTCTGGACCTTCCTCTGCTGACTGCATTGGGTAATTGAGGCTTCATGCTCCCCCTGCCCCACAGAGATACTCCAGAACCCCCAGGGGTAGCAGAGAAATGGCGACTCTGGGCATTTGGCGAACTACCGACAGTCGCCATCGCCTCACCGAGGTGGAGAGTTTTCTACTTCCATTGTCCCGAGAACTCTGGCGTGCAATGCGTCCTGCTCAAGCGTATGCATGCTCCTGTGCGTACATGAAAGGCGTCTGCTACAGTTCAGCCCCTCTTACCGCCGCATTGTGCATCCCCCAGTCTCCACTGGGGGTGCTGCTACACCGGCATGGGTGGATCCTCCCTACCTGAGGAAGGAGGCACCTGGGATGCTCAATCCCTTCCTCAATCCCACCGACCCCCAACGACTTGAGCTTGTTCCCGAACCTGGGTCGCGCGTGGACGCGAGGTGTGGCATCCAGTGCCTCAACCCTCAGCACCACCGGCTGGCAATACTACTGGATGCATTTCATAATCATGATAATACACTCCTGGATGTGTTTTTATCATGGGATTGTGTCACTCTTGGGTGTGTAAGGCACTCAGATTTGTCTCATGCCCACATCGCACTCTGGAAGCATTACTACATTCTATAGTACAACACACCCTGTTGTGTATTATTACTCTAATTATAAAGCAGTGACTGGAATTAGAATTTCTAGGACAAGGGTATGGTTCACTTATCCACACTTCTGGCAGTCTTCTTTTAAGAGGCTGATTTGCTGGAACGTCTTTAAAGAGCTAGTGTACTGCCTGGAAACTGCCTGCAATTAATTGTAACTTTCAGATGTAGTCAGTTATCACTTCTTATATCTCAAGTATTTATTCTTTTCTGTTTGCTAATTAGAAGATTTTCCACCTGGCAGTACTGGGGGATGTGTGGAGCAGCACTTTGTCTGGAGAGGAAAAGTGTCAGTTCTGTTCCTCCACTACATCAACTCGAGACCACACTAACTATGACATCCACTAGCAACCAATGAGAACCATTTCTCACTGCTGGTTTCACTTTCACATGAAGCAGCAGGGACTGGCTCTCCTGGCTACTAGTGATGTCACGATGTCCTGCATTTTGAATTGGTAGCTTGTGAAAGTCACTGCCCAGGCTGCAAGAATTGTGCCTCAAGGTGTTTGGTCTCATTTCTGAGGATGCAGTGGGAGGAACAGAACTGACTTTTTGCCCTCCTATAGAGTGCTGCTCCACACATCACCCCAGTACTGCCAAGTGGAAAATCTTCTAATTAACAAATAGAAAATACAAAAGTATCTCAGATATTGGAAGTGATAGCTGACTGCATCTGAAAATTGCTATTAATTTCAAGCAGTACACTAGCTCTTTAAACAACGGCTCCTCCACCACCGGTGATGATCCCCCTCTGCTCTGTGACATCAGAACTTCTTTCTGATGGAACAGTCTAGTCTTCTCCTTCGCAGCTCTGCACACAGTGTAGGTCATTCTCAAGTGAGCCATTTGGCAAACTTTATTTGTTCTTGAAACTTTGCTCTGTAGCAATTCCTCTTCAGTTCCTCATGGAACAAGAGGACTCTAAGCTGGTTCCCAGTTTCAGGCAGTATCTCCAGTGCCAGCAGAAGATGTCTCTGATAGATCCGCACATGTTGTGTCTTTACTGCCTGGGGGCATCACCTAGCGTTGCTGCTTGCAGCCTGTGCCAACGATGCTACCCTTATCCCTGGAAGACCACCAGGCTCGCTCTCGGCCAGCTGGCTGATTGGGACCCGAAATTCAAGACTAAGGCAGCTCGCAAGGTGGTCCACACCCAGCTTGCACCCATGGAAGAAGCAGCAGCCAAGGCTGTAGCAGGCACCTTGTTGGTCTTTGCACTGCTGCCATTAGCGGCTAGTGTTCATGATATGTATTGGGCCCTCCAGTCCATCGGGAGAGCTCTATCCACTGCGGAAGAAATCTAACAAAAGTCTGCATCTGCTTGTGGGACTGGGAAACTGTATGCTCTTCCTGCTCAGCAGAGCCCTCTGTGGTTGAGGGACAAGTCTTAGCTCCACAGTGACCTTGTTGGGCTTATCTGCCTTGAGACAGGTCAAATAGGTGGGCGATATTTTCTTGACCCTCTTTACTCATTATTGGAAGGGTTGAGGATGACTCCATCTCTAGGACCCTGGACCTGCAGGGCCTCACTGAGGAGGTCCAGGAGCAGTTGGTGAATCCTAGCTGTATCCTCTCAGGGCACTCCCCGGGATTGAGCAGTTTGCGCTGGTGCAAGTGGTGTACCATGCATCTCCAGCTAGATCACATTGAAGTCCTTGTCAGCGATCACGGTCAGTGGGTTCCTCACACTCAATAAGCTCAACTGAGAGGAGTTGCTGTCAGTGCTTCTCTTCCTCCTCCTCTTTGAATGGAGGGTGGCTTCGCCCGGTGCATGAGGCAGAGCTATGAGGAGCTCTTCTGGCAGCAGTGGACCTTGGCCAGGCAGAGTAAGGCTGTACCTGCAGCCACTGCAGCCAATTGGTCATTAACCCCATAATGCCACGCTGAGCCTGCCAGGACAACTGTCCCTGCCATCCCCCTTCAAGGACTTCTCTCTGGCTACCGGCTTGTCAGGCTAGTTGTCAGTGGAAATCACACACTCCTAGGAGTCCCAAGTGGTGCGGCAGTAAGGGGTCAAGGACCATCTTCGAGTCCTCAATGCAGTCCTCAAGGACTCATATGTTTGACCATGATTTGGTCAAGGAACTGACCACCAACCATGGCCTGGTGTTTGGGGCTCTTCTCAGGCTTTTGTCTGTCTCCATTCAAGTCCCCTTGGAGCCAGTTCCAGAAAAGGGCCAAATAACATTTCACTGACATCCTGGACAGGGAGGAATGCCCGGGTTGCCGTTCCTGTGGCTGAGGCCATTCTTGGACCAGTGTTGGAGCTTTGGTAGCACCCAGCTTCCTGCCTGGCACCTCCAGCCCATATGGCCTGCAGCACGTAAGTCCTGCACCACCACCTTATCTAGATTTTGGACAACTCTCAGCCAGTGTCTGCTCCCCGTTCTGTGTTTTGCAAGTCTGGCAATACTGGAACATGGACAAACTACCTTGACAAGAAGTCCAGAAAGCTTCATGCAGCTAAGGTTTACACTCTCCTCTCTAGGTGTCAGGCAAATTACGACTGATGATGGCCCATTTCAGTTACTCCCTGATGGGAGCGTTGATCATACCCTCCCTTTCCTGTCTGCCGCAAGCAGCTTACAGTTACAGTTGTCCAAGACCAGAGTCAAACACCAGTTCCAGATGCAGGGTGTTCAAATCAAAATGTTTAAAGTTGCCAAGCCATGACTGTAGCAGCATTTTCACTTGCCCTATTCATTCCAAGGAAATTGGCTCTCTTTTGTACTTGCACTTCAATAATAATAATAAATAATAAAACTTTATTTATTTAGCGCCTTTCAAGTACCAAGGTGCTGTACAAGTGAATCATAAAATCAGAATATACATATAAAATCAACAGTTCATAACAGCATCCGTCCACAAAGCCTTGTTCACAAAATCTTAAAATCGGTAAAGGCTTCCACGGTCATGCATTCTCTAAGCTGGCGAGGCAGAGTTCCAGAGGTTGGGGCCGCGAACCCAAGGCCCTAGCCCCAGAAGACTTCAATATAACCGCATGGAACTCTGTAGCAACCGCTGGCTGAACGGAGCTGTCGACGGGGTGGTAAGGAATCAGAAGCTCTTTCAAGTAGGGCCGAGCCGCAGTAGGGCTTTGAAGGTCAAAAGACCTACTTTAAGGTGATCCGCCACTGTATAGGCAGCCAGTGCAGATCGTGCAGCATGGGTAATATGTGTCCTTCTAGTCACCCCTGTCATTAACCTTGCAGCAGCGTTCTGCACTAGCTGCAAGCGGTGGATATCAACCCCAGGAAGCCCCAAGTAAAGGAGTTGCAATAGTCAGGTGAGATGTCACGAGCATGGACCAACACGGGTAAATCGCTGGGACGGAACAAGGTGTTTCACCTTGGCAATGTTCCTGAGATGGTAAAATGTGGACTTAACGACTGCTGACACCTGATGATGAAGAGTCAGCCTGTCATCAAATACCACTCCAGATTCTGCACCGTTCAGAGGTAAGGATCAGATCACCCCAATGTCGCCAGAGGCTGACCGGATCCCGACCCACCACAAAACCTCAGTCTTACCAGCATTCAGCTTTAACCAGCTCACATTCATCCAGTCCTGGATTTCAGTGAGGCAGCTATTAAATACCAAGAGAGCACTAACCTGGTCGGGGCAAAAGGCGGGTAGAGCTGGGTATCATCAGCATAGCAGTGAAACCTCAGCCCATACCTTCTTACAGTGTCTCCGAGGGCAGCATATACACTGCAAACAACATGAGGGAGGCACCCGAACCCTGGGGACACCACATTGCAGAGGGAAAGGGTCAGAGGAAAATCCCTGACACAACTCTTTGTGTTCTCCCAGAGAGAAAGATGAAAACCATCTGAGCACTGTACAAGACAGTCCACAGATGGACTCCAGACGCTTCGAGCAAAACCCCATGGTCTACAGTGTCAAAGGCTGAAGAGATCAAGGAAGACCAAGATAGAGCGGTTCCTCTGATCTCTCGCCATCAGGAGATCATTGAGCACCTGAACCAGAGCAGTCTCGGTACTATGCCTCTTACGAAAACCAGACTGGAGGTTCATAGATATTATGGATGGTCAAATGGTCCTCCAGCTGGTTTGCCACTACCTTCTCAATAACCTTCCCAATAAAGGGAAGGTTAGAGATCGTCTGTAGTTGGAAAAACATCTGGGTCCAAAGAAGCCTTCTTCAAAAGGGAGTCACCACAGCTTCCTTTAGGGAGCTCAGAAACTCACCCAATTCTAGGGAGCACCAGATTATTTGAACCAGAACGGGCCAACAATCTCAACACAACCCAAGATTAGGGAGGTAGGGCCCGGATCTAAACTACAGCACGTAGGGCGATCCTGACGATCCGCATAATATCACTGAACGCCGGCAGGTGAAAGGAACACCAGGAGACAGAGAATTCTATGTACCAAAATTTCCCTTAGAGTGTGCTGGACGGATCTTGGATCTGATGTTGGCAACATTATTCGCAAAGAATTGAGCGATCTCATCACACCTTTTGTGAAAAGATTCGATGGAGCTGGAGACAGGCTGGGTTGCGCAGCCTGTCCACAGTTCTGAAGAGCTGAGCCGGTCGATTCTGAGCGACAGAGCTCTCCCTGGACAGGAATTCTGCCTTCTTATGGGAGATCTCTGATTGGTAGAGCCGATAATGCTCCTCCAAACTAAGGCGGTCGGCATCAGAGCAGATTTCCTCAACGATGCTCTGTCGTCCCTGCGTGCAACTCCTCAAGGACCCATCAAACTATGGTGCCCGAGGCCGAGAGAGAGGGGACGAACATGGACGAGCAATTGAGTCCAGGGCCAAGGAAATGGCCTGGTTATAAGCCAAGACCATAGCCTCTGGACCCAAGCTGGCAGTCGGAAACTCTGAGAGGTTCAACACCACCATCAGGTCTTCAGGGCACACATCCCGTGAAAGGCGGTATCGAACCATCTCCACAGGGGCAGACCTACAAAGGGGAGCACAAAACGGTGTAGTGATCGGACCAGCTGACAGGTTCCATCACCAAATCAGAGGCCTCTAACTCCAGGAGAAAACTAAATCCAAGGAGTGACCGTGATTATGCGTGGTCCGAGAAACGATCTGTGTAAGGCCCAGTGATGTCATCAATTGGAGGAAGTTGTGACCAAAGGCAGAAAGTTCATCGTCGACCCAGGCATTGAAGTCTCATAGAACCATCAGTCTGGCCGACTCCAATGCCATATCAACAACAAAGTCTGCCACTTCCTGCAGGAATCCTCTCTCGTCACCTGGTGGACGGTAGACTAGAGCTATCCTGCAGCCCACCAGTACACTCAGGATTCAGCCTCCTCAACTGGTACACCTGAGCCCCAAGCTGGTCTTAAACAGACCGCTATCCCCCGGCGATCCAATTTTCAGGCGGTGAATCACAGAGTACCCAGCTTCAAGGAAATTTACCTGCTCGGACAGAGGGGACAATAAGATTTGCACACCCTTGTACCAGATTACCTTGGATATTGGTGATTCCTGTGCCATAGCAGTGGCTGTCACTATGCGTTGCAGGAGCCTGGCTGAGGTTTCCACCTTCATGGTGGATACCCAGCACAGGTTGGCTGATGTTCCCTTCTTGGGCACTGACCTCTTTGGCCCTGGAGGCGGATAGACACCTCGCTAGGATGGAGAGGCTAAAGGAGTTCAATATGTACAACCGTAGAGGAGAGGAGGGAGCAGGGAGCAGGGGATATGATAGAGACATTTAAATATCTGATGGGGAGTAAAAGGTACAGGTGGGTGACATTTTTCAGAGGACAAGGTGTCATTCATTTAAAGTGGATAACCGGAAAGGCACAATGAGCTAAGGCTCAATTCGTGTGTGACCAGAGGTTACAGGAAGATTAAAAAAAAAAAAAAAGCTTACAGTTCAATCATAAGAGTTAAGTCATAGTATGAAGTTGGAAGTAATTGGGAGAGATGTGAGGAAGTACTTCTTCACAGAAAGGGTAGTGGATGCCTGGAGCAGCCTTCCAGTGGAGGCAAAACAGTGATGGGTTCATAAAAGCCTGGCATATGCACAAGGGAGTTGGAAGAGACCAAGCAGGGTCTGCAGCACAAGCGATCACAATGAAAATAGGCAAACTGGGTGGGCCATGTGGCTATTATCTGCAGTCAGTTTCTATGTTTCTCTGTAGGATCAAGAAGTCCACCACCCTAGATTATGTGACTTCTCCCAGAAAGGGCAGAAACGAAGAAAAACATTTCCATTTGGCCTTTTTGTCACAGCAGCCTTGGCAGCAAAGCCCCAGCAGTGCATTTCAGGCTTGGTGCCCAAGGCCAAGTTCCCCAGTCAGAGTCCCAGAAAGGGTGGAGGTAATGTCCTTCTGACAGCAGGGCCAGTGCTCCCTCCAAAGCTGCCCAGTGAAGTGTCGGGGGTGTCCACTTCCACCCCCAGCTTCCCTGGGGTAGGTTACACCACTTCTGGCATCATTGGGCCATCGTTACCTCTGACAAATGGGTCCTAGACATGGTTGGCAGAGGTTGCCTCTCAACTTTGAGGCTTTCCCGCCTTACCAGCCCCATGCTGCCAGGAGTACATGGTGTTATAGGACATGCTCTTCACCCTCAAGGAGGATATTGCTCAGCTGCTCACGAAAGGAACTATAGCTAGTGTCCCAGATTCCATGGCAGTCCAGGGATTTGTGTCCAGGTACTTCTGGTCCCGAAACAGATGAGGGGCTGGTGCTCCATACTGGATCTTCATGACCAGACCAGTTTCTCAGGAAGCACAAGTTCAGGATGGTCACACTGACCAGATCATACCATCTCTGGAGCACAGCATGTGGTTCTGCTCCTGGATCTCCAGGATCCTGTTCTACATTCCAGTCTGTCTGTCCCAGTGGCAGTACCTCTGGTTCTGGGCAGAAGGGGTTATCTATCAGTTCAGGTCATGCCTTTCTGCTTGTCCTCTGCACCAGAGTCTTTACCAGGTGCATGGCAGTAGTGGCAGTATTCCAGCAGCGCCTGGTGATCAAGGTAGACAACTGGCTGATAACCAGGCCATCAGAGAGGCTGTGGAGCAGTCAGGATCTGTTCCTCTAGACCTGCAGAGAGTTGGGTCTTCTGTTCAGCGGGACAAGTCTGAACTGATCCCCTTGCAGGTGAGTCGCTTCATTGGGGCAGAGCTAGACTTCTGTTGGGCCAAGGCCTGCTTCACTGTGGACCGGACATTGGGAGTTTCATCCTTTGCCCGATCATCTGGGGTTGGTCATGTGTGCCCTTCCTGGGACTTCTGGTGGCTTCAGGGGTACATGACATCCTGCCCAGCATGGTCAGATGGGCTTGCTGGCAGATCCGCCACCTGCAGTGGGAACTGAGATATCCTTGGTTCCAGCGCTTAGGTCCTCTGGTCACAGCGACCCAGCCAATGTGGGATGCCATCCACTGGTGGCTTATCCCGAACATCTGGAGGAAGGAGTCCTGTTTGCTCAGAGCCAACGGACACCCTTACAACAGACACATCTCTGGTAGGGTGGAGCACGCTTGAAACTATAGAGCCCACAGGTTCTGGCTACCAGGAGTCCCACCACATCAACCTGCTGGATCTCTATGCAGTGCGGTTAGCTCTGACTAAATTCGCTGTCTTGTCCAGGGTCAGGTCATGCAAGTTGAGATGGACAACACCACAACATTGTTCTACCTGAACAGACAGGGTGACACACTCCCTTCCACTGTGTTGGGATGTCCTCAGCGCACCTGGACCTACGTGCGCAGCAGGTGTGGAGCTTGTGGCAATCCATGTCACTGGAACACAACCAGTTTGCAAACACCCTCAGTGGGCAGGCGAGATATCCTCGAGGTGGTCCCTGCATCAGGAAGTGGGAGGACCCTCTCTGGTGGACCTCTGCCTCTTGGGAGAATGCAAAGCTGAGGCTGTTTTTGCCATCTCCCGGGACACTGCTGGGGATGTCTTCACGAGGCCCTGGACCCCAGGCCTCCTATATGACTTCCTTCCCTTTCCTGATCCACTGGGTGATGGACAAGGTGCAGAGGGACAAGGCACAGATCCTGATTGCTCTAGACTCGCCTGACCAGTTTTGGTACCTGGATCGCCTTGGCAGCGGGCCTCCATGGCAGCCTCTGTGCCTGGACCTGCTGATGTCATCGGGAGGTCCTGCACATGGATCTTCTATCCCTACACCGCACAACCTGGTTCCAGTGGCAAGGAAAATGTGTGTCACGTTGTGGAGGCTTCCCAAAAAGAGTTGATTCACCAGTGCTATGCCTTTAAAGGTAAAGATTTTCCAGTTGGTGTTGGGGCAAGGAGCTTGATCCCTTGCCTAGCATTTTGGATTACCTTTGGTCCTCTCTAGCTGGGGCTGCGATCAACAACCCTCAAGGTGCACTGGCAGCCATCTCTGCATACGGTCATGGGCTGGTATGGTGACAGTGGCGCAGGCCTTGACCACTTGAACCTGCGGTGGGTTGGGACTTGTTGGTCCTGGCAGGTGCCTCTGGGCAGGTCTTTCAAGCATATGCACAGATATAAAATATCTCATCTGTCATGGGAAGCCGGCTTTGTGGCCATCACCTCCACCAGAAGGATTAGTGAACTCCATACTTGGTCTTCCACAAGCACAAGGTAGTCTGCCCTCTCCTGCAGGTGGTTTCTGAGTTTCACGCAACCAGATAATTAACCTTCTGGTCTACTTCACCAGCCCTTCTCTGGAGGCCAACTGCAAGCCCCATACTTTGGATCTGCAGAGGGCACTCACTGCAAGGAGCGCACAGCTGGATTGCAGGTGAGGCTTACCACTTCTTTGTAACTTTGGCAAATAGCAGCACTCTGTTGACCGGCAGTGTTAAGAGGACAATTGGCAGGTGAATTGTCTCCTGCATCGACCTGTGTTATCGATTGGCCAGTAGGGAGCCTTCCATAGGGCTTAAGCTTGTTCCACCAGACATATCGCTGCTTCCAGGGATGTTCCCATATGGAGATTCTGAAGGCGTACCTGAAGTTGGCACACCTTCATTCCCATTGCAGCTTCAACCTTGAGTCACACAGGGAAGCTGCTTTGGGGCTTCAGTTCTCCAGTCTGTTTACCAGATAGAGGTGAAACAGCCTTGCCTTCTCCTCCAGAGGACCGCTGGGTGTCTGCCAGAAGTGTGGATAAGTGAAGCGTATCCATGTCCCTAGAAATGAGGGTTACTCACCTGTAACTGTAGATCTTCTATGGACTGGTCTCTTGCAGTAAGTCCTTACTTATGGGAGTATCCACCAGGTGGCGCTGTCACCGGCAGCTTCTTCTAGCAGTCTTCCATGGGGGCCGTCCACCTGACATCACTTCCTGTGGACGTGTAGTAAGAGTGGGCGGCCCCAGTACCCCTGTTCATTTTCCTGCTGGCTTCAGCTCAAACACACTGCTCTCCTGACTTCCTGGGTTGCAGTCTTGACTTAAACTTGAACCGATTGTTCTACCTTCTGTTCTGGGCCTGTGACCCAATCACAGTACCCTGACGACTTTATGCAGCAGGCCTGGTGTTCCATTAGAGCTCCCAGTATACCTGCTGCCCCTGGCCCAGGCACTCTTGCTGGGTCTGGGATTCACTAGGCTGCTGTTAACAGCCCAGCCTGATTTTTGCTTCTCCCTGCCGGGCCTGTGGAACACTCCCAGGCCCTGGCTCTCTCTACTTCCACTAGGCTGGGCCTGTGCTCCTCACAGTGCCTCCGTCCCTCCTTGCTCACACCCCTGCTGCTCCCTGGCCCAGGCTCTTGCTAGGCCTTGGGACTTGCTCATGGCTGATCATCTAGCCAGGCCAGAACTGACCTGCCGGAGGAGGGCACCTTCAAGGCTCCCCAGCATGGGAGAGACAGGCTTCACACTCCCTCCGCCTTGGTCCTTGATCATGGCTCCTCTGTCATCGACAGTGCATTCCTCGTCCACAGGGCCTGATGGGCTTATGTCTTCAGGCTTTCGTTTCAGGCGTTTCCGTCGACAGGCAGTGTTGCCTGTCGATGGAGCGTTCGCTGGATGAGGATGCCTCCGCCGACGGCTACACATGTTGCTTGCCTCCTCATTGACAGGACATTCTCTTTGTTCTCTCTGTCGACTGAGCACTCCTTGTTTCGGAGCAGCCCTCCATTCTCTGGGACGCCATGCTTTGCTTCCCGGCCGATGGAGAGGCTTCTTCTGATCCTCATCGACTGGGATGATTCCACAGTTGATGGTGGGGCCTCCTCCTTCTTCCTCGTTGACAGGGTTGCTACCCTCATTGCCGATGGAGGCTTCTCACCCTGGGACTCCCCTGCGGAGACATTTCCATGTCCCCCCTTCCACATGTCCCATCACAGGCACCACGTTCCAGCATCTTTGGAGTCTCCCCAATTTTGCACCCTTTAGTTGTGACTTTTTCTGGGCCTTCGTCCCCCGCATAGACCCCACCTGTTCCTTGCTCCTTTGCTGGTCCTGTACCAAGGGGTTACAGGCTCCTGGGCTGACTCCACCCCTCTTCCTAGCACCTCCTTGGGTGTGCTCTGTCTCTGGACCTCCCCATCTCAAGTTCCAAACATCGCCGCATTGTGATGAGGTTCTGCGGACTATGGGTCAGGGTTCAGCCTCATCCCGTCTCCTCCCCTTCGCCAGTGCTTGCACCTGGATCTATCGCTTCCCTTGGTCCCCCATTGAAGGACTCCTTTATGGGGATTCCAGGAGAGGGCTCCTTTGTGGGGATGTTCCTGGTGGGGACCTCTGACCCTGCGGACCTTGGTTCCTGCAGTCCGATATGATTCCTCCTCACTCCTAGATACCTCCTTCACAGAGCTCATGCTGCAGATCCAGCACGCTTTTGGCTTCCCTGCTGCGGATCAGGACTCTCTTCACCAGGACATGGCTGCCTACCTCGATGTTCTCGATGGGCCTGCCATGGTGGGTCCTGCCTTTGATTCCTCGTCTTTTAACACACACTCTTGTATTTGGTCTCATCCTGCTTCGCTCAGCCTACCCTCATGGCCCTGATCGGCTCTGCAGCGCCCCTTCTGACTACCCCTACTTGTCCACCACCCCTCTGGCGGACTTGGTCATCAGGGCAGCAGCCCATGACCGGACCTCAACCTCGCCATACCAGTTCTGTGCGCGGATGCGATTCCCAGCACATGGATTTAGTTGCATTCAGGTTTATATCTCCAGTACTTTGCTATTTCATATTCTTAATTTCTGAGTCCTTGGTCGGTACCTTCATGCGCTTAGTGCTTGACTTTGGACCTTCTGTCTGACTCGCCTCCCTCCTGAGTTGATCAGGCTGGCTCAGCTGCTTTCCACCATGTCCTTTTTCCGTCACCTGCTCAAGTGCTCCGTCGTGCTCTTGATCGCGGTTGACACATCGGTCGGCCTCCGCGCTCTTTCTGGCTGCGGGGTTTCAGGTTTGCCGCCCGACGCCTAGCTGTCTGTCGCTGATGCCCCTTTTCTAGGAACCTGCTGTTTGGACCTGGTGCTCAGTCCATCCAGGATTCCTTCTGGCTTTAGGGCATACTCTTGATCTGTTCAGGACCTCTATTATGCCCCGGGTCCCACCCCTCACGCCTCCACGGGTAGACCATCTCAGTCCCCCTGCAGGGGTACCTCTCAGGACTGGGGTAGGGCCTCAAGAGGGTGGCTCAGTCTGCCCCTCCACAGCTGCACTGCCCCTCACGTAGGGCAGGACAGCTTCTGCGCCCCTACACCACTGTTCAGATTTCCCCACCTCCTCTTGCAGGCCTCAGAGGGCCCAGGGATCTCTTTACCTTTTCTTGGAGGCTTGCTCTGGACTGGGCACTTCACTCCTCCATGTGGATCTGATTGGAACTCCTGCTACTCTCCCTACTGGAGCCTTTGGTTGTTCCTTCTCTGCCCATCCAGGATGTTTTTCCCCGGTGCTCCTTTTCTACTATCTGACCCACTCTACTTATATATTTCCAGGATTTGACTTTGTGCCAGAGGCTGTCGACCTCTGCCTCTTCAGGATGAATCACTGTGCCTGGCCACCTATAGTTCTTTCTACATCATGCCTCCTGCATGCTGTCCTTGCCACCTTTGAGCCTTTCTGCCTGAGTGGATGTGGTTTGAGTTGACATTTCTCTTCGTTTCATACCAGATGTTATTAAGCCTAACCGTTGGCCTATCTGCCTGCATGGAAAAGGTTTGAGTTGGACATTTCTGTTACGTATCAAACATATTGTCCTCACCCGCCCTGGCCTATCTGCCTCTAGGGTGTGGTTTGCAGTTGACATTTCTACTAAATATATCTGTTGTCCTCCCCACCTTTGTCCCAACTGCCAGAGCAGATGCGGTTAAAGCAGACATATTTACTGTGAAATTTACTTCTTTAGCATCGTGGTCAGCTGGGTTTGCAAAGGGTCGGGCATGCCCTCTGGCCCAGCTTCCAGCCTTGCTTTTCCTCCCATTTGGATTTTACTGCTTTGTAATCTCCCACAAGAAATGACTTACTGCAAGAGACCAGTCTGTAGAAGATAGTACAGTTAAGTAAGGACTTACCAGACAGTAGATCTGAGGACTGTCTCTCAGTAAGTCCCCTGCCTTTCGCCTTGGATCTGCAACTCAGGACATTGGGTGATTGTGCTGTTCTTTCTGCCCTCGTTTACCTCTGTCCAGGCCGTGCTCACCAATGGTGAACAGAGGGTACTTGGGACTGCACTCATACACATCCAGAGGAAGTGATGTCATGTGGACAGCCCCATGGAAGACTGCTAGAAGAAGCTGTCGTGTGACAGTGCCTCCTGGTGGATACTCCCATAATGACGATTTACTGCAAGAGACAGTCCTCGGAAGATCTACTGCTATGGTAGTTCTTGCGTAACTGTACTTTCTAGGAGTGGTATATGGTTCACATCTGCACAACCCACCCTGACCTCCCCAGGCAAGTGGCACATGGATCCCTGCTTCTAGCATGCAAAGATCTGATGTTACAAGGCAGAGCCAGGGATATATCACCCAAGTGATGGGAGGTTTTGCTTGAAGACATTTTGGCAAATCAGCTACTTAAAGGCAGACTGCCAGAAGTGTGGATGTGAACCATGTACCAGTCCTAAAAGTACAGTTACAGGCGAGTAGCCATCATATTCAGAGTGGTTAACAGCATTCTGAAAGGGTGATGTTAATGGCTGGAAACCTTCCTGTACAAATAAAACCTTTAAAATTTTAGCTATAACATTTTCATGTTAAAAAAAAAAATCAGCATTAAAGCATTCCAGGAGTACTAGGGTCATTTGTTGATGTGGTTGAAAAAAATTGTATATTTTGTTTAAAACATGGTTAAGGAGTCTGTACAGAAATTGAAAGGTTGTTAGTGTGAGACCTAATAAGCAATAAACCTTTCTAAAGCATGTGTTATCACAAGGTTGATTGAATGATGTAAAACCATTTGCATTCAGTCGATGCCTGTGTGATGCCCCAGAACATTAAGAACTTTGAATGGATACCTTCTGCACTATGCTGATCACGAGCTCCCAGCACTTCAACAGTAGATCTTTAGTAATAACTCTAGACTCAATTCACTGTTCACATTTAGGCAGTCTTTTCCTGAGCTTTGTCAGTTGTCAGAACAATCTTCAGGCTTGATTCCTTCAGCCACCTACCATGTGGTCCTCCCACGTGCCCCATTTGCTCTCAATTTGTTCTGCTGGAATGAACATGCTTCTTCCTCCACAGCTCCTGCTAGTGGAGGATTCTGCTAGTTCTCGGGCATGTTTTTTTTAACACGAACACGCTTTACTTTGGTTTTCAAGTCTTGCAGTACCCTCCATAGCGGCTTCCTGCTCCATCATTTGGAGTCACCATGGAACACAGGATTCAAGTGGTGTGTTTTGTGCATGGTACCTGATGTCTGCAACTGGACATGATACCTGCATTTACTGTTTGGGCCTCAGCTATAATGTGGGACATTGCTCCTGGTGTCAAGCAGTGCACAAATTGACCCTTGAAGAGCACGGGCAGCAGGTGCCCCAGGGCAAACCGTGTTTGTGCCGTCCCACAACTGGGGGTCTGTGGCAGAGGAGCCCAGGGAGGATGTTCTGGTCCTGGACCTTTTGTGGGTGGTGAAAGAGGAAATTGTGCTGGATCTTCCAATTCCTTGTGAAGCCCAAGAGTTTACTGCTGTCTTACAGGTTCTTCAAAGGTGAGTCCAGATCTCGTAACAAAACAAAAACATACTGAAACATTTAACCTGTTATGGGATCGTTGTCAGTGGCAAAACCATTGAGCTGCCCCAAGCTGGAGGATCCATGTGGTCTGTTATCCTTAAGGGATGTTGTGAAGCCCATAGAGCCTGTTCTTCTGTCAACGGAGTTTCTGTGGGGCAGCCAACTGTGTCGATGCTGATCAAGGATATGTTCAAGAGGAAAGTTTCCTCTTTCTCTGACCCTGTTGCTGACTGTGACCCAACCAAAGCAGGGAGGGTCAGGCCCATCTGAGCTAGTTAGGACCCTTCCAATTCAGCAACCACTGATTGTCCTGGCGGCACTATCTCCTGCCTGTCCAGTACCCAGGGTCTCTCCATTGAGTATCTCGATCCAGAGGCATCCATCTCTGAGTAGACGCCAAGTCTTTCCCATCATTTGACTCTCACCACTGATGTCAAGCCTATAGCAGATGAGAGAAGGCAGTCTGGTAGCGGTGGGCCTATGGAGTGTTTACCCAGGACTGAGATTGACCAGTGATGCCAGTGGATCCACCAAGCTTTGCTGTCTTTACGATTGTGTCTCCCAGTGATCCCCTTCCAACATTGCCAACCAATATTGCAGCAACCACTACAGATGAAGCCCCACAGCCACAAAGAACACGCTGATCGAGGACTTCAGGCCAGGTCCAGATTTCCAGTCTACTCTTGGTAGAGGTTAGCTTGTTTGGAAGGATTCTTCACACTCCTGTAGGTGGTCAATGCCCTCTATCCCAACTCTGATTTGGATGTGGCATCCATCCGTCGATGCCACATCATCAGGAGGGCAGCCTGTAGACAGATTGCCCCCCATGGGTGACCAGTCTTCCTTTGTAGGCCTTATTGGGGGGTCCATGGCTCTTGAACCCCCATTGGAGCAGATCCAGAAGGTGATCTACCACTGATGGAGACTGAGTGAGATTCTCACTGGGATAGCCTTTCCTGTCACTCCCAACGGACCAGGTGTTGCAGTGTCACATGAACCACAATTTGCAGTCCTAAATGGACTGCCCTGCCTTTGTTAATTTGTTTAAATAATTTGGTATACTTTCTAGCTTATGTTCCTGACTGGCCCCTTTGGTCCACTGCTCTGCCCTGTCAGTGACCATCCACAGAACTTAACCACAGTCCTTGTTCCCCACTGTGGGTGACTCCTCATTGGAGGGCTGCCACATACCCTGGGCAAAGTTGAAGTGTGGGTGGGAGGCAGAACTCGATCAGCAGTGCAGTACTTGCGGCAGGGTGGAGATTAGCATCCTGCTCTGTCAGAGGATTCCACTTTTTGTGCTGCCCTGAACATCGTGAAGGTGGTGCATCCGATGCTTAGATGTTAGGGTGATGATGACCCCGCCCTTTTATTGTTGTCAGCTTGCACTTCCACCAATTGTCATCCAGGTAGGTTCAAGGAAGCAGTATAGCATAGTGGTTAAGGGCACTGAGCTGCAAATTTGGAGAGCTGGGTTTGAATCCCACTGCCCTCACTTGCATCCTCTGTGACCCTGATTAAGTCACTTAACTTCCTTGAGCTCCCAGGTAGAAGAATAATCAGCATTTCTAGGAGGCGTGGATATGTTGTTCATCCACACTCTTTGACATGTCCCTTCCACCTTAAAGATGAACCAGAAGTCTTCAAGCTGGCTTCTCACCCACCCACCTGGGTGGTATATACCTCTGCTCTGCGCCATGACGCAGATCTTCCTTTCCGCTGAAAGATTCATGTTGCCTCCCTTGTGCTCATGCATCTTGTAGGCCCTGGCTTCAGACCTTTGGTTATTCGAAAATTCACATTGTTAGCGATTACAAGTTTGCTGCTTCGATTATGGAAGAAGAGTATTTTCCCAGATTTTGCTGGTCCCTTGCGGCCAGAAAATGCACTGATCCCCACACCATGTGAGTCTTGTTGCCTTGGTGTCGACCATGGCCTTGAAATGCGATGTCTCGCTTTCATCCCAACCTCCTCGATGACCATCTCGCACGCCTGAAGCTGGGGAGGCCAGAGAAGAGGAACCCTCCGTGAAATCAAGGAGGCTCAGTGGCGGTTTCCACGGCTGTGGGATCACGAGCAACTTGAATGTATGCAAGAATTCTAGGAGGAAGCGGCTCGTGCTGCAGAGACTTCTCGAATTTCTTTGCTCCACTCAACCTGAGCTCCACCTTCTCAGGTTCCTTCTGAGAGTTGTGCCAGTCTCTCCCGACCAAGGGAGAGGCGCCTGTGGGCTCTCACTTCTCTTGATCCCGTAAGGGGAGAAGGATCCAGAATCATCTTTGCCTTGATGGAGATGTTCTTGGGAGCGGAGATCTCGATCCCAGGAATATGCAGTCCCGACTTTGGTGAAATCACTTCTTTGGCTGCTGGCTTTTTGGCTTTGCCGTCTGATCAGTCGATCAATTATCGATCAACAATGTTGAAATCGTGATCAATCCGATATCGCTGACTCGATCGATAATTCCTCGATCGAACACCTAATCTGGTCTTTCCAGATGCGCGAGACCCAGCTTACTGGGACTCCATCGAAGAAGAGTCCCTGACCGGAAATCACCGGTCCCGTTGTCACCCGGCGACCGAGTCAGCCTGTCTGATCTCGGTCTCAGACCCCGACTGACAGGCCAAGGAAGAGCCAGAAATGCTGTAAAAAGAGGCGATGCCATCGTTGTCCTCGTCCTCCTCGGATGAGGAGAGGCTTCAAAAACTCTTGCCTAAAGGATCTCATGTGGCAACAGCAAATTTTGACTGGGCACAAGCAGACTCTAGCTTCTACACCAGCCATTACCTGTTTTTGTTTCCTAGGCCAATTAAATTGGCTGCTCAGCCCATGGAGCCAGCAAAACCACTAGTTCAGTCCAAAAATGGTCTCCTCACCAATTGTGGTAGAACCACCACCCAAACAGCCTGTGGGAGGCTCCTTCCAAGGAAGACAGACCAGACACTGGCTTCCCAGTGATCCACGGTCACCCCGGACCACCCTCGGCCAGTCGAAGGTGACTTGGGTGGTCGGCTGTTATGCTCAGATTCGGACGTCACTGGCTTGCATTCTCATCCAGGTGATGATGAATCAACCGTTAGCTTAGAGACGGAGGAAGGTCCCTTGTCTTTTCAAAGGATTCTTCGCCTACAGGGATGCCTCTGGAGCCAATCCAGAAAAGGAAGAAAGTACCCTCTCAGGACATCCTTAAGAGAGGGATACCCTGACGGAGGCCTTTCCTGTGGCTGAGGCTATTGTTGGCCAGCCATAGAACTTTGGGACAGCGCCCTGCCTCTTGTCCAGCTCAGTCTACCCGCAAGTACGCTGCACCATGGGGTTCCTTGGGGTTCACAGAGCACCCTTCATCCGAGAGCTTGGTGACCGCCTCTGTGTTCAGGCATACTGGCAGTTCTGCCGACACTGACTGACCTCCTGATAAAGAGTCCAAGCTTCTAGACAATTCAGCCAGGAAGGTGTATGCGGCTTCCTACTTGGGCCTTGTCAGGCAAGTTCGGCCGTCGTCATGGCACACTTTTCTCACGCCTTTAGGATCGCTGATGAAGTCCTCCCACATCTCCTCGTGGACATGCAGACCACGGTCAAGCAGGTCTGGGATCGGGGCTGAGCTGCCGCCAAACAGCAGCTTCAGACAGCCCTGGACATTGGGATTCATGTGCCCGCCGATGGCTGCCACAGTTGCCTCGCTGCAGGGCTTGGCTGAGGCTTTATTCCTTCCAGCAGACACCCAGCACAAACTAGCTGACATGCCCTTCCTCAGAAGCGACTTGTTCGGACCAGGAGTGGCGGTCACCTTCAGAGCAGTCCAGTGCCACCTTGGGCGCTACTTCTGCCAAGGTTTCTTCAGGCAAGAACCAGCAGAAGAAAAAGAATCCTTTCGCATTCTTCCCCTGTAGCTCAGCAGTCCTCCTTCCAAGGTGGGCAGCAGCACAGCAACAGCAGCAGCTTGGGCTTGTCGCTCCCGGACCAAGCCCGGACCCCGTGGGTCTGTAAAGTAGGCCGAGGTTCAGGTCCTGGAGCCTCCTGCTCGGTGACGGTGGGGGCTGTCGACTCCTCTCCTGTCATCTCAGCTCTGGGTCCTCACGTGGGGGCCAGCTCCCTACTTCCTTTCTGCCTGGTCCATTGTCACTCGGACAGGTGGTTCTCAAAGTGGTCGGTCAGGGGCTGCTTCTGGAATTGGAGCAGTACCCCCAAGCTGAGCCCGCACCCTTGGGAAGAAAGAATATCCGCTCAGACCCAGTCGGCTCTCGAGACAACATCTCTCAGCTCCTCAAGGAGGCAGTAGCTCCAGTGGTGGATCCTCCAGCAGACCTAGGCTTTGTCTCCAGGTACTTCCTGGTGCCCAAGCAGACAGAGGGCTGGAACCCATTCTAGATCTGCACAACCTAAATCAATATCTCAGGTCACGCACCTTTCAGATGGTCACTCTGTCCCAGTTCATACCATCCTTGAACGAAACATGTGGTTCTGTTCACTGGATCTGCAGGATCGTTCTTTCACATCCCAATCCATCTGTCCCATCTAGGTTCCTCCACTTCAAGGTTGAAGGGACCCTATCTCGAGAGTTCGAGCCATGCCGTTCGGCCTGTCATTGGCCCCATGGGTCTTCACCAAATGCATTGCAGTGGTGACAACTCATCTCAGATGTTGGGTGGGGGGTCAGTTTATTCTTACCTCGACGATTGGCTCCTAGCAGGATTCACCCAACAGGAAGTGGAGAGATCAGGGACCTGGCCCTCCAGACTTACTCCAAGTCAGAACTCGTGCCTTCTCGGGTGATGGGCTTCATCGGAGCAGAGCTCAACTCTCGTCAAGCCAGAGCTTGGCTCCCGGCGGACAGGGCGGAGGTTCTTTCCTCTGTTGCCCAATCATTTCAGGTTTGGCAATGCGTCCTTGCCGGATTTTTGCGCCTTCTGGATTACATGGTGGCATGCACCTCAGTGGTCCATTGGGCCAGGTTGCACATGCACCTCGTCCAATGGGAGCTGACCACCCAGTGGAGTCAGTGCCATGGTCATTTCAACCAGCTGATCACTGTAACCCAGAAGATGTGGGACGCTCTCCAGTGGACCGCCCCAGATCAGTTGCAGGGAGGGATCCCATTTGTCCACCCGAGCCGGCGGTTGTCCTCACGACCAATGCCTCTCTCATAGGCTGGGAGCCCATGGGCTCTAGACCCCCAAGTCCCGATGCCATGTCAACCTGTTGGAGCTCAGAGCAGTCAGACTGGCACCGTCAGCTTCGCTCCTCAGCTCCGGGGCAAGTGGTTCAAGTCCAGACGGACAATACCACGACCATGTACTACCTCAACAAACAGGGCAGCACACACTCCCGTCTGCTGTGCAGGAGGCGTCTACATCTGGACCCTCATGAGCCGATTGGAGGCAGATCTCCTAGCCATCCATGTGGCAGGAGCCTCAAACCATCTGGCGGATGCTCTCAGCCGCTTAGGCCAGACATCCCACAGTGGTCTCTCCATCCAGAGGTAGCTTACAGCCTTTTCTTCCATTATGGCACACTGATGGTGGACCTGTTTGTCTCTGGTGAGAATACCAAGCTGAGGCTGTTTTATGCCCGTCCCCTCAGCAGGGCTCTCTGCAGGGGATGCCTTCTGAGGCTGTGGACCCCAGGCCTCCTTTACACCTTCCCTCCATTTTCCTTGATCCACAAGGTGCATCTCAAGGTGAGGAGGGACAAGGTGAAGGTGATCCTGGTAGCCCCATACTGGCCGCACCAGTTCTGGTATCCAGATTTCTTCAGCCTCAGCTGCAGGCACCGAGCGGTTCCAGCACACGGACCTGCCGTCCACTCAATCAGGGAAGGTATTCCATCCAGACCTTCAATCCCTGCATCTCACAGCCTGGTACTTCGAGTGGTAGCTCTTGCAGCAGGCTATAACCATTAGGACTAAGGCTGCATGCATTAGAACCCACTGGAAAACTTCTCGGCCAACAGTACCCAGCAGGGACTGCCCGATGTCAGCTACGATACAAAAGGCGAGCCAGCTCCACCCCAGTTCTTTTCCGCTGCAACCTGCTCACATTGGGAAGATCTTAGCTTGCCAGTTGCTAGCGAAAAATATTTCGATATTCGCCTTTCTTTCTATTTTAATGTTATTTTCATCTGATGCATGTCATCCTCGGGACCTCATAGGAACAAGTGCAGTTGCGCCGTCAGATACCATCAAAGACATCCACACTAAGTGCATCTTCTGCCTGGGGCCTAACCACGACACGCGGCCTGTTCCACCTGCCAGGGCTTCTACAAGCAGGACTAGGATCTGCCATCTGAAGGCTCTAAAGGCATTCCTTTTGGAACAGAAGATGGACCTGCACACCTCGAGGAGAAGGCTAAGCACAAGGACCAGTCCAAGTGGTCCTGGGACAAGGACCATAGTCAGTCCCACCACGGTCTAGGTCCTCTCCAAGTAGCCCGTTCTTCCTCGGGCTCGAAGAGCATCACTCCAAAAGGATTCAGCTCCTGCCAAAAGGCCAAGGCTAAAGCAGGTAAGTCGGAGAAATCTGCTTTGGGCCCTAAGACCTCCAGGGCACAAGCTTAGGCCCCTCTGCCAAGGTCCGGCTTCACCCCGACAAGGGTAAGCCTCTGGAGTCAGGGATACTCCAGCGTGCCCCCCATGAGAAACCATTGTCTGTCCCGTACTGACACCGATAGAAGGGCAGTGTCTGCATCTCCCAAGTCCTCCGCCCCAGGGGTTGCTGGACACTTCAGATGCCATAGTCCCCTTTCGGGGACTGCTACCTCTGTGTTTTCCAAGGAGGAGCTCCAGGAACTTTTCTCTTTTGGTGGAGTCAAGTCAAAACAGACCCCCCTTTTAAGCTGGCCATGCCACGGTTCGGACCCATCGGGCAAACCATGACGGAGGTTGTCCCCACGCCTGCCAAGAAGACCCCTGAGAGGCCGCTGCTTTGCTCATACTCCAGGGTCCATTCCCATCTCGGTCTGTAGACTGACACTCACCGAGGTCAGGTAGTCGACGGCGGTTCAGGTCTCACTCTAAGAGCCGTTCCCGTTCCACTGGGCAGTCCGCTCCGCCTGTCTCCAATCCGCGCCTGTCATCGCTCCGTCAGTAGTCTTGTGAGACGACATGGTCTGAGAGCCACCGATGTTAGTGTGGGGCCAGTCCAAGGGACAGATCTGTCTACTTCTCACCCAGTAGCGGTAATCCTCTTCCATCTCGGGGATCAGAGGTTTCCCAGGAGAAAAGGACCAACCCACACTCGCCTCCTGATGATCCAACCTTTATGGATGTCATGGGGCACATCCAGGCCTCCAATGAATGGGATACAGGACCTGGATCCAGAACGCTGTCGACTAGCCAAGTACCTGAGGCAAAAGGAGCCCAAACCTCTCGGTCCTCCTTTAGTGGACACCTTCCCAGGATCTTACCAGAATTACCTGGAAGCATCCAGCTTCGGTCCAGCAGTTCCCAAAAAGTCAGATAGGCTGTACAAAGCCCTGAGGATGAGCTTTTTCTGGCAGAGCATCCTCGGGTGGACTCTTCTGTGATTATGGCTGCTCATGATAAGTCTAAGCAGCGAAACATCTTAGCTCCTAGCCTCCTGACCCAGAGTCTCGCTATTTGGACCAGGTGGGCAGAAGGTCTTTTCTGCTTCCACCTGCTCCATTAGCTCATAATTTCCTGGCATATGGTTCAGTACCAGAATGCACTCTGGGAAAGGGGATAAGAGCTTATTAATGCCTTGCCAGACTCTGCACAAAAGAGCGGAGATTCTGGATGTCCTAAGTTGGGCTTGGACGTAGGCATGCATGTTCTCCGTGTACCGTACAACACTGCAGATATGGTGACCAGATCATCAGCACCAGGGGTCTGTCTCTGGCGCCACGCTTGGTTGAGAGTCTCTGGCTTCACCAAGATCTGCAGTCTGGAATCTGGGACCTCCGTTCCAGGGTTCCATCTTGTTTGGGCAGGAGACAGTCACTCATCTCTTGTCTCCTGGAGTCGGGTAATCCATCTGGTCTGTCCATCAGATGTACAGGGAGACCAAAGGAAAGCGAAGAAATTACCATTTCGAACCCTCAGGTGCCCAAGCCCATGGCAACCAACAAGGTCAGAGAGGTGGCTTTAAAGAGAGCCAGCAGTCTGGGCGCTCCTTTCGTGGCCCCAAATCCTCCCAAGTGCCTCTGCTGACTCCTGGCTCCAGGGAGGCAGTAGGAGGTCACTTCTCCCTTCTTCTGAAGGGCTGGACCTCTATAACTGCGGACCAGTGGGTCCTCTATATCATAAGGAGGGGACATACGCTGGAGTTCAGAGAACCCCCCAGATACTCCACCAAGGTCTTCAAGATATCCTCCCCTCACATTCCACTCATAGAAGGAGAAATTCAGGCCCTCTTGGGAAAAGGGCAATAGAGCCAGCCCCTTCAGGAGGCGGGGAAAGGTATTACTCCCATTTCTTCCTGGTTCCAAAGAGACCCAAGACTTTCGTTCCATTCTGGACCTCAGTTCTTTAAACTACTATATAGAATACAGAAGGTTCCGGATGATGATGGCTCTTCAGGGCTACTTCCTCTGCTGCATCAGGAGACTATCTCCGCTCCCTAGACATACAAGATTGGTACATGCACATGGTCCTACCCCCACAGGAAGTACCGAGGTTCCACTTCCAGGGGTGCATTATCGATTTCGGGTTCTCCCGTTCTGCCTCCCTCCACTCCCTGAGTCTTCACAAAATGCTTGGCAGTAGCTGTGGCTCTAGGTGCGGACATTATATATTCCCTTACCTGGATGATTGGCTGCTTGCAGTCTGACAAGGACACGCCTTCTTCAGTCTCTCAATGACACCTATACTCTCTTCTGAGAGCTGGGGATCACCCTGAATCTTTCAAAGTCTTCCCAGAGACCACCCAAAGACTGAAATCTTCATAGGGCGCGTCCTGGATTCAGTCAGGGCATGGCTTTTCTACCCCAGAGAGGGCGATCACTTGCGGAGATTGCCAAATCGGTCCTTGTAACCCATCAGGTCCAGGACAGGACCTTCCTCAGACTTCTGAGGCACATGGGGATGTCCATTTCTGTCACTCCTCTGGTTCGTCTCCACATGAGAATCCCACAGTGGATGCTCAGGGTGCAGTAGGATCAATACTCAGACGACCTAGACCACATGGTCAGGATCACAGAGCCAGTAAAGAGGACACTTCTTAGGTGGTTGGACCCTCTAAATTTAGAAAAAGGGGTTCCTTTCCGTCCAGAGCCCCTTATCAGACTAACAATGGATGCCTCGGATTTGGGTTGGGGCGCACCTGGGGGCCCATAAATGCAGAATCTGGACCCCCATGGGCTGACCTCCACATCAGTATCTTGGAAATCGAGGCTGTCCTCAATCGCTACACATGCGTTTCAAGAGGACCTCGTCCCAGGCTCTCTTCTTGTTCAGACAGACAACATGGCAGTCGTCTTCTACATCAACAGGGGTGCTCCTTACCCTCTATGCAGGGAGGCGATGATAGTCTGGTACTGGGCACTGGGCGCACATCTCTCTGTCCATGGCTGCCCGTTCCAGTGTCCTAAATGACTTGGCCGACAGCCTAGCAGGTCTCAGTCCAAGAGGCGCGAGTGGGAGCTACTGCAATCAGTAGCGGACCAGCTCTTCGACACATGGGGTCATCCAGAGCTGGACCTCTTTGAGTCGCAACACCAAACTGCCAATTTTCTGCTCACGAGGCCCGCACCTGGTATTTTCTGGCCAGGCAGCGTTGTCCCTTTGTTGGGCAGGGAGGTTTCTTTCCCTTCCCTCCCTTTCCTCTCATTCAGAGTTCTATTGAAGATGCAGGCGAAGGGCTCGGATGATTCTAATCGCCCCATTGTGGCTCGGCAGATTCGGTTCCCACTACTTCAGCAGTTGTCCTCGGAACCTCCAATTCCGCTACCAATATGCTCGCAGTTGCTGTCCCAGGATCAGGGCTCACTGGTCCATCCCAATCTCCTGTCTTTGCACCTTCATGCTTGGCTCCTTCAGACATAGCATAGTCCAGTGCGGGTGTCCTAAGAGGTGGCGGACGTCCTCATGTCGGAGAAGCCTCTACTCGCTCCACTTACGCTATGAAGTGGAAGCGTTTCTGCTTATGGGCCGCTCACCAACTGTACCCCCTAACCTGTCCGTGAACTCAGCATTGCAGTATCTCCTCTCCTTATACCAACAAGGCTTGGGCTACTCCTCCATAAAGGTGAACATGTGGGGCATTTCTGCATATCGCACCCTTTTGAGGACAAAACCTTAGCCCAATTGGATGTGGCCGCACCTTTTTAAAGGGTTTTACACATGAGACCTCCCCGGGACCTCCTGTTTGTGTTGGAAAGCTTACTCTCCACCTTTTGAACCCGCCGATTGTGGCTGCATTATCTTCCTGGAAGGTTTGTTTTTAGTTGCTGTTACTCAGCTTGAAGAGTTTCCGAGCTCCAGGCTCTGATGTGTAAAGAGCCATATTTAATTTTCCACAGGAAAGGGTTTCCCTCAGAATGAATCCCAATTTCCTTCCTAAAGTGGTCTCAAATTGACTCTCAACCAATCTGTTGACCTTCCAGTTTATTTTCTCCCTCCCTCTAATAGAGCTCTCCTTTACACTCTGGATGTTCACAGGGCCTAAGTTCTGCTAAGCGCACAGTTGCACACTGTAAATCGGAGCAACTGTTTATGGCCTCCTGACGCCACAGCTTGGGTAAACTGGTGTCCAGGTAGACTATCTCCAAGTGGCTTGTAACTGCATTGTATTTTGCTATGAGAAGAACAACAAACCCCTTCCGGGACCGGTCAGGAGTCACTCCACCAGAGGAGTCCTCTGCTTCCTTTGCCACCCTGCAGAATGTCTCCGTCAGGAACATAAGTGTAGCTGCTACCTGGAACTCTGTGCACACCTTCATGAAGCAATATAGCCTGGACATTGCATCCAGGCGCCATGCCAGCTTTGGCTTGTCAGTCCTTCAGGGACTTCTGTCTTGACTTGCTGTTCCAGCATCATACTATCTTCCACCTCCTGGGGTTAGGCACCTCCTTGGCGCAGGACTGCTTGGGATTCAGTCCTAATGGTTATAGTCTGCTGCAAGAGCTCCCACTCAAATTAAGATAGTACAGTTACACAAGAACTTACCGTAACAGCAGATCTTACTTGAGAGGTTCCTGCAGTAAGTCTTCACATACAGGACTCGCCCCTGGTGTCGGGTTCAGTGGCAAACTTGTAGATGGCAATCAGCAGGACCGCCCCATCCAGGTGACATGGCGTCAGCCAGACTATAAAGGGCAGTCCCGTGCCCGCCCTCCGGTTATTTCCTGCCATCGCCTCAGTTCATTCGGCTCACGAGTTACAACAGCGATCTAACGCCCATCGTCAATCAGTTTTTCTTCATATCTTAACTTTTTCCTCCACTTATTGACGATTGTAGGTCGCCTTGTATAAGAAGTGCTCGAAGCGGAGCCCGACCTCACATCGGACGACCATTCCCACGCTTCTTGTGCTAGGGCCCCAACCACAACCTCCGGACAGTGTGCCATCTGCCCAGCCTTCAATCAAGCCACTAGGACCAGGCGCAAGTGGACCTCAAGGCCCACCTCCTTACCGGCGGCTGGTGTCGATGGAAAAGGAGCTCCAGGAATTGAGGGAAATGTCATCGCTGCCCCCAAAGGACAAGGAGAAGTGCGGGACAGGAGTCCCATTGCAGTGCAGGAGGCCTGCTCCAGAAACTGTGAGTACTCCTTCAGGTACCCTGTCCGCCTCTTTGAGCTGGGCACTTTCTCCCTTTCCTGCTGAGGTGAGCAGGCAGCTAGGGGTAGCCTCTATCGAGGTTTCTGTTGTGTCTCTTCCAGTCACTGCTGATAAGTCACCCTCGACTGGTGCATGGCATTGACCAATGAGCCTAACGGTGGCCTTTCGCTGCCACTATCTTGGTTAGCTCCGATAAGTCGGAGGGCGGATCCTCCGCCACCCATCGGGCTCCCACGAGGCTCCTGATGCTGGCCTGAGTATGCTGTCAAGAGACCTTGCATCCCTCCGGGTCCTGCACCCCAGGGATTCGCCACCTGATCCTGCATTGTCCCTGCTGACAAGATCATTGTCCGACCTTTCGTTGGGGTCCGTCCCGAGTACCCCTCGCCAGGTCTGCTGCTGCCTCTGGACAAGAGTCCATCGCCGGCTAAGTAGCCTGTTATGAGTCCCTCCTCAGGACCTTCCGGGGCCCTCCTGGATCCCACGCCACCCAGTGGCCCTAGCACCTCCCCAGTAAGTCCAATCAAACCTCTTGGCGGTCTTCCACAGCCAGATCCCCAGGCACCACAGCCGCGCAGCCTGTCTACTCCTTAGTACCCGATGCCAGGCCACGTGCCTCTGATGCCGGGATACCCTGGGTATAACCCTTCCGGCTATACTCCTGGATTGCCAGGCTTTTGATACCCTTCTTGGCAATACCTGCAGTACCCAGGCTACCAGTCTACTCCACCTCCAGTGCCAGATCGGAGACTATCCCACATGGTGGCAGGATGCCAGGACCCAGCTCATCACGGAGCTCAGGTAGTCTGTAGGAGACATCCCTCTTCCGAGGGCCCCTCCCCACCAATACCCTCCGGCCGACCAGTGGGTGCTCTACCAGTAGGCTCATCTGGGGTAGACCCTTCCATTCCCAGTGGTTCTGAGCCTTCAGACTCTGACTCCAGACCCTCAGTCCCCAGTTGAGTAACACCCAAGAGCCCCAAAATCTCCTCCAGAGAATCCCTCCTTTGGGGACCTTTTGCACACTATTCAGGCAGCAGGAGGCTGGCCTTCCAAAGAAATGGATCCTAGCGTAAGAGACTGGTGGAACATTTAGATTTAGCCATTACAGACCCTCTACCCATCCCCACCTGGATGGGTCCTCATGAGGATCTGGTGACTACTATCTGGCATCAGCCGTCATCCATCCCTGCTGTCTCCAGAAAGGCAGATCGCACCTACTATCCCCACAAGGGATTCAATATCTCATGACTCATCCCAAAGCTGACTCTATGGTGATTACTGCCGCTCACGACCAGTCAGCACAACCAAAGCATTTGAGTTCCTCGCCTCCAGACAAGGACTCTTGGCAGTTATATCAGTTTGGCTGGAAGATCTATTCCTCTTCCTCTTGTGCCATCCAGTCCCTCAGCTATGTTTCACACATGGTGGCATTCCAGAAGGCCTCTCTCCGAGCTGGAGAGGGACCTTCAGGAGGTCAGGATGAGTCACTCCACAACAAATTGCTGGACAAAGTCAGAATGGGCGAGTCTTCTTGTCGTCATGCTTTGTGTGCAACATATGACTCGTTAGACTCAGTGGTTTGGGTGGCAGCCACGGGATCTGTATCCGTCGCCTTTCCTGGCTTAGGATTGCAGGTCTAGCACAAGACATCCAGTCCTCCCTTCTGGATGCCCTTTTAGGGTTCCATCCTTTATGACAGCGATGCCAAAAATTACTGGGCTGCAAGTGACGGACGCTCCATTCGGGACGTCGCTCAATGTACCAGATGGGGCAGAAGAAGCAGCCTTTTCTTCACCAAAGGAGATGGAATAAAAACCAGGGTAAATGTCAGGGCAGCGGCGAGCCCTGGTTCGGAGCCAAACCCCTCAAGCCAAGTTCCTAAACCGGCCTCCGGGCAAAACTCCTCCCTTGGCGTTCTGACTCCTTTACCCTCCTTCTGCTACCTCCAGCAGTCATGGAGGAACCGGTAGGAGGGGGCTAGCCTCCACCTGGAGGGTGGAGGTTCATCACTGCAGAATCATGGGTGTTACAACTCATCCAGCGAGGTCACTCGAAGAGTTTTCTGAGATCCCTGCCCTCATCCTCCGGGACTGTCTTTTTATCAAGGATCAGATTCCCATAGTCTTCCAAGAGATTCATGCCCACCTGTCAAAGCGGCCATAGAACCCGTGCCTCAAAAACCAGCTAGGAAGGGATTCTACTCCCACTTCTTCCTAGTTCCAAGAAGATGGGTGATCTGAGACCCGATCCTGGACCTCGGCAAGCTCAACCTCTTTGTCAAGTACAAGAGGTTTCGCATGTTGACCCTTCAGGAGCTTTATTTTTATTTATTTATTTAGTTTTGTTGACGGGTAAGTGCACTAGACAAATCCTGCCTATTTTCAGGCACGACCGGGGAAGAGGATACAGATGAATGCCAACTGACCTTGAACCAGATTAAGCTGTTGGTGGTATTTTTAGTGAATGAGGGAATTTGGCCAGGACACGAAATTCCTACTCTTTTCGATAAGTGCCATGGGATCTTTAACATCCACCTGAACTACCACCAATCCAGGCAGCTTCTTCCCTGTGCCTAACAAATTCTTGGCTGTGCTCCTGGACATGTGGATGCCTACCTGCATATTCCTATCCTCCTGGCCCACCACCGCTTCCTCCGTTTACTTTTCAGGAGAACCATTTTCAGTTCCAAGCACTCCCCTTCAGCTTTTCCTCTGCCCCTGGGTGTTCACCAAGTGTTTAGCGGTGTTTGTGGCTTTTCTTAGCCACCAGGGCATTTACGTGTTCCCATACCTGGATGACTGGCTCCTCGCTGCACCCTCTCTGAACAGCCTGAAAGTCTCTCTTCACTCTGAGCTTGTTTGCTCTTCTGGGTATCATGATCAATTTGCCCAAGTCCCAGCTACTACCATCTCAGTGGCTCCAATTCATTGGAGCAGTACTGAGACACAGTTCAGAGCAAGGCTTTTCTGCCATCGGATCGAGCTTGGACCCTAGTTTCTCAAGCCACTCTCATGGCCCAGGCTTGGTGGATCCCAGCACATGCTGTGCCGTCTCTTGGGACTTATGGCAGCAGCCATTTCCACTGTCCCCATGGCCAGACTTCACATGGGTCACCCAGTGGTCTCTCCGGTCCAATGGGATTAAGGACGGATGACATGAACCAGAAGGTCATGATCTCCAACAGCCTACAGAGAGCTCTTCGCTGGTGGCAAGATCTTTCCAATCTGTTACAGGAGTCCCTTTCCATTCCCCTATCCCTACCTAGATGCTTACCACAGACACCTCAAACCTGGGGAGCCCATCTGGGGGTTCACAAGACACAAAGGTCTTGGTCCGACCAGGAGCTTCTACTCCATATCAACTTTCTGTAGACCAGAGCAGTTCTGTATGCCCTCCAGGCATTGCAGTCCCTTCTATTACTGGGATCACTTCTTATCCAAAAGGAGCAATTTTTTCCAGGCGTACACCACCGTATGCATCCCAGTTTTGTTTACTCTATATTTTAAAACCGATGAGTAAATTACTCTATTTGCAACATTATCTTGAGCAGTGTTGGCACAAGATCAAATCTCATCTTAAAAAAAAAAAAAACTACATTGTTTTAAAAATATACTCTTCCTCCTCTCTGTCCAGACATTTGTACTTATCTGAATTTGGTTTTACACCTCACTTTCAAAATGGGGTACAGTACTCATCCCAGTAAATCTTATCTGGAGCCCTGGTGAGGACCACCTTTTATAGTCGGGCTGGCGTCGGGGCAGTTCCCTCTGATGATTGCTATTTACAAGTTTGCCGTTGGAACCTGGCGCAGAAGGCGCAGTCCTATACATGAAGACCCACTGCAGAAACCTCTTGAAGATCTACTGTTATGGTAAGTTCTTGCGTAGCTACAATATTCTAGAGGAGCTCTTGCAGCAGGTGCTTCTTTCCCACCCTCTATCCCTGATTGGGGTGTACAGATAATCATCTTCAGGCTTCGTCTTCTTCTCTCGTCAGGGCCCGTTCGTGGGTCTTGGTGGTGGAGCTGGGTCTGCCTTTTGTACCATAGCTGATGTCGGGGTGGTCCCTGCAGGGTACTGCTGGATGAGAAGTTTTCCGGTGGGTCCTAATGCCTGTGGCGTTAGTCCTAATGGTTATAGCCTGCTGCAAGAGCTCCTCTCAAAGATCTACTGTTACGGTAAGTTCTTACATAACTGTACTTTCCAGGCTTTGGGTCTTTCTGAAGATGTCTGCACCGTGGTGGAGGCATCCAGAAAGAAATCAACCAGGAAATGTGATGCCTTCAAATGGAAAAGGTTTTCCATTTGGTGTCAGAAGCAAGGGTCTAGATCCCTTATCCTGTCCAGTGGCTAACATTCTCTACTACCTTTGGTCCTCTCCAAAGGGTCTGATCAATGATACTTGGGGTGTACCTGGCAGTCATCTCTGCTTACTGGCGCGGGCGCCAGCAACGTTGGTGCAAGAGCCAGTGGTCGGGTGCTTTTTAGGACCTGGATCATATCATCCCTCCAGTGTGTGAACTTCCACTTCTGTGGTATCTACTGCTGGTACTGGTAAAGCTCATGGGCAAGCCATGCGAACCAATGCACAAGTGTGTGTTGTCACACTTGTGGAAACGACCTTCCTGGTGGCTATCACATCTGCCAGAAGGACGGGGGCTCTAGGTGCTTTGGTGGACTCCCTTATCTGGTCTTCCACAGGGATAAGGTTGTCCTGTGCCCACCCAAAATTCCTTCCGAAGGTAGTGTCAGAGTTTTACTTAACCAAGTATTAACTCTGCCGGTATACTACCCTAATTACACCTCAGAGGCTGAGTACAGGCTCCATACTTTGGACCTGAGATGTCTCTCTCCTACTACAAGGAGAGGATGGCGGAAATTGGGAGAGGTTCACCAGCTGTTTGTCACCACGCCTGAAGCTGCTTCTGGCAGACCTGCAGCAAAATGGACCATTGCAAGGTGGATTACATCATGCATAGATCTGTGCTATAAGTTGGTGGGCCTCCCAGAGGATAAGAGCTCATACTATCTGCTGCATCGGTGGCTGCTTCCACGGACATCCCTATCCAGAAAATCTGCCAGGCTGCTACCTGAAGTCCGCAACACACGTCGATCTTGAGTCACGCTGGGATGTTGGTTTTGAGGCCTCAGTTCTCCAGTCTCTGTACCTGGGGGTGTGCCTTGCCTCCCAGAGAACTGCTAGGAGATACCAAAGAGTGTGGATGAACAACATATACCACTCCTAGAGCTACTGCTACATGTGATTAACCTGTTTTTATAGAGCATTTTCATATCTCAAAGCGAGCATAGACCGGTGAAGTGAAGTGACTGAGGTGGCCATGTTATCACCACCTGTGGATAATTGCATGAACTAGTTTATGAGATGTCCCCTACTCTTTCAGAAAGTGCCCTGGGTTCTTTACTTCCACCTGGATGGGTAGAAGGGACCTCAGTTTAATGTCTCATCCGAAGGACAGCCACCCCAAATACTGCACTCAGATGCCAGTATTTTTTTTTTTAAGGTGCAAGCCCAATCCCAGTGTGGGTTGAGAACCCACGACTGTCTGGTCCAGAGGTGGATGTGTTACCAACTGAGCCAAACTGACACCTGGAAACAAGCTTTGGCTTAGTGTGCCTTTCCTGGTTAAACAATTTCCCTTTCCTGTATTGGTGTGGAGACCAGAAACCCTCCCTCCCTCGGAGGTTAGCGTCCATGGAACATGCAGTCATCCTTCCCGGTCAGCCCGTCAGCAACCTAGGCTCATTCCCAAACCCGTGTGCAGGCAGTAGCACTGCTGGTGGGGCTGGCCACAATAGACTGTCCTGCTTTTGGAACACCATCACGAGTGGTTAGCGATGGGCTCTTGTGTTTCACAAGGTGAAGGAGCAGGTGAATTGGACAAGCTGCTGGACAAGGATTTCAGAAAGCAGGACTTCTTGATCAAGAAAGGTCACTGGAGTTGTGCTTCTGGGTGTATATACCAGGCCAGCCATTTATTTCACAAGTTTTACCAGGAAAAGCATACAGAGCATGTAATAGCTTGGTTCCTGATGCATTCTGAGGGAGGAGAATAAGGAGCATTACAGTACTGTGATAAAAGCCAGTACAAGAGAGATGCATAATAAAACCTGATAATGCTGCTGCCACCACGCATGATGTGGAGTGGTCAGGATGTCTCCACCCAGCCATCTTTACAGGGTCACATGCATCTGGAGCTCCTTGAACTGGCCCAGAGTATGAATATTAGCTGTTTCAGGGTCAACCAGAATTTTTTACACTAGCCAGTTGGGCTAGTGTACCAGAGATTGCAGTAGCCCGTAGTCAGTATGGTTAACAGTGATTTGTTAAATGAAAGGCAAATAAAATTGCATTTGTCCTGCCAACTGATTTGGCACTGTGCCTTTAACTGCAAACCACATATATTATCTCAGCTTCTGTGACTGAAGAGTCAGTGGTTCTGTCACTGATGACTGAAATTAACTGTTCCCATAACTTTTCTCGTAGCGCCATGTGTTCAACCTTGATTACATAGTGGATAAAGTTGCTGAACTGATATCTAGTCCTTTCATATCATCAAGGTTGCACATCCACACAAAGTCTGTGAAAGGACGTCCTTTCTTAGTAATTGCATGGCATGTGTGAAACAGTTTATCCAGATGGTTAAGTGTTACTTCATTCATGTTCTTCAGCATTCCCTCTGCATTACGTGTCCCTGGAGTAGCAGTGCTGGCACCCTCCTTTTCCTCTGCCCTAGCATGAGCTTCACTGATATTAATGGACGAGACAGAGTCAAGCCAGAAGTTATCTGTACCAAAATGAAAATTGTTGTGCCTGCCTTACCCAACTGTATTTCATGCTTGATACATAAATGGCAGAACATCTGATCTTTGCACCATCATACCTCAACCAGTCATATTGTTCTAGCCAATATTGCCAGAACGGACGGCTTCGCTTTGTCTTTTCGTACTCATGATCTTTTGTTTGTCTTTGTCAGTATGCTTTCTATTAATGTCAGTTGGATTACTAACTTCTTTAATATATTTCCACATTTTCAGATTTGTAGTTAAAGTTGTGTAAATGAGAAGTGTACATGTCTTTTCTTCCCTTTCCACCTGGCCACAGATCCCAGAAATGCTTGATTGTCCCAGTTCTAGTAAAAAAAAAATAAGGATAAATTCAACAGCATCAACCCATACTGCTATTTATTTTTTATTCTTTGGCAACCAGGTAACTCCCATTGGGCACAAGACCCATTTACAGCTGGTCATCGGGGAGGGTTGATCGTGTCTGTCTGCACTTTCACCGACATGGCCATACTGTGCCAACCCCTGCCACCATGGACCTCCTCCTGTGTTTGTATTTATTTGATCTTATCTGTGTCAGTCTTCACCATTCATCACTATTTGGGTACTGTGCCAGAGCCAAGGCCCCATGGAAGACTTTTTTTTTCATAGGCGGAGCTGGCGTAGGGCGGCACCGCCCTATGAGGCCGATGTTCCACGTGGTGCTCAAGGGTTGGCAGTTAGCCGTTGTCGACTCCACCCCAGCCCCAGTTCTTTCTCTCCCACCGTCGAATGTGGATCCTTTGTGAAACTGACTGTAATCTGCGGTCTAGTCCATCGTGCTTGACCTGTTTCTTTGCCTTGGTTGGCTCGCCTACTCAATGTCGCTTTGAGATACCAGTAAGATCTTTCCTTTTTATAAGTGGCATCAGTACTGTGTTTTCTTTACTTTTCCCGTTGGTCATGTCGTCCGGGGCAGAAGATGTCGAACAGGGCAGCCCTATGTGTCGGTGCCCGTGGCCACCTTTATTCTGTATCGGACCAGCATGACCGCTGCCTTTCTTGCCTCGGCCCTGAACATGACATGGATAGCTGCGACATTTGTTTCTCCATGGACTGCGTGATTGAAAACGCGACTTGAAGATCGGACGGCGCCGCTGACTTTCGGAGGTCGCTTGCAGTCGCTGGGCCAAGGTGAGATTCTCGCCCTTCCTGGAGGTCCCTCCCAGTCCTATATGGCCCATGGAGGAGGAACCCTGCCTCTTCTAGCCTTGCCGTGGCGGGGTTTCTTCCACAGTGCAGGAGGCACAGGCTGGCACCCTTGGAGTCCATTGGGAGCACTGCTTAGGTGGCAAGGCTCATCGGTGTCATGTTCCGGGTCCTTTAGGACCGGGCGACACCGTCCTCAGTACAGTCTCGTGGCACTGCTCTTGGTCCCAGCACCCCTTGCAGCGGCGTGGGCTTTGAGTACAGCACCACGGTCAGGCGTCAGGCCTGCTCTCGTGCCGCTTCTTCTCTGATGCTGTTCGAGGCATCTGGGTTCTCGGCAGTTTCTGGGCCTAGTTCATGTCCCAGCACCAGGACAGGAGCTGGTGCCATCCTGTTGCAGCACCGCTCACGGTGCCAGGGATGGGGTTGGGGTCAATCCTGTCTTCAGCACCACTCGCGAGCGTCCGGTGTTGGGCGGCACCATGTTCGGGGCCCTGGCCTTGGTGCTGCTTGCAGCACCAGGGTAGGTGTTGGAGTCGGTACCGCATGGTGCCACATTGAATTTGGCACTGCGGCACCGGGGGCATGGAAGCACGCTCGGGTCACGCCCTACTCCAGAGCCGTTCACGGCACCAGGGTGGGTGTCAGTGCTGGGCGTGGGACTGTGCTTCCTTCTGGTGGCGTTGGGCGTCGAATCCCAGGGTGCCGGGGTCTGGGAACTGGAGGGATCTGTTGGGTTGTCTGGCATCGGACCTTGGAGCCTGCCTCTGGAGGCGGATTCTGGGTCTGATCCAGACTAGCTCAGGTTCTCGGACCCCTCTGTCTCCAACACCTCGGCCCCACTCAGCCTCCCTCTGGGACTCAGCTCCGCCAGTGGACCTCAGGGTCAGGATCTGACCAGCCAGCGGTGGTCCCTGTGACTACTGCCTGGCTTGGGGTCACTAAATGTCACTGTTCCCCAGTTAGGGGTACCCCATACTTGGTGTGTTTGGACAGCCCAAGTTTGGGGCAGCCGGCGCATCAGTAGGGGGAGGTGCAGTTCCCTGGGTGGACTCCTCAGAGACTGCTCGGAGGTGCCAGCTACCTAGGTTGGTGGCTAAGGGGCGAGGTCCCTGTCTGACTCCGAAGGGTTGAGAGGTAGAGGTGTGGCACACAAGCCCTTCTTAGGAGTCCAGCCTGGTTCTGGTAGGAGCCGAAGTGCAGGCCCTTGCTTTTCCTAGAGCAGTCCCCAAGGGGACTCTTACTTCTGAGGTCAGGGGCTGTCCTTCTGGACTCACATGGTCCCGGTTACCTCACGGGGGTTCTTCCTTTGGGCATAGCTCTGACCGTTCCGACCGGTTGAATGGCTGTTAGCTGTAGTGCCTTTGGGTCCCCCTCCTTGTGAAGGGTTTTCTGTTGGCCCCTTGCCCTGACAGAGACTGTTCTCCTGTTGCCAGGAGCCTGTCCCCGAGCCTCTGTCTCCTTCCCTAGTGGTCCCAGGTATTACTGGTCCTCGCAGACCTCTTACCTGGGAACAGTTCAGAGGTTTGGCTGCACATTTTCCCACCTACCTCCATGCCCTGGACCAGCAGGTGTTTCACCATGCTCCTGTGCAGCCAGACCCTGAACCTGGGAGCTCGTTTTCCTCCTCTTCTCCCTCTACTGAGGGAGAGGAACCTTCAGTCCCACATCTCCCAGTGTCTGATCTGTCCTCATATCAGGGCTTCCTTGTGAGGATGCTGGATGAGCTTCAACTTATCCGGTCCCAATCAGGAATCCCAAGCATGTGGCGCACACCTTCTTGGGCCGAATACAGTGCGACCCACCTGGTGGCTCCCGCCTGGCCTATTCCTTTTCAGGAGGTGTCACATCGGCTCTGGCTAGGTCCCTTTTCCACAGTGCCAGCGCAGGGACTATGCCAGTGGTATTGACCTCCCTGGACACCCCCTCTGGGCCTTGCGCTCCTTGCGTGACCCCTCCCTCCGGATTCGGACTCTGCGGTTTAGAGCTTCTGGGGGCAGGTGTTCTGCTCGGCATGGATCTGTCAATTTCAGTACATCAGGCCCACTATGCAGCCTCGATAGGTTCTTGTGGTCCAGGCTGGACAACTCTAGCCTCAATACCTGATTTGAAGAGCCTCTCTGCGCGGGGCCTGGAGCTAGCAAGGCACTAAGCAAGGGCATCTTATGATGCCAGTGAGGTAGCTTCCGGGTGGTAGGGACAGCGATCTGCCTTGCGGATGGCATGGCTTCACCTATCTTGGTTGTCACCCTTGGCCCGGCATGGGGTGATTTACTCCGCCTACTGGAGAACCCATCTCTTCTCCCAGCGGGTGAGACAGTGGTTCTCGGGGCACCTTCCTTCCCCACTGGGGATCCCGTTTCATCCAGACCAGTCTCAGACCTCTCCAGGCCTGTAGGGTTCTCTCCTGCAGTGTCTCACCCACTGCAGGCTAAGGGCTTAGTCCCTTAGGGTGCTTCAGGGCCACCCCTGTCTTGGTGGGTGGGGGGGCAGTATCACCCAAATAGTGATGAATGGTGAAGATTGACACAGATAAGATATGAAAATTATGTACCTACCGTAATTGTTGATCTTACTTGAGAGGGTTCCTGCAGTAGGTCTTCACATATAGGACTGCCCCTGGTGTCAGGTCCAAACGGCAAACTTGTAGATACTGTAGCAGTCATCAGCAGGGATTGCCCCGGCGTCGGTGTCATAGCGTCCAGCCGGCTATAAAGAGGCAGTCCTCGCCCGCTCACCAGTTCTTTCCTGCATCGCCTCAGTAGATTCGACACGTGATAGAACAGCGATTATCGTCTGCCATTTTGTCAGTTTTCTTCACCTCATAACTATTTTTCTCTAATATTTGATGTCTTCTAGACAGAAGTGCTCTAAGTCACGGCATACGGGGACGACCATTCCGCTGCCTCCTCTGCCTTGGTTCCAAGCACAATACCCAGAGTGCTCCATCTGCTAGGCCTTCAACCAGGTGACCCGAACCAGGCATAAGTGGACCTCAACGCCCATCTCCTGACCCAACCACCTGGCGCTGATGTAAAAGGAGCTCCAGGAACTGGGCGGATAGGTCATCATCGCTGGGCCCCAAAAAGAAGAAAAGCAAGGAGAAGCACTGGGACCAGAGTCCGCGCCACGCAGGAGGTCCTCCGAAACTGTGAGTACTTCAACTAGTGCCCCGTCTGCTTCTTTAGACCAGGCACCTTCTCCCCCTCCTGCTGAGGTGAGTGGGCAGCCGGGAGTAGCCTCTCTGGAGGTCTCTGTCAAGTCACTCTGCCTAGCCGATAAGACACCCCTCAACCCCATTGAAGGACACACAGCTCCTGCTGATCAGACTAGCGGCGGTCTCGGACTTCCACTAGCCCAGCATGGTCCGATCAATCGGATGATGGCTCCTCCTTCACCCACCTGGATCTTTCCACTCTCCCGTCGGGCTCCAGTTTGGCCCCGGCGGACAGAAGTGGCGGCAAGTGACCCCTGTCCCTCGAGGGTCTTACATCCCAGGGACTTGCCACCTGATCCGCTGATTTTCCTGCCAACGAGATCACCTTGGATCTGCCGTTGGGCTCCTTCAGACCTTCCCTCGTAGGCCTACCGTCATCCCCAGACATTAGTCCGCCACAGGCTAAGGATCTTCCATGAGCCTCCTCCCTCAGGACCTTGGGGCCCTCCCAGACCCTGCGCCTCCCGAGGCGCCATGCACTTCCCCAGTAGGACCAGATCCTCTGGGTGGGTTTCCGGCTCAGACCCCATTGTTCCACCTCTGGGTGGCCGCGTTGACTCCACAGTATCCAACACCAGGATACCCTGGGTACTCTTAGTATCCACAAACAGGTTATCACTACCCTTCTTGGCCTCAATACCCAGGCTATCCTACCTTCCAGCCTCCTCCTCCGCCACCACCGGTGCGAGACAGGACCCCCGATGGTGCAGTGGCCAGAACCCAGCTGCTGTCGGAGCTTAGGCAGTCTGTGGGGAACCTCCCAGCCTAGGGCCCCCTCCACTGCCTCCTTCGAGCACAGCCTCACGTTCTTTGCTGTGGGTACCGCTGGTATGGAACCTTCCATTCCCAGCAGCTCCGAGCCCTCTGATACGTAATCTGACACCGAACCTTCAGACCCCAGATCTCGGTTGAGGTTCCTCCCAAGGAGTCACCCAAGTCTCCTCAGAGGACCCATCTTTTGGAGACCTCTTGTGCTCCATACAGGTAGCTGAAGGCTGGCACATGTAAGAGGTGGATCCACAATGAAAAGGGTAGCGGAGCACCTGGATCTTGCTACACCTGATCCCATCCCCATCCTCCCATGGATGGGACCCCATGAGGACTTGGTAACCACAATATGGCAACAACCATCCTCCATTCCAGCGGTCTCCAGGAAGGCAGACTGGACCTATTATCCCGGAAGGGATTCAGCACCTTAATTCCCATCCCAAGGCTGACTCCATGGTAATTACTGCCGTCACAACCGGTCAGCTCCAACCGAACCCAAGTTCCTTATGCCAGACAAGGACTTCGCCAGTTAGACGAGTTTGGGTGAAAAATCTGTTCTTCTTCTCCTGTGGCATTAGATCTCTCAACTATGAACCATTCAGGAAGCTCTGAGAAGCCATAATGAAATATGGATGCAAGCTGGTGAACACGGAGCATTACCACAGAGCAGATTAACGTGGCTCCGGAGGGGTTGGGTGGGGAGGAAGATGGGGTGAGGTCAGATGGGACTTGGACATTAGTCGCATTTAGCTGGGTAGTTAGGCATGGGAAGAATAGTGCAGGGGTATCGGTTGGGGGCTTGAAGGAGGCACGTTATTAAAAGGATATTTCATTAAACCTAACCCATGGTCCAATTAGAAGGAGGGACCAGAGCTTGGACCACAGAAGCTATATGTGGCAGCTACTACGTACATAATAATGAAAATAACAACAGGAACATGTTGCAGCAGCTGTCCAGTAGTTAGGGCCAGGCAGAGGCTAAGGGTGTTGGCACGGAGGTGTTAGGAGAGAGAGGAGGAGGAAAAGGGTACTGATTTCTTGGACGGATGTAAGAGCCACGGAGATGTAAGGAGAGGGAGGGGGAGGAAGGGGGTACTGATTTCTTCTGGCAGATGTAAGAAGCACCTGTGGCCAATAGGGTGAATTGGGGAAGCGGTTGGAAGGGAAGGGAGATCGAGACCATTATGATGAACCAGGGCTGCATCCCAATCTACCTAAACGCCGCGGAGAGCTCAGATCTGCAGGGCTGGAGGAAGACTACTGCTGACCTGGTACAATGGGGAGGCGGGTGGAGCCCTATACGATCGATAGGAGGGCGGCGGAGAAAGCCTGGAAGAATCGACATAACCTACCTCGTGGCGGGTTTGGCCAGTCTCCCGCAATGTTTAATGGAGGAGGAGTAAACTCGCTTCCACCTGAGGAGAGAGGATTGTCTCATGGGCCAGAAACATGAATGAATGCATAGCCAGCCGGTCGGACCTTGGCGGAAAGGGGATACCTCCCTCTACTCCTGCTGTGGATTGACTATCACTATCCATGTAGATGCTAGCGAAGGAGATTGACCACACAGACAGGTAAAGGGCAGGCGCAGCACGGGGACCAAAAGCAGAGCCTTTATCTGAACCCGGGCGGTCGGAGGAGGCACTGTGACCATGCGAGCACCATGGGCCTGTGGTCTGTGGCTCTCAATTGAACTGACGGGTGAAAGCCCTCACTCCAGACACACGCGGTAGTCCCTCTAGCAGTAGTATAGCTTCCAGGAAGCCTGCAACTCTTGCATGACGGACACCTTTCCTATTGCTGTAGCCAGACAGGTACTTTGGTACCTGAAGCCCGGAAAAAGGCGTTAGGTTGGGTCATACACCCATCCTCAGGTCAAAGCTTTGCCCAGACCGTGGAAGTGCCAGGAATGGTTGAGTTGGCCAAGTTGGCCAGGACCGTAAGCTAGTGGTTATGCTCACTGTTGTTCTTTGTTTATTGTCATGTTGGTGTTATATTGTTTGTATCAAGTCACCAAAATCATATTATGTGGAATACAGTCACAAACTGGGTTTGACCATGGAGGGAGCTCCTGCGAACTGGGAAGGCCATGTTTAATATATTACAACGGACATGCAAATGCAGGCCCATACATTGAAATTGCTATCCCTTAATATTAAGGGCTTAGCCTCACCGATTAAGAGATCCAGGGCACTGACCTATATTAGAAGGGCAAGGCAGACATTGCCTCTTACAGGAAACACACATGAATCCGGTAGAGCATGCCAAACTAGCCAAACTAAGTAGGGGACAGTATTCCACTCATCCTGTAAGGATGGAAGGAAACGTGAGTGGTTATTATTGTGTCCCCACACACCCAATTCAGGTGGAATCCACTTGGTCAGACCCGGAGGTCGACTAGTGATTGTGCAGCGGGAAATTAATGGGTGGGGTGACGTTAGCAAACGCCTACTTACCACCAGGTATGACGCACCTCCAGATTGAGACCTTTGCTAGATAGAGTGGTTCAGAAAACCAAAGGTATACTTATTCTAGCGGGGATTTTAATCTGACTATGACCCCTGGATTGACTCGACTAGTCGGAAACCGCGAAGTTAACACCCACCCAAAAGTTTTTAGTAAGTTTGTATCAGAGGTGGATGGTGCGATGTTTGGCGGAAACTACACCGCGCCCAAAATTTCTCCTATTACTCCTCGCACATCGCACATATTCCTGTATAGACTATACATTCACCCAAATTGAAAATATAGGCATGTGCACGGGCGCCCAGCTGGGAGATATCTCCATCTCTGATCATGCTCCTCTGACATCCTGCTGGGAATGGGGCCTTCAGCCTAGGACACACAGTGGAGATTAAACCCTATTCACCTCAGATCAGAAAAATTTAGGAGTTCCTCTCCGATAAAATTAAGGAAATGGTGTCAGATAATCCACCGCAAGACTCCACACCTTCAGTACACTGGGACACAATCAAAACGGTCCTTAGAGGACACATTATTAAGTACACGACGGAATTAAGGAGACAGCGACAAGAACGCGGGAATAAGCTGGAGGAAACGCTTCACTTTCTCCAGTTGGTGCATCAGCAGGGCGACAATCGGTTCTCCCCAATTAAAACAGACTGGACGGGATCTGGACCAGATGGTTCAGGAACAAACCGAAATAGCCCTAACTTTCCTGAGACAAAGATATTATGAGGTTGGACCAAGAGCAACAAGGTTGCTCGCTACAAGTCCGAAAGCAAAAAGGGGCAACTATTACGTCTATTAGACACCCTAATGGGGCCAGCAGGTGTCCCGTGCTCAGGACATAGTAGACGATTCGCAAAGTTCTACAAAACTCTCTACACCCCAGAGACTGCAGTTTCAGCTGAGCAAATGGTGGAGCACCTGAACACGGTCTCTCCCGCCTTATCTGAGACACACAGAAGACCTAATGAGGCCGATCACTGAGCTGGAGGTAGGCCAAGCAATAGCTAAAGCCAAGTCCTTGAAGGCCCCAGGTCCTGACAGGTACGGTTCAGAGTTCTATAAGGTGATAAAACTAAGATTGACCCTTACTTCTTCGGGTCTTCAACTCGGTCCTGCAAGGAGAATCCCTCCCAGTCGTGGTCCTATGCCACTGTATCAGTGATACCTAAAGCCAGGTAAGAACCCACAAGAGTGTGCCTCATACAGAGCGATATCTGTACTTAATCAAGACTATAAATTATTCATGAACATAGTAGCACACCGTCTAGACAGATTATTACCCTACTAATACATAAAGACCAGACGGGGTTCGTCAGATCCCTGATTACCACAGATAGTATTAAACGATCCCTATCGTGATGATGCAATGCAGGAGAGGGGTGAAGCTATGGCTCTAATTAGTCTTGACGAGAGAAGGCCTTTGATAGGGTCTCCTGGCCTTACTTGTACCACACCCTAAGCAAATTCGAATCCCCTTGTTCGTCCAAATCCTTCAAAACATATACTCCACCCCAAAGCATGCGCTAAGGTAAACGGGCACCACTCAGAGTTTTTTCAACTCGAGAGGGCACCCGCAAGGTTGCCCACTATCCCCCTGCTGTTCGCCATGGTCATCGAACCACTGGCGCAACATATCAGAGAATCACACCAACTCGGGGATCAAAATAGGAGACACTGAGCACCGTGTAGCTTTTGCAGCGGATGATATACTTTATATCTACGGGACCCCGACTGCACAGTCCCAGTCGTGAGACAGATACTTGAGGCATATGGCACGGTATCCAGATATAGACTTAACTTTACCAAACGGAGATCCTTACTTTTAACTATAACCCAATGAGGACATCAGGGAGATTATTCCAGGAAGATGGGACCTGCAAAAACTGAAATACACTTGGTATATATATTCCAAAAGACCCCAAGAAATATTACAAATATAATTATATACCATTTGTCTCCCAGCTAAAACAAGAATTACAAGCCTGGGCCACCCTGCCCTCGGCCTTTCTAGGAGAATAGACCTGATCAGAATGACAGTTCTACCGAGGGCATTGTATTTATTCAAAATATCCCCTTAGTGTCCCACTGAAAATGTTTAAAGATATAAATAGGCTTATCTGAAACTTCATTTGGGCTTCTCGGAGGTCCCGAATCCAACTGGGGATACTCACTCTACCCCGCCAAGATGGGGGTCTAGCTCTCCCAGACTTGAGGCTTTATCAACAAGCCACCACCCTTACGCATATAATGACTAAACAGAGGACTCCTTACACCACATTGGCTGGAGATAGAAAGAACCCTAATCAGCGACTGGGCATACCTCAGATCCTTGTACGGGCGGGATGGGGAAGGGATGGTTTCGGAGTTCTGATCCCTGGCTGGGAGCGAGTTTAGAAACTGGGACGTAATAAAAAAGGCGCAACAATTAGGGCCATATCAGATACTCATTTGCCCGATCACAAGCCTAACAGATTTCACCAACGACTTGGATAACGTGTTTCCTTCGCTGGGAGAAACAAGGATTAAAATATCTGGTGCAGATAATGACCCAGGGAAATACCTGGTCATATGCAGAGATCCAGGGAAATTCCACCTTCCACATGGGGACTTTTCCGTTATCTCCAACTGCAACACTATATAGAGAGCCAACATGAACGATGTGGGACCCTGAGGGTACCCAGCTTTGATCCATTGTCAGATACAGCTAAATGCCACAAAGCACCAAGAGCACCTTTGTCTCACGATACTATCAGGCACTCAATTTCAAAGGAGCGCCTAACTGAAGCGTTCGCCTCCACATGGTCGCAGGAGACGGACTTCAGATCACTCTGGAGGACTGGAGACGAGCCTGCATTTTGTCTAGCCGAATAACTAGCTCGCACCAGTGGCGTAGAATTTGCCTGGAAAGTCCTAGTTTGATATTTCCGACCCCCAGTGGTCACTGGCACTACTCCCCAGCTACACAAGTGGAGTGCTGGAGACAGTGCGGGAAGGATGTGCCACCCTGACACACGTGATATGGGCATGCCCGGTCTTACAAGGCTTCCTGGTGCAGCTCGAGTCCCAGTTACAGGAACTGATAGATGCACAACTCCGGCTTACCCTGGAGATATTTTTATTTCTGGACCTCCCTAGAACGTTAAGAGGTTCCAATACTAGATATTTGTTTGCTTTTTTAATAGCAGCCACAAAGAAGGCAATCACTAGGCTGTGGCTAACTCCAAAAATACCCACAGTCCAAGACTGGTGGGATATCACACTGCAAATATATAACATGGAAAAAATCACACACAACCTCAACGAACAGGGGAGAAATTTGCTAGATGGACACGGTGGCAGATATATTACATGCAGAAGGATCCTACTTTTGTACCCTAAGATATCAGTGAGAGAGCAATGGGAGCGACACTTGGAGAGGATGGTAGGCGGATTACTATGTGGATTGCGCCCAGCTTGGCCTTCCCGGTCCTCGGGGAGGGGAACACCCCATTTAGAAGAGCGCCTGGATGTCAGGATCTTGAGATGGGAGGTGCATTTGGTTATTTAGTCATTATGAATTGAGGCTGAAGCAGCAAACTAGAACTAGAAACACGCAGGTTAACCTAATGAAAGTCATAACACTAGTAATATTTGACTGTAATATTTGTAATATCTGACGATGCATAAAAGTTAAAATGTTGGTGACTTATGTGTATATAAGTTGAAAACTTAATAAAAGAAGAATTACAAAAAAAGATCTCTCAACTATGTCTTGCACATGGTTGCTTTCTAAAAAGACTCTTTTGGAGCTGGAAAGGAATCTACTTGAGGTTCAGGATGAAAACCTTAGGAAGAAGCTCCTGGACAAGGTCAGGATGGGAAAGTCCTTGTTTAGTCATGCTGCGCTGAGTGATGTACGACTCGGTGGATTCAGTGGCTAGGCGGCAGCCACAGGGATCTGTCTCCGCTCGGCTCTCCTGGCTTCGGATGCAGCTGAACTCTTAGTCCAGATCTGGACTTATCCTTAATAAAAAACGGCTTATGTGCGACTCCGCTCTGAGGGGTGTGACTCTTCTCCTCCCCATTTTTCCTTCCCTTCTTCCAGAGATTAGGGTCCCCTTTTCCCCAATTTCCTTTTAAGTCTCCTTCTCTCCGTCACTTATGTCTCCTTTTGGTTTGTTCTTCTTTCCTTTTGTCTATCCCTTAGGCTGTCTTGCCTCAACCCACCCTCCCTCTGTACACTCTCTGGTGTGTCAGAACTGGGGCTCTTGACAGGTGATACTAACGGCTAGCTGCCAACCCTCGAGTGCCATGGAATGATGGCTTTGAAGGCTGGTTCTACATCGCTCCTACTGAAAAAAGTTTTGGGGGTCCTGGCTCTGGCACAGTACCCAAATAGTGATGAATGGTGAAGATACACAGAAGGATCAACAATTACGGTAGGTATGTAATTTCATTTCTACTTGGAAAAGCTCCATTGAGCATTGCCCATTTAGAAGGAGGTCCTGGTTAGGACAGACAGACAGATAGTAGAGTGAAATGAAATACAGTGTGAGAGTTTGAAGGATGAGAATTATTTCACAAAGGTTCATTTGGAAGTTAATACTAACAAGTAGTTAAAGGATTGCGAAACCCAGGATCGAACTAGGGACCTTTAGATCTTCAGTCTAACGCTCTCCCAACTGAACTATTTTGGCATGTAGTTTGCAAGATTGCCAGCAGATGTCCTATTCTGCCCCTACAGTGGGAGTTTTGATTGTTGTGCTAGCCTGAGAGGATTTTATATCTGTATGTGGCACTAGTGTAGAGAGGGGGCTACATGGCTGATATACTAATCAAGTCTGTGCTCACTCAGCACTTCTTTTCTTTGTTAACTGGGTAATGCCAACTTAGCACAAACAAGGGTAACCTAGGAGTGCTGCAGAGGTTAAATGAATTACTCAGGGGTTACAGAATACAAGTGGAGGTTGTGGGATATCCAACACAGGTCTGCTGGATGTACCAAGCTCGTTACTCTAGGTTGTGTCACTGCCGACCTGCATCGTGCAGCTCCTGCACTGGCAGTCTGTCTTGGGTGAAGCAGGCTGCATGGCTTCCTGCTTTATGTGGTTTTGGCCCACGGCACTAAGAACACTTACTGGGATATGGCTGCCAGCATCCTCTGTCAGACCAGTTTCTTTTCAACTTGTCTAAAGGTTTATACTGTAATTGCAGTAGCAACCTCAGCCCAAGGCATTTCTTAGTGATTTAATGATCAGCAGGGGTAATGGATTCCTGCTTCAACTCAGGTCTCTTTCTCTTCCCCACACGCTTTGCTGGTTATTAGCTCTCATGAAATACCCTTGCCTCGGTCATCACTGTGTAATTTATTTTGGGGTGGGATCACCTTAAGACTTCTTGCCTGTTCGTTCTGCTGAGGTAAAACACAAAACACACTGCTGATATTCTGTTTTAGTGAACTAGATCTCGTTTTTATTGTGGATGTCACAATATCAAGGTTTTACAGTATCGAAAGTCACAGTATTTATACCATGGCCAGTGTCTGATACCATGATAACCTCCTGACTCCTTACCCTGCGCCCTTTCTGCTCCTTCGAGATAGGTCTATCAGTGCCCAGGGCACGGCTTAAATCATCTGGTGATCAAGCATCTGAGGTGGCAGACCCAGCCCTGTGGAACTTGTTTCCAAGATCTTGAGGAGGAGCACCTATTTAGGGAGGCCTTTGGAGTGTAGCAAAGGCTCCCCGCACTGGCTGTTACTTGCTATGCTGAGCTGAAATTATTTTATTTAGCTTAAATGTTTTGATTTGTGTTATTTATTTTGCAGACAGTTATTCAAGAGTTTTACATGTAGAAATGTTTATGTTGTCCTGACTTCTGTGCAGCACATGCTCAACAAATGAAATTTTATATCCCCAATTTTATGCAATTGTCCTTAGTTCTAAACAAAATAGGGACAGTAAATGAGAAAAATCAACAATAAGTTATAATTATTTGTTTTACAGTAGCTATTGAAACTCTAATTGGAAGTCTCAACAGTTTTATACAGCTGTGCCTGGATAGCTCAGTCGGTAGAGCATCAGACTTTTAATCTGAGGGTCCAGGGTTCAAGTCCCTGTTCGGGCGTTTCATTTTTGTTTCAATCAAGCAACATAGTAAATGATCATTTAAATGTGGAAGACTGTAGGTGCTTTTAACAGAGGGTCCTGCTGTGTTATCACTGTCTTGCCTTTAGCTACTTGACATGAAAGCAGTTTGAAATTAAGTAGGAGGTGAGACTGCCTCATTACTCTGTGTTTGTTACGCCCTGACGTCTCTTTGCGGAGTGACAGGATCCTGAGGGGTAGGTAGCAGCAGCTGGCTCGTTAATGAATGAAGCAGTCAAGTTTGTAGCCAGACCAGTCCCTTTGGTACACTTAGTCATAGGGAAACAGTCATTTTCGTAATGGGTAGATTCCTGCGGGGAGGAAGGAGGCCATGCACTCCTTTCTCCGTTTTGCTCTTTTTCATTTATTTGGTTTACCGGGTGAGTGCACTGGCCAAAATGACACGTTTCAGGCATGACCCGGAGAGTACAGAACGTATATTAACATACATGACATTTCACAAGTACATAACAGCTCTAGGTATCACTTTGTACATGACAGCATTAGGTATAACTTCGTTAAGACCAGAGAACATAATATTCATGACACTTTAAAGTACTTAACCGCATTACATATTGCTTAGTTTAGACCACAGCACATAGACTACAACAACATATCAATAAATAAGCAGCAAAGACCAATACAGGCAATGCCCAGTAAAGGCATAAGGGACAAACATAAAATTAGACTTTATTCAAAAGAAACAAATGACGGCAAAAGTGTTTTTGTTTACATTAGATTTTTAGGGTGGGTGTTGTAGAGGCAAAAGTCAGGAAGCGTAGGCAGTCCAGAGAAGTTATAACATCTGCAATTTGCACTTAGGATGGCTTTTCGATACAGGCAGTTCAAACAAAAGTCTTTTTCTTTTCTTTTTTTTTTTTTTTAACGCTTTATACTGCATACCGCCGTATACTCAGCCCTGTCTTCCCCAGACCCCTCCTCGCCCTATGGACTTAACTGTCCAAGTGATGCCCCTGGATTGGGCCGCCACACCTGACCTGAACCGTCACAGTGACAGGAGAAGGTTGCTGGTAGGAGTGCCACCAACATTGCCTCCCTGATTTGCCCCAGGGCAGGTGTGAGGCTGGGCCAGAGCTGGTGGAGCGGATAGGTCAACTATTAGGAGTGCCGTAGCTGCTGATCAGAGTCATGGAGCGACGTCATCAATGGCAGCTGCAATTTGTCTTGTGCTGCAATCTGAAGGAGGCATGGTGTGCAATGACACCAGCGTCCGATCACGCCTCCTAAGGAGTCCAGGCGCTGGTCACCATAAACTCCCTCCCAGCCTCCACTTGGGATCCGACTTGCACCGACACACAGCTCCGCTTCCCTGAGAAGGAGAGCCATCCCTAGATGCCCAATCCTTTTCCCCGGACGCCCCTCTGACTTCCTGGGTCCGTTTCTGAACCTGGGACATCGGGTATCAGAAGGACGCCATGCCTGTGCATTGGCATGCCAGCTACAGAAGTCCTTCTGAGTGCATGTCCAAATCTAAAACTCGGTCCCTCTCTAAAGCTCTCTTTGTAAGTCCGTTCTCACTGCCCGATGTCGTAGCAGGTCTCTGGTGATCGTTTTAAAAATGTATTCTGAATAAGCCAGAAGCCCGTGTTCCTACGGCATTGGCTTTCAGTGGTTCACTTTCTTTCGGTGATGTAATTCTTCCGTTCAGTGTTGGGAGGGTGGAGAAATGTGACTTCTGCTCACCTGCATAAGCAGCTAACGTCCACAGCCCCTTTCCAGACATAAACAGGAAGCGGGCAATTTAATGTTTTAATAGCTTCTGTTTGCTGTGCATGCTGCTTGGTTTGTTGGTGCTCCTGCGTGGTGGCCCCAAAGTTCGTCTATCTCAGCTATCCCTGGTTTAATCTTGTGCTTGGTTTGCCTGTGGTTTGTGATCGTTGATTGAATTACATGATTTACTGCAAACATCTTTAATATCAAAGGGCAAGAGCAACAGCACTGTACACAGTCTTCTGGACTTGTTTCTCCACGTGGGTTTGGGGAACAACAACAATGCAGCCTGGGGAGAGAAAAGTGCACCAATTGAAGTATTCACACGGCAAAGGAATGCGCCGCAAACCATGGAAAACGGATCATGATGGCAATGCTACGCAATGCTGAAACGCCACAATGGTAGGGTTCAGATGTGGAAGGGGCACTGATGTGATTGTTGTGAGCCACAAGCAATGGCTCACAATCACTTCGTGAACGAGACTTTATAAGGTGTCTTTCTCTGGCAGTTTCACGTTGCATCCTGCTATCACAAAATGTTACGGGTTCGTCCGTTTCTTTCCTGAATCCAGAGAACATCCAGGTTCAACAGGTGCAGTAAAATGGAACAGTCAATCTGGGGCTGATCTCCTGTTTCTCACAAACAGTTGGCCTGAGGCTGATCTCCTCTTGGCAATTCTGTTAACAAGCATGAGGAGGTCAAATGGTTCCTCAAGGTCAACTTTCTGTGTCAGCAGCTTGCTATCTTTCTACTTAACTCAAACTTTTTCTGCTATCATTTAAAAAAAAAATATATAAATTTTTATTTGCAAACCAGGGAACCCAGTTTCACATAAATACCCACATATTTTTGTAACTACAGAGAAGCAAGGAAGAGCGGGAGAGAAACAGCAAGTGAAAGCAGAGAGATTGGAGGGGAAGATTGTGGGTCTGTTAGAGTGGCCAATTCCTCCAGTTTGACAGGAAAATTTGATTGTGCAATCAGACAGACAAAATATAGAGAAGTGACAGAACAGGAGAGGCCAGAAAACAGAGCCTTGCTTTTTAATTCTTTCTGCATAACAAATGGGACAGGGTCTTATTCAGTCCTGTCACAATGGGTTTGTTGTGACCCAAACATTTTTTAGTCTGTCTTTTTCTGTGTTTCATACATACTAACGTTTTAAACAAAACGAAGTTCCTCGGTGGACACTGTTCTCTGGGGTGGGGTGGGGCATCTGTTGCACTGCAGTACCACCTCCTGAGTAACAAGTGAGGAGCCTAAAAGTGTGGGTGGGGTGAGCTGGAGCTGTGGCTATGCTCGTCAGACGCACACTGCATGATGTGTTGTTGCCTTGTTGGCTCCAACCCTGCAGCAGGGAGCTAAACTGGGGAAAACCCCTAGGCCAAACAGGGATTCCCACAAGTCTACACCCATTGAGCTAGGGCCCCTGCCACTGAATTAGCATCTCTTCTGTGGCATGAGGTGAATCCTGGGAAGGCGATAGGCTGGGGAGTGCTGACAATGAACAGAAGTGGTACATCCCCACTGGCAGGCCAGGAAGAATAAGGAATGACAAACAAAAAAATGCACTTATCCATTAGATACATCCTACATTTATTTCTGAATGGTGAGTGATGGGGAGCGTCACATAATGTCTTGCTGCAGATTTCCTTTAGAAAATGCAAAATAGTTTTGATTTCTACAAAATGACGGTAAAAATGATTATGGGAATGGTCTTGAAATGTTCAGTGTAGAGTGGGTGGGTGGAGGAGCACCACCCAAGGCTGTCATTTAAAAACAAAGGGAGGGCTACAGTAGAGATTTACCAAGGAAAACACATTTTGGTGTGTGTTGGAGAGTACCTGTATTTTATGTTAAATCTTAACTTGGAGGTGATGGAAATGTTTTGATTAAAATACACTTTGGAGATGCCAGGGATTGAACCTAGGGCCTCATACATGCGAGCATGCGCCTACCACTGAGCTACATCCCAACCTTCTGGTATTGAGAACATTGAGACTGACAAGCACAATGGAGGAAGGACACTGAAGAGCAATTCCATCTTTTCATCAGTCCAAAAAATATATATCACATAGATGCTATCAGCAGATAAGAACTGCTAGGCCCATCCAGTCTGCCTGTTTAAGCTGCCTAATGAAGTGTCCAGTGACCTTATCTGGTCATTGGCTTTAGCTTTTCTTCCTATCGCTATTATTCCTTTGTTTCTGTCCCATGCATGTTTGAAGCCTGCCACTTTAAGGGCTGCCACCACCTCCCAGGGCAGGATATTCCATGCATCCTCCACCCTTTCTGTAACAAAGAACTTCTTGACATTTCCTCTTATGCGCCACCCTCAGTCTCATGTCGCTCTTTTTGCCCTGGCATACTATTACTCTATTAATCTGGAATATGTTGCCCCTTCTCTACCTTGTTAATGCCCTTGAGGTAACTGAATCTTTCTATCACACACTTTTTCCTTGTACACTGTTTGACTGACCTGCTCTGTATAGTCTGCCACCCAGTCTAATTTCCTTGTTTAATTATCACTGATGGGAGCTGTGAGATATTTGGAATCACACTGTGCTCCAACTATATCGTGCTTCAAAACGCCCCACGGAACCACCTTGTTAACACCAAGCTGTAATTGCCACTAGTCAAAGCCGACTTAATACTAATGATAATTACTACTAAGCTGCTAAGGACAACATAACTCGGTATTGTTTGCATCAATCCTACCTGTACCAGCTTGTTTGTATCTATGTCTTAAGTTACTGTTATACTGTGTTATACTGTTACACTGTGTATTTTGCTTTGTCTTACTGTGACAAGGTACCTTTGTAAATGAGCCTATGGCGCAAGGTTTTCAAACTGCTGTCTAAATAAATCAATAAATTAATTAATAGAATAACGATGACAAACCATTAATTACAAGGCTGTGATTCTCCATGGAGGGATTCTGGTGACATCATAAGCAAAGCTCTCAGGGAGACACTCATGATTCAATGGCTGTTGTTTAAGTGAGAAATAAGATACACCGGGGTGCGGTTTATGGGCTGATAAAGTATGCCCCAGGAGCGTAATGAGGCATGAGGTTGTTGTGCAGTGCTTTTAGCATCCGAGAGGTGCTCTTAGACCATAAACCATACCTCGGGCGTCTTATTCCGCTTATAAAATGGGTCCTCAGTATATTATATAAAAAAAATTAGAATGAACTTAACATACTTAAAAAGAGAAAACAAATAGTAAAATAAATTTGAAAAGGGGAAGAGTAGTTCTTGTGTGCTTTTAATGGAATGGAGAGGCTATGGAAATCACAGTGCCACTAGATGGCAGTGGTAAATGTTGCCTGTGTGAGTCAGGCAGCAGATCTCTATTCCTCCTCACCCTCCCACCCCCAGAATTTTATTTATTTATTTACTTATGTCATTCTTTTCGTTATTTTTTATGTTTTTTCTTTTGGTTTTTAGAGACTGTCTTTTAGAATGAAGTGTTGGTGCTTGGTTGAGACAGCATTTACAGCCGAGCAAACATACAGCAAGCAACTGACTTCCTCAGCCACTTTCAGACTGTGGTCAGTGCTGAACTGTTGGCACCTTACCTGAAGTGTGAGAGCAGCTGCAAGTGTGTCCCAAACAAGTCGCCAAAGATAAGTGAGCAATTTTCTGACCGCAGCCCTGCTGTATCACCAGATGGTTTTGCAATTGTCATGCTGTCATAGATGGGGCTGCTCACGTGTGACAGTGGAACGTTTAGTTTGAATTATAAAACTGATCTTTAGCTGGCCCGTGGCACTGAGGATTGAGGTGCTGGACGCCACACTACGGCTACACCACCAACCCGGGTTCAGGAATGACCGCGGGTCGTTGGGGGGTGCCACAGTGGGGGGCATGCTGATGGTCAGTTCTCCTCGCCAAGGTGGTCAGGGTGAGCTGGCACCCCCTTATAGTTCTGCTTCCACTGGGTGGAGATCTGGTGGGTAGCACAGGTGGAGGGGCAGAAAACAGTTACGGGAGGTGGAAGGGGCTAACCTGACACCACAGAGTCGTGCGTGTCTCCACATGCTTGCACAGCTGTGTGCCGGGGCCCGGGAGGGTCGGTCAGAGGAGAAAACCTGTAAAACACCAATGTGTCCCTGTCACTAGTTTGTGGGAGGAGGCGCCGGGACCAAATAGCTGAATTAAAAAAAAATGTGGTCTTAACTTGATTTGGTAGTTTGAACGAAGAATATAGAGGCGGGCAAGCAGGTGGAGGCAGTCAGACATGTAGCTAGTGCTTTCACTTTCACAGTTGGCTCAGTGACAGCATTGGGACTGTATCTTGCAGTGCCTGTTTTTTTGTTATTAAAAACAAATGTTTGGGCATTGAATCAGAGGGAGGTGAGGATGCTGAGGGTTGCCAGTTCCCCACCAAAAAATTAGCATCTTTAACAAAAAAAAAGTGGTGGAACTTATGGTTTTGTGAGAAATATGGATTTTAAAAGTGGCACCGGAGGAGCAGTATGAGATTCTGTTTGAAAGGCACCTCCTGGTGGCACGTGTTTCATGCTCGCTGAATTGGGCTGCTACAGCAGAGGATTACGAGGATGGCACAATGATCTGTTTTTGTGATGAGTCCTGAGTGGCTGAAGAGGTACCAGTTGGCACATTATTGTCTGATAAGGACACGTACCTCTCAGCCAATCAGGATCCACAGAACTCCTGCCACTCATCAGTAGAATCCATTCGATACCAATGAAAATACTCCTGTGGTGGTGGTTCTTAATGTAGACCATCCCTCTGCCTTCAGCAGAAGGAGGAGGAGAATAGGTGGAACCGAATGATCTCTAACTATTTGTGGCAGCCCGTGTGGCTTAAGTAGACTACAGGCACCTAAGGAGCGGGGGAAGGGTGTCACTCCCATGTTGGGCAAGCTGTGCTGTGGTGGAACAATGGTATTCACCTCGATCTTCTGGGACCCATTGGATGGGGATCGAGGGTGGGATCATTGCTCCCATTAGATCACATGACCTTGTTCCAGCCTCCATCCTCTGTGCTCCATACTGATAAATCAATATTCACCAGAAGCTACTTACAAAGCTGGACCAAGTACTTGGCACTCCCTAGAAACTGTCTGGGGGCACGGTGGGTGGGGGTACCTGCTTGGGGTATTTCTTTCCTACCTGCCCGTATGGATCATGGGTTCAGAGACTGCGGAAGGCGAGGACTGCTCCACACTTAATATTATGACCGGGGAGTTCAAGTCCTTTCAAACTGAATTCTCTGTCTCCCAAAGGGATTTTTTCAGATATTTACAAATTTAGACACTTTCTAGAAACCATCTTGGGTCCCCATTTGACCTCCTTACCATTTCCCCTTGTTCTCTTTATTAAGATACATACAGGAGGAGGTGGGTTCTAGGCACCTGATTTCCGTTTTTGTAAAACAGAAATGTTTTTCACCTGGCCACAGTGGGAGAGAGTATGGAGGCAGATTTGATGGCCGAATTTACACAGAAGGACTGGCTCTGTATTTGGTGACACCAACATCGCATCACAGGCTCATATACATGGCGTGAGTTCAGCTGGAAGGTGGCAGCGAGATTTTCGCATGCCCCAGATCACGGTCAAGTTTTCCAGCTTCACAAGACTCATCGTGTTGGTGGGCTGTGGGACTGAGGTCTCTACTCCATGCCCATGTTTTTTGTCATTGCCCGATCTTAACCCAGTATTGGGAAGGGTTTCCGGGGTGGTAACTGAACTATTCCTAGAGTTACAGGGCTTAACCCCAGAGTTGGCCGTCCTTTTGCATTTACCTCAGCAGTTTAAGTATAAACATCACATATATCAAGCCTCGATACTCCTGGCAGCAGCAAAAAGGTAATTACTAGGAATTGGCAAAGTCAGACTCCCCCAGTTAAAACACTGGGAGGACCTAGTTTATGAAATTTATACCATGGAGCCGGCCCAGTGGTGCTGAGGGTTGAGGTGCTGGATGCCACACCACACTACACTGGCAACCCGGTTCAGGAGTGAACTCAGGTCGCTGGTGGGTTGGCTGGGGGAGATGAGCTTGAGGTGTCCTATGACAGCTCGCCTTCTCTGGGGAGGGAAGGGGCTGATGCCCATGCACTTGCCTGACTCAGAGCAGAGGCTCAGGTACTGCAAGCCCCAACTTGGGGATGGGTGGCCTGCACAGCATGGACGTTGGCGCCTTGCACCATGGCGTCAGGGGTCGCATGCTGTAGGGAGGGAGAAAGAGGAAAACACCTGCCATCTTCAGGAAGATGGGCTTCCAGGAGTGTGCCTCCAGTGTGTCCCCACTGCTCGATCACAGCCAAGACCGACGCAATGAAGGATTATGGGTTGTCTGGTCCCCACTTCATCCCTGCTGGGGGTAAGCTGCAGCTCCATGGGGTCTGGAAGATGACTCCTTGTGGGGCACCTGAAGGATCGTAGTTGGCAGGATGAAGGGTGGATAAAAGTGTAATTTCAAAAAAGAAATTCATACCATGAATGCTATGACAGCTAAATTACAGGGACACTGGATAAAGTCATAAACAGATGAACCATATGGTTCTTACACATTTCCCTAGAACATCAGCCTTAATTCTAGGATGATAGATATGTTATTCATCCACACTGTTTGACATGTCCTTTCCTTTAAGATTCGCGAAGTCTTCAAGCTGGCTCCTCCCACCCACCCTGGGTGATATAACCCTCGGCTCTGCCCTATGATGCCAGATCTTCCTTTCTGCTAGAAGAGTCAGGTTGCCTCCTTCATGCTCTGCATTTTGTAGGCCCTGGATTCCAAACCTTTGGTTTTACGAAAATTCGTGTTCGCGATTGTGACCATCTCTTGACCATGGAAGACAAGTCTTCCCCGGATTTCACCGTGCTTGTGCGGCCAGAAATGTTGTGCACCGATCCTCACGCCACGCATGCCTACTGCTTGGTGCAGTCACAGACACCGCAGTGCGACTTCTGCTCACACCCTAATGTCCTCGAGACCATCTCGCATGCCTGAAGTTCGAAGTAAGAAAATGGAACCTCTGGTGAAATCCAAGGAGGTCCAGTGGCGGTTTCTGTGGCTATGGATCCACCCAGCAATTGAGGCTTATGCAAGCCTTCAAGAAGGAAGCTGCTTGGGACGTAGAATCTTCTTCCCGGAGTTTCTTCATTCTGCCCAACCTGGGATCCACCTTCTTGGGTTCTTTCAAGAGTTGTGCCAGTCTCTCTCGACTAGGGGTGAGGGACCGAGGGCTCGCACTTTTCTCGGTCCCATAAGCGGAAAGGACCTGAGATCATCTTCATCTCGGCGAAGCGTTCTTGGGATCGGGAGAGATCTCAGTCCCAGGAACCAGCAGTCTCGACTCGGTAAGATCGCCTCCTTGGCCACTGACTTCTTGACCTTGCTGTCTGGCGGAGTCAACCGAGCAGTCGATCAGCAGTCGAGCTGTCTCAGGTCGATGACTTTCTGAACAGGACTCCGGTCCTTTCCTTCCCTTCTGACAAGGAGACTCTGCATGCGGGGAATCCAATCGAGAAGCGGTCCCGACCCGGAAGACTCCAGTCCGCGGTGTCTCCCGACCGACCAAATTAGCCACTCCAATCTTGGTCGAGGTCTCGGACTCCTCGACTGAAAGACTGAAGAAGAGCCACAAGCAATGCTAAAACAGGCAATGCCATCGGTTGTCCCTCATCCTCCTTGGATAAGGAGAGACTCGTGGAAACTCCAGCTGCGAGAACCTCATGTGGCAACAGCTAATTCTGTCTGGGCACAAGCCGACCCCAGCTCCAACCCCAACCGTTACCTGGTTTTGCCTCCCAGGCAGAAGCCCCAGCTCCTTGAACTGATCGAGTCGGTTCCTCAGCCCGTGGAGCTGGTGAAACCTCCGGTTCGGCCGTTACCGATCTCCACCGATCCTGGTGGAACTGCTGCCCAAGCAGCCTGTGGAGGGCTCCTTCCAAGGAGATGGCCCAGACACTGGGCTTCCCCGAGCCTCTCGGTCACTGTCACCCCAGACCATCCTCGTGGAAGACCACTATATCTAGATTCCTCAGATTCGGATGAGACCGGCCTGCATTCTCATCCTGGGGATGATGAATCGAGTGGTAGGATGGAGACAGAGAAAGGTCCTTCATCCTTTCAGGGCATCCTCTGCCTTATCTCTGAGGCCACAGGATGCCCCTGGGCCTATCCGAAAAAGGCAGAGTACTCATGGACATCCTCCAGATTGGGGATACCCCAATGGAGCCTTTCCGATGGCGAAGCCGTTGTTGGCCCAGCCATAAAACTCTGGCAGCATCCTGCCTCTTGCCCAGCTCGTCTGCCGCACAGCCCACAAGTGTCACGGTATCCATGGGGTCCTCATGGGGGTTCACAGAGTACCCTTGACCGAAGCCCAGTGACCACCTCTGTGTTCGGGCATACTGGCAGTTCTGCTGACATGGACCGACCTCCAAAAGAATCCAAACTTTTGGATCATTCGACTCGTAAGGTCTATGCGGCCTCTTCCTTAGGCCTTCTTCAGGTAAGTTCTGCGTCATCATGGCACACTTCTCCCATGCCCTCTTGGGTCTTTGGATGAAGTCCTCTCACACCTCCCCACGGACATGCAGACCATGGTCAAGCAAGTCCGAGATCAGGACCGCTGTCGCCAAACAGCAGCTTCAGATAGCCCTGGACATTGGGGATTCTTGTGCCCGCTTGATGGCAGCCGGTTGTCTCACTGCAGGGCTTGGCTGAGACTCTCATCCTTCCCATTGGACACTCAGCACAAACTAGCTGATGTGCCTTTCCTGGGCACTGACCTCTTGGCCCTGGTGTGGCTGGTCACCTTCAGCGTATTGAGCAGTACAGTGCCACCTTGGATGCTACTTCTGCAGAAGGTCCTTCCAGTAGAGACAGCAGAAGAAGCCTTTTCAGCATTCTTCCCCTGCGGCCCAGCAGTCCTCCTTTCAAGGAGGTCATCAGCAGCCGGCTCAAGCTTGGCACCCCTGGCCAAGCCCGACCTCCAGGCCGTGAAGAGGCCAAGGTTCAGGTCCTGGAGCCTTCTCCTCGAAGCCTGCTCAGTGACAGGGTGGGGCTGCCACCTCCTCTCCCGTCACACCAGCTCTGGGTCATCCGTGGGGGTCCGGCTCCTCCACTTCCTTTCCATCTGGTCTGCTATCACTATGGACAGGTGGGTTCTCGAGTGGTAGGTCAGGGACTGCCTCTGGAATTGAGCAGTACCCTCCAAGCTGAGCCCAGCATGCAGGGAGGACAGAGTATCCATCCATACCCAGTCAGCTCTCCGAGGCGACATTGCTCAGCTCCTCCTCAAGGAGCAGTAGCTCAGTGGCAGATTCTCCAGCAGACCCAGGCTTTGTCTCGTACATCCTGGTACCCAAGCGGATGGGGAGCTGGCGACCCATTCTAGATCTCCATGACCTGAATCAGTATGTCCGGTCACGCACCTCTCAGATGGTCACTCTGTCCCAGATCATACTATCCTTGAGCAAAACGTGTGGTTCTGTTCACTGGATCTGCAGGATGCATTCTTCCATGTCCCAATCAGTCCATCTCATTGGTGGTTCCTCCGCTTCAGAGTCGAAGGGACACTATATGAGTTCGAGCCATGCGTTCCACCTGTCATCAGCCCCATGGGTCTTCATGAAATGCACTGCAGTGGTGGGGGCAGAATTTACCCCTACTTTGATGATTGTCTCTTAGCAGGTCCCACCCAACAGGAGGTGGAGAGGTCCAGGGACTTGGCCTCCAGATCTGCTCCCAGCTCAGCCTCCTGATCAACGAGGCCAAGTTGGAACTTGTGCCTTCCCCAAGTGATGTGCTTCATTGGGGAGAGCTCGACGCTCGTCAAGCCAGAGCTCAGCTCCGGCGGATGGCAGAGGTTCTCCCTCCTTTGCCCAATCATTTCTGGTTGGGCAATTGCTGCCAGGGACTTTCTGCACCTTCTGGTTACATTGCGCATGCACCGCAGTGGTCTGTTGGGCCCGGCTGCACATGCGCCTCCATTGGGAGCTGGCCACCCAGTGGACTCAGTGCCATGGTCATTTTGACCAGCTGATCATTGTAACCAGAAGATGTGGGACACTCTCCAATGGTGGACTGCCCCAGACCCGGTTGCAGGAAGGGATCCCGTTTGTCTGCTCTGGGCAGGCGTTCTCACGACCGATGCTCTCTCATGGGCTGGGAAGCCCACATGACACAAAGAGCCCATGGGTTCTGGACCCCACATCAACCTGTTGGAGCTCAGAGCAGTCAGACTGGCACGGTCAGCTTTCACTCCTCAGCTCTAGAGTCAAGTGGTTCAAGTCCAGATGGACAATACCATGACCATGTACTACCTCAACAAACAGGGCAGCACGACTGCCATCTGCTTTGCAGGAGGTGCTCCTCATTTGGACCCTTGTCAGCCATTTAGGGGCTAATCTCCTGTGGCAGGAGCCTCAAACCATCTGGCGGATGCTCTCAGCCACTTAGGAGAGACATCCCACTAGTGGTCTCTCCATCCAGAAGTAGCTTACAGCCTGTTCTCCCACTGGGGCACACCGATGTTGGTCCTGTTTGCCTCCCAGGAAAACACCAAGCTGAGGCTGTTTCATTCCGCCCCCCCCTCAGCAGGGCTTACAGGAGGATGCCTTCTCAAGGCCATGGACCCCAGGCCTCCTCTCGCCTATCCTCCATTTCTCTTGATCCACAAGGTGCTCCTTAAGGTGAGGAAGGACAAGATGAAGGTGATCTTGGTAGCCCCAGACTGGCGCACCAGTTCTGGTATCCAGATCTCCTCAGCCTCAGCTGCAGGCCCCTAGAGCGGCTTCCAGCACATCTGGACCTGATATCTCTCAATCAAGGGAAGGCATACCATCCAGATCTTCAATCCCTGCACCTCACAGCCTGGTTTCTGAGTGGCTAGAGTTCCAGGCTTTGGGTCTTTCTGAGATGTCCTCACCGTGGTGGAGGCACCCAGAAAGGAATCAACCAGGAAATGTTCGCCTTCAAATGGAAAGGTTTTCCATTTGGTGTCAGAGGTAAGGCCTGGACCCCTTTGTCCCATCCAGTGGCTAACATTCTCGATTATTTTTGGTCTCTGTCCGAGGATCTTCAATCATCAACCCTTAGGGTGCACCTGGCAGCCATCTCCACTTACACAGGCGTGGGCGTCATCCGGCGTTGGCACAGAAGACAGTGGTTGGGCGCTTTTCAAAGGCCAGGATCACATATCCCCCTCAGTGCGTGAACTTCCATCTCCATGGGATCTACTGCTGGTACTGGCAAAGCTCATGGGCAAGTCATTTGAACCAGTGCACAAGTGTGCTTTGTCACACTTGTCATGGAAGATGGCCTTCCTGGTGGCTATCACGTCTGCCATAAAGACAGGGGAGCTCTAGGTGCTTTCAGTGGACTCCCCTTATCTGGTCTTCCACAGGAACTAGGTCCTCGCCCCCACCGAAATTCCTTCCGAAGGTGGTGTCAAATTTCACCTTAACTAGGTGTTAACTCTGCGGTTTACTACCCCAGTTACACCTCGGAGGCCGAATACAGGCTCCATACCTTGGACCTGAGATGAGCCCTCTCCTATTACAAGGAGGGATGGCGGAAGTCGGAGAGAGGTTCACCAGCTATTTGTCACCTATGCTAGCTACTTCTGACAGACCTGCAGCAAAGCAGACTATTGCAAGGTGGATTACATCTTGCATAAGACTGTGCTACTGAGTTGGCTGGTATGGAGCTTCCCAGAGGATGAATCATTCTACCCACCATACCACTGCATCGGTGGCTGCTTCCAAGGACATCCCTATCCAGGAAAGCTGCTGGGCTGCCATCTGGAAGTCAGCAAACACCTTCATTACCCACTACCACCTCGACCTTGAGTCACACTGGGATGCTGGTTTGGGGGCCTCAGTTCTCCAATCTCTGTTTCCTAAGTAGGGGGTGCACCTTGCCTCCCTCCTCCCGGAGAACTGCTAGAGTCTGCCAAACAGTGTGGATGAACAACATATCCACAATCCTCGAAGAACAGGTTACTCACCTGTAACAGTAGTTCTAGGAGTGGTGTATGTTGTTCATCCACATGGACACCGACCTCCCTCAGCTGCAGGACGCACAAACCTGGCTTCCAGCGGGCTAAGATCTAGTGTCATGGGGCGGAGCCGAGGGTTATATCACCCAGGTGCGTGGAGGAGCCAGCTTGAAGATTTCCGATGATCTTAAAGGGAAAGGGACATGCCAAACTGTGGATGAACAACATATACCACTCCTAGAACTACTGTTACAGGTGAGTAACCTGTTCTTTTTATAGCCTGGGCCTAGCGGCTGCAAGATCTTGGATTGGCGACCTCGGGCCCAGTTAGAGAGGACAACAGAAAAAGGATCCCGAGAGGGTGTGATTGAACCAGATCTGGCCAGCCCTACTTGGTTTACATGAAGAGCACTACAGCGGGGCCAGAGGAGAGTGCAGGGCCCTTCACCGGGGCTTTGCTTGGCATGCTCCACCAATAGCAGGATCGGAGCAGCCAGTTTTAAGTGCATAGTTATTTTTTAAGGTGATATTAGGACTCTCCTATACAGAAAATTAATGTATGGCTTTTTATTGTTATACAGGTCCAAACTAATTCTTATAATGGCATGGAATGCTTATAATATATTTCATTCTGTGTGAATGCTATCTCAAGCTGTTTCATGTACCAGCTCCTTGTGGAAATGTTTTCATAAAAATGTAAGTGACAAAAGGATCCACAAAACTCCCGACCCATTTTATAAAGGTGCCTAAAAGAGCTGGTAGGGATAACGAGCAGTCACAGGAGCCAAAACAGGTATTTTAAAATATTGAACATGAGCCGGGCGCAACAGTGGTGCTACTGAATGATGATGTGTCCCAGTCAGAGGCGGTGGCACATTTCAGTGCCACAACTGCTCCTGCTGGCGGGCCAGGAGCTCGCTGTCAGGCAGGAGCATGTTGCGTGCAGCCGAGGAGCACCTCGGTTCACACTCGCGTGCCTCCTGAGGTTGAAGGAGTAAATGATGAAGGAAGAAAGGCTGGCTGCAGCAGAATGAGGATGCTTCTCCCTCACCCAGGCCCACATTGCTTACTGGCTCCCACCTCCCCAGGCTGCAATCACTTTCTGGCTCCACCTCCCCCAGGCCGCAATCACTTTCTGGCTCCGCCCTCCCCAGGCCGCAATCACTTACTGGCTCCCACCCTCCCCCAGGCCGCAATCACTTTCTGGCTCCAGCCCTCCCCAAGCTCCACATCACTTACTGGCTCCCACCTCCCCAGGCCGCAATCACTTTCTGGCTCCACATCACTTTCTGGCCCCCCAGACCCCATCACTTATTGGCTCCCACCCTCTCCCAGGCCCCATATCTCTTACAGGCTCCCACCCTCCTCAGGCCCCACATCACTTACTGGCTCTCACCTCCCTAAGCCACACATCACTTACTGGCTCCCACCATACCCCAGGGCCCCACATCACTTACAAGCTCCCACCTTCCCCAAGCCACACAACACTTACTGGCTCACACCTCCCCAGGCCCCACATCACTTACTGGTTCCCTCCCCCAGGTCCCACATCTCTTACAGGCTCCCCACCTCCCCAGACCCCACATCTCTTACTGGCTCTCCCCCTCCTACAAATCCTTACTGGCTCCCACCTTCCCTGGGCTCATCACCATGGCTCCCACTCTCTCCCAGGCCCTACTTAAACACTGTCCCACCTCCCCCAAAAGCGTCACTTACTGGCTCCCCACCTTCCCCAGGGCCCCACATCACTTATAGGCTCCCCACCTTCCCTGCCACATCACTTACTGGGCCCAACATCACTTACTAGCTCCCACCTCCGCCAAGCCCCACATCGCACAGGCTCCCACCTCCCAGGCCCCACATTGCTTACTGGCTCCTCTTCTCCCCAAGCCACACATCACTTACTGGCTCCCACCCTTCCCGGCTCCACATCGCTTACAGGTTCCCACCTCCCCAGGCCCCACATCCTTACTGGCTCCCACCCTCCATGCCATCGCTACAGGCCCCACCTTCCCCAAGCCACACATCACTTGCAGGCTTCCACCCTTCCCCAGGGCTCCACATCACCTACAGGCTCCCACCCTCCCAGGCCCCACATCACTTGCTGGCTCCCACCTCCCCAGGCCCCACATCGCCACAGGCTCCCCACCTCCTCATGCCCCACATCGCCACAGGCTCCCACCCTCCCCAAGCCACACATCACTTACTGGCTCCCACCTTTCCCCAGGGCTTCACATCGTTTACAGGCTCCCACCTTCCCAGGCCCCACATCCCTACTGGCTGCCACCTTCAAAGGATCCAAAGCTTGGGATGTTTTGAAAGCTTCTGAGGGAGGAGGAGGAGGAAGTCCCTACTAAGGGGTAAAGCTCAACATGAAGGTGGTGGGTAAGTACCAGCGATAGTGAGGATGGGGTTAGAGAACAGGTCTCAGGAGAAGGGTAAACACAGAATCAAAAACAAATGGGAATGGGCCACATTTTTGAATCCAGTAAAGGTGACATGAAATTAATTGGTTCCATAGCTCAGAGGTTAAAGCACTTGTCTTCTAAACAAGGGGTTATGAGATCAAATCTTGGTGGGCCTTATTCTTGGGCTGGCAGTATAGCCTAGAGGTTAAAGTTATGAGTTTGGTCCATCCAGCAGACCTTTGATTTCCACAACCTCCACTTGCATATTGTGTGACCTTGAGTAAGTCACTTAACCTCCCAAGTGCTCCTGGGTCACCCTGAAAACACACACCTGTGCCTGACCTTATCTGGTTACCAAAGCATAACAAAATAAATTCTCTGGTCAGGAACATCTCTTTCCTGCACTAATGCTTGTACTTACCTAAGTTTTGTTTGCACTATAATTTACTATTTCATCTCCTCGCTGCTGTGGATCGCCACTTTGGTAAAATCCCAACTGAGGAAAACATGCTAATAAAATAGTATGATGGGGCCCATCTGGGTAGAATTAGAGGCATAACGTACAGTAAGTTACCGAATAATATAAATGTTTTCCAAATTTATATTTCATTGATTTTCTGAGATAATTTAGTTAATACTCTGTGAAAGACCCAAAATACTAAGACAACAATTATAACAACAATAAAATTGAAGTTGACATATATACATTGCATGTATGCGTATGCAGGCAGAATTCTGTATGTATGGACCTTAGTCAGTGGGGTTTAGAATGAGGCTTGAACCACAAACCAAAGCAGCAATAGGCAGCCAGAACAGGAAGCATTTGTGTTTCAAGTCTCATTTTCAATCTACCTCCAACAAAGGTCTGTTGCTGCAAAACACGTAGAAATGTGCAGCGGCTACAAAGCAAATATTGTATTATCATAAGAGGTTGAGGTGCTCTTGGAACGAATGACTGCTGCCAGGGACATTGTAGGAGTGGTCATAGTGTAGGGCATCACCGCAGAGAGGAGAGAGGAGAGAGGGTCCTGCGGTCAGACAAAATGGTGATAAAACAACCCAAAGCAGGGCCGATAAGGAGGCCCCTAGCACGGCGGGCAATATAATTGTTGCCTCAGAGTGTGTGTGTGGGGTGGGGACCCATACACTCAAATGGGGATAAAACCTGGAGTTAGGCCACTGACTGCCTCAGCACTCTTGGGCTGTGCAATAACAGTTGGTGACAACCTTGTGTTGAGGGGTGGCCTGTACCTCTCAAATTGGGAGAAAACCCAGAGCTGAGCCAATGAAGGTTGCCTCCCAGTACTCTTGCACTGTACAGTGACAACTGGTGACAGGGCTGCCTCAGTGTGTGGAGGGCAGGGATCTGAACTGCCCAAATGGGGATAAAAACCTGGAGCTTAGTTGATGAAGGTAACACACACACATGACACTTACTCTTGGGCCATGCTAAGACAATTGAGGACAAGGCTGCCTCAGAGTGTATAGGGAGGGGGCACAATACACCCAAATGGCTGGCACTATAGCCTAAAGGTTAGAGTAACAGGCTGTGAATAATGTGTGGTACATCCAGCAGACCTGGGTTTCATTCCTACAAACCTCTACTTGCATCCTGTGTCCCTGAGGCAAGTCACATGCTTCCCCGTATTCCCAAATGACCTCTGAAAACAGATATTGTGCTTGTGGGCCTTACTCGGTTGCAAAAGAATAAAAAAAAAAAAAAAGGGTAAAAACATGAGTTTGGGCAAGCGAGTCGCCGCTCAGCACTCCTGAGGTGATGAGGCTGCCTCAGAGTGTGTGTGAATGGGGAGGACCTGATCCCCTTCACTAGGGATTAATAGATCCTCCACCACTCCTGGGCCATGCAGTGACAACTGGTGATAAGACTGCCTCAGTGTGTGGGGGAGGACTTGATCCATCTCTGAGCAAAAGGTGGCAAGCAACTGTTATGGGGTGGTAAAAACAAAAAACTAAAAGAATGAGATAATAGAACTTCAGAATATAAATGCAATATTTGCAAAGTGTTAAAATGTTATAGTTCAAAAGTTTTCATGAATACTGCAAAATAGTTAAGATCCTGTTTTATAGGAGTCCTGCTGCTGGGGCCAAACTGTAATGATCAACAAAATGGTGCCTGTAAAAGCTTATGATGATGTCATCAACAGACAAGTACTTCAGCACCTCTTTCTGGCGATAGTAGCGTCCCATGTGCAACACCTCTGACCTTAAGTGGTACCTTCCCAAGTTGCCTGAGTGGCAGAGTTTGTTTACGATTCTGTTACAGATATTTTGACACCAGTCTCATCTTCAGAAGTAGTTGTCATTTTAGTCTCATCCCGTGTGTGTAGTTGAAGCTGTAATTTTGAACAATAGAACAGCATCACAGAAAGGCTGATATCAGGTTTTTGAGGTTTTAAGTTACAGTTAATAAAATATTGCCATACCTGTCAAATCTTTATCTAGGTACCTCCTATGCAGAGCACCAGGAGTTTTTAATTTTCTCAATCCTAACCTCCAGTTCCTCATTGTGTGCACCTGCACTACCAAGAGGAACATTGCATATTATATAAAATATAGTCTGTATAGCTTATTGGCACAGACATTTTGCACCCTTACTTATGGGTAGTGCCCATATGAAATGACTGTGATATAACATTACTGCTATAGCTGTTGGCCAATTGTTTTGGGGTATAAGCACTTTACACTGTGGTGTGCTCCCTCCCCTCTTTAACCAGGCAAGACACACTAAGCTGAAAGCTTGTTTACAGGTGCAACCTGGGAGCACAGGGAAGTTAAGTGATTTGCTCAGGGTCACACAGTATTCAAGTGGGGGCTGTGGATTCAAACCCAGGTCTCCATATTTGCAGCTCAGAGCCTTAAACCCCTGTGCTATACTGCCTCTTATTGCACATTTGCACATATTTTGTATTGTGGCACCTTAGAAGTGGTTTGCACTATTTCATGAACTACGGTGTACTGCTTTAGGAGACTGAAATAAAGGTCTGACCTTTGCACTCCCCAACCCCTGATGACATGCTGTGTATGAAACCAGTCAGGTTGTTGTGGCGCCCTGACCTGCTTGGCCGGTATGTGTACTGTTGTAACTGACTGTGAAAGCCAATGAGCGTTTTCTACCAGAGTGTGGTGCCGGTTTGTTGCTGCCCTTGTTGGTAGGCATAACCCAGGTTTGCAACATCAAAGGCGACCAGTGACGAAAATGTCTCCTCTTTTGCATTATTTATTCAGACGTTACCCATTAACTTATTATTCTTTTGTTTTGTACAGCCAGCTGGACATCAGTGGTGGGAAAGTTAATGGAAACACTGCTGAAGGAAAGGATTGGGATATCTTGAATTCAACCGTTACAAGACCCAAGACAGAATAGATTCAGTGTGTGTGTGTGTGTGTGTGTGTGTGGGGGGTCATGTCAAATGAATCTGATAGATTTCTATGACTGGGTGATCAAGGAATTACATCAGAGTGGAGTGGTGACGTGGTCTATCTAGATTTTAGTAAGGCTTTGACACAGTTCCACATAGGGACTAGTAAGCAAGCTGGTCAGCTTAGGAGTGGGTGAAAAGGTGGTAAACTGGGTAAGAAACTGGTTAGGGGTATGCAACAGAGTATGGTGGTAAATAGAGCTCACTCTGAAAGGCGACCACCAGGTACCTCAGGGATCAGTGCTGAGACCAGTCATTATTAATATCTATAAGTAACATTGCAGAGGAGCTAGAAGGAAGTTCTGCCTCTTTTGTGGATCACACCAAAATCTGCAACGGGTGGACACTCTGGGGTGTGTGGACAGGATGAGCAGAGACCTGAGAAAACTCGAGGAGTGTTCATGGGTATGGCAGCTGGGTTTCAATTCGAAAAAGTGAAAATAATGTACTTAGGGCACAAACCCAGACACGGAGCACATAATGGGTGGAGTGGTACTGACAACCACCAAGCAAGAAGACATCTAGAGGTAATCATATCGGATAACCTAAAGGTGGTCAGGCAGTGTGACAAGGCAGTTGGGAGGCTGGTGGGATGCTGAGGTGCAAAAGGAGGGTATCATCGCAGAAAGAGGGAGGGTGCTGCTGCTGTATAGATCACTGGCAAGACCCCACCTTGAGTACTGTGTCCAGTTATGGAGACCACATCTCCGGAGAACATAGACAGGTGGATGAGGTCCAGAGCAGGGTAACCAAAATGGTGCAAGGTGTGCACCAAAACCCTACAGGAGAGACTAAAGGGCCTCAATGTATACACCCTGGAAAGGTGGGGAGTGATATGCTAGAGACCTTTAAATACCTCATGGGAGTAAAATAAGTTACAGGAAGAAAGTATTTTCAGAAAAAAGGAGCTCAAGAAAAGGGACATGCTTTTTGTTGTGTGTGTGTGGGGGGGTAGATTTAGAGTTGTGAGGAAGTACTTTCAGAGAAAAATGATGGATTCTGGAACACCCTTCCAGTGGGGTGGTGGGCACAAAGACAGTGGGTGGGGTTTAAGAATGCATGGATAGGCATAAGGGTATCCATTACTTTACACACCACCGAGGTCAGGCTGACAGGTCAGGATTTCCTGCCTCCTCCTATTACCACCTTTGTGAAGTGGAACCACATCTGCCCTCCTCCAGCCCTGGAATTTCCCCGACACTGTTCCACACAGAAGATTGATAAATAAGCTGGGCAGGCTTTGGGGGGTCAGAAGTTGGTTAACTGGGTGGCAAACTGGTTGGAGGCAGAAAACAGAGAATGGTGGTAAATGGTATACAGTCAGAAGAGATCAAGTCACAAGGTGGGTACCTCAGGGATCAGTCCTGGGGTCAGTCCTCTCAATATCTTCATCAGTGACATTGCAGATGGACTAGAGGTAAGGCTTGTCTGTTTGTAGATGATACAGATGGGTGGGCAGAATGAGAAGAGCTCTGGATAAACTAGCAAAATGGTCAGAAGAGTGGCAACTGGGATTTAATGCAAAGACGTGCAAGATCATGCACATGGGAAGAGAAACCTGAAGCCACCTATAGGCTCGGAGGAGTTGCTAGCAGTCACAAAGGAAGAAAGAGACTTGGGCATCATCATCACTGATGACCTGAAATCATCCAAGCAGACCTCTAAAGCAGTAGGTAAAGCTAGAGGGATGTTAGGTGTATTAGTAGGGGTATCACTAATGTAAAGATAGAGGTAATAATCCCGCTTTACAAGACACTGGTTAGGCTCCATCTGGAGTACTGCATGCAGTACTGGAGGCTACACCTTCACAAGGACATTAACCAAATTGAGGCAGTCCAGAGAAGGGCAACCAAATGGTGCAGGGACTGCATCAGAAGACATATGAGGACAGATTAACGGAGCTCAATATGTATACCCTTGAGCAAAGGAGGGAGAGGTGATATGATTGAAACATTCAAACACCTTAAGGGCATTAACAAGGTGAAAGAGTCTAACATGTTTAAATATAAGAAAAATAGCAGGAGAAGAGGACACAGCATGAGATTAGAGGAGGCCAATTAAGGGGTAATGTGAGAAATTATTTTTCACAGAAAGAGTGGTGGATGCATGGAATGGCTCACCTCAGGAAGTGGTGGCTATGAATACAGTGCAGGGCTTCAGACAGGCATGGGATAGGCATAAAGGGAGCAATACAGATGAGTATGAATAGATAGGGCACTGACAGCAGCAAAGGCGATGGCACATTTATAAGGTAGAAAAAGAAATGGGCAGACTGGATGGGCCTTCTGGTCCTTATCTGCCATCAACCTCTATGTTTCTATGTAACTAGTGATAGGTTGAACAGGGCTGTCAGAGGTGCAGCCAGCACCTTCTTGAGCTCCCTCAGTATCTTAGGTTTTCCTTGTCAGGGCCCATTGCCTTGTCCACTTTCAGGCTCTGTCACACTACACCTCTGTAACATTACAGAGTGCCCAAACCATTACCGCTAATGGTTTGCATTTACACCTGTAACATTACAGAAAGCGTTTTGTAACTGCTGGTAAAACCACGTATGAGGTGGTTTGCTAGCGATTATGAAACAGGTTACGCCCGGGTAACGTTACCGGGCGAGCGGTGGACGGGTGGTAACGGTCACCTGCAGGCCCGTGAGTGCAGCACGAGTTGCATCCTGGGAAGGGTACTGCTGTAACGGCCACCCGGTACCCTTAGTGTGGACCGGCAGTACCGGTCCCTTAATGGACACCTCCTCAATGTGGACACACTGCACTCTTCCTCGGTTGTAACGGTTTCTATCCGTTACGGGGTCTGGAGCGGTGCAGTGTGATGTGGCCTTAGTTGTGCTCATTTCTTGAGGACTCTCTCCTCTGTAAAAGGACTAGTGTCCACCTCCATTCTTTCAATGTCCTTGTCCTTTATCTGTGGCCGCCACCTACCCCTTTCTCTGTAAATACTGAACAAAAGTATTTGTTCAATGTGTCTGCTTTTTTTTGGTCCTCTTCCACAAACCCCTCCTTCCCTTTTAGCCTTACTATCCCTCCTTTGAGCTTCCTGTTTTGCTTATATACTTAGAGAATGTTTCATCCCCTTTTACTGACTTGGCAGTATTCTCCTCCATTTGTGCTTTTAGCTCCCAACTGCTTTCCTGCCTCCCCTTGTTTCTCCTGAAAGCTCTCCTATCCTCCTCTCCATCTTGTGCCTTTTAAATGCTAGCTTTTTGTCCTTACTTTCTCCGCTACTTCTTTAGAGAACAATAGTGATCTTTTTCTCTTGCCCTCATTAACCTGCCTGACGAAAGGTTTGTTGCCTTCTCATGCCCCCTTTAATTTTGCCCACTGTTCCTGGACTCCACCCAGTTTCCTATCCCTTCTAGAGCATCCTGAGGCTTTGTACAAGCACTTGTATTTTCATACTCAGCATCAGATACTCTTTTCATAGAAACACAGACTTTGACAGCAGATAAGGATCACTGGCCCACCTAGTCTGCCCCATTTTCCTACCTATTGGATAAACTGCAGATCCTAGTTAAACAACAGCCTACTTCTTCCTACCCCTCACCAGAACTGCATTATGTCTGTCCCATGCATTCTTGAATTCCCTCAGTTTTGACCCCACAACCTCAGGAAGGGCATTCCATGTGTCCACCACCCTCTGTGAAAAAATACATCCTCACATTGCTGCTGAACTGTCCCACCTCTACCTTCAAACTGTGCCCTTGTTCTTGCACATCTCTTTTCTGAAAGATGCTACCTCTTGGACTTTGTTGATTCCTTGAGGTACTTGAAAGTTTCTGTCATGTCCCCTTTCCTCCTTTCCTTGAGGGTATACATATTAAGCTCTTTAGTCTCTCCTTATATGGCTTCTGGTGCCATATAAAATGTTATAAGTGGCGTGACCATGAGTGCAGCGGTTGGATTTCCACTTGCGATGCCGACAACCCGGTTTGGGAGCAAACTCGGGTCGCTGAGGGCTGGCCTGGGGAGAATGCTTGAGTGTTCCATGACTGCTCATCTTCTCCTGGGGGAGGGAGGGATCAAGGTCCTAGTTTACCTTGACCCGGGCGGAGACCCGAGGTACAGCAAGTCCTGCAGTTGGAGGAGGGGCCGGTGGGAGTTTTGAGGACGCGGCGCATGGCGCCTTAATGTCAGGTGCACACCACACAAGGGGAGAAAACAGAAGGAAAATGGCTGGTGGCACCTCTGGTAGACAGAGCACCATCCCGATCCCCAATGCCTCCTACCTGACCTGGAACCAGCATCCCAACGGAATGAAGGATTCACAGGTGTTTGGGCCTCTTGACCCCGCCTGGGGGTAGAACCACGGCTCCATGGGGGATGGACTGCTCCAGGTACAGGTAGGGTATGGGGACTGATAAGGCAGATGGTGTCTCTCGAGGAGGAAGTGTCATGGACCGGGGGTGAGGGAGGAGTATTGGAGTATTAAAAACAAGTTATAGGGTTGGAAACAGCATAACTCAGTCATGCACAAGTTTCGGTTGTTTGAATCACCACCTTGTGCTGGTGCCCTTTTCCTTAGGGATGCACTGAGGCATCTGGGCTTTGGACAAGCTTATCAGGTAATCAGCTTGGTTGGTGAGAATTTAAATTTTCAAGGAAAATGTTGAAAGACTGAATGATGAGGCAGACTGGAGCATACATGCCTTCAGAAGGCATGTGATTGTTATAGTCATACTGGTATCACAGGAACAACAAAATTCAAAGAGTTGACAGTGTCCCTTTAAGTTAATGAGTAACATTTCTGCATATTGATCCAATGTCCTGTGCTCTCCCGGTCGTGCCTGAAAATAGGAAGGTCTGTTGCCTAGCGCACTTACCGGTTACCAAAAGCTAATAAATAAATAAATAAATTTTAGAATGAATCATGAAAAGGTTTTTTTTGTTTGTTTGTTTGTCACTACTCACCTTTCAGTGCCTCCACTTTAATGGTTGGGTGGCTACAGTAATACACTTCCTCCAGCCCTGAGAAGGGGCTGCAATAAAGTGTCAAAGGCCTTATCAAGATCAGTGAACATGGCAACAGCAGTGATATGGCTGTAGCCCTTCCTTCAGAATGGAATCAGAGACCCATAGGAGGAAGGAGACTGCAGAGTGGGAATTACATAAACAGACTGGAAGAGAGAGAGAGAGGAGAGCTATGGAACGGACAAGTTTCTCTTGCATTTTGGCAAGTGCAGGAGAAGGGACAGTAGTTGTTACCAGAAGAAGAGTTGCTCTGTTGGGGGGCTTTAGCCTGTTTCAAAATGTGTGTACCTGGCACCCTTTCAGTACTACTAATGCTACTGCTTATGACGCTGGCATCCCAGGTTCGGGAACAATCAAGTCATTGAGGGCTGGTGGGGAGGAAAGATTGAATATCCCACAGAATGCTGTCCTCAGGGAAGGAGGGCTGCGGTCCCCCAACCACACAGCCACTTGAATAACCACAGGTGGGAGTGCAACTGGGTATGCTTCTGAGGAAGAAGCGATTGCTGGCTGTGGTAGTGTGATTGCTGGATGCTAGTTGAGTATTGACTTCTTTGTTGAAGGAGAAACCAGAACAAGTAAAAACACAGGACAGCAGGATGATGGGGGCACAGGCCCAGACTCCAGCGACTGGCTACCCCCCACACACACACACTTTGGAGGTCCTAGATAGAGGGACTGATTGCTCCTCTGACCCTGCCCCAGTTTGCAGGGGCACCTCAGTGGGTAAGCCGGGGGGGTTAAGTGCTAGAGAAGCTGGAATACTGGGCTGGGCAGTAGCCACGGATGGCAGCTGTCCTGGAGCTAGGCAAATAAATAATAAGTGTAAACCAAGAATGGGGTACTGTGCCAAAACTGAAAGTTCCTCCTCCCCTATACTCTATGTATTTCAGTTTAGTGCCATCACCTCTTCCTGTGTTCCTGCCACATAACCTTTCATATCCTCTTTCATTAACACTTTAATGCACCTATTATGTCTCTCTTATCACAGTATCTTGGCACTTTCTTCAACACCATTCCCTCACAGCTGAAGACCCTTTTCCTCTTTACGTACCCACCCTCTCTACAAACACGTCTCACCTTAGCTAAACTATCCTGTCATAAATTATTTTGAAAACAATGCAACTGTAATTGTAAATTCAGTGTCTTCTGTTCAGAATGGTATTACACCTGATGGAGGTACTGTCCTGATGTGGCCCTGGGAGCTTGTGTACCCTCAGTATACCAGCTTTGTACAAGACATAGAGTATGTTGGTCCAATAAAAGCCATCAAACTATGTAACATCTCCTGTCTTCCAAAAACCAGTATGGCTGCAATCTCTCTTTATTACGAGCTGTATTTTGGGAAAGAACTGTACCCTCAAGAACAAACAGCAGAACTCACCACTAAAGGTAGCAATGTCTCCTGTAGACAACAGTTCCCCTTCCAAGTGCTGTGGCATTTCAGCCTCTGAAAACACACAGAATAAAACTGGTAGCATGCTCAAACTTTCATTACATAACATAAACGGTGCCTTTGATGCTAGCCAATCCCCCCTACAGTGGTTTACTCCTCACCGCCATCCTGCCTAACATCAGTATGGTAAAGCCAGCCCAGTGGCATGCAGTGCTGAAGCATCCGTGGCCTATCTCCTGCCACGCGGTGACCCATGTTTGTGGTGTGAGCAGGCTGCCGGGATCGGCTGGAAGGGAGAGGACTGCGTCCGGATGACAGCTCTCCTCTTCTCTCCTGGGGAGGGGTGGGGATGGAGTCAGCTGCTTGCCTGTCCCTAGCGGTGGCTAGGAGATGGCGCAAAAGACCCACAGATGAAGGGGCAGATGCCTGGCGTGCTGCGTGTGCGGGCTCGGCCATTGGCATCATTGCATATCTCCACGCCCGCACTGGAGACAGGAAGAAGAGTGAGAAAATATCCCAACTGGAGAGATGACGCCGCCTTGCAGGTGCCGCAGTCCGCTAGCTGGCACATTTTGTAAAGCCAGAAGGTGAGTCCAGTGTACATGGGTGACAGGGCTGGAAGGAGAGGGGATACAAGTTATTTTATTTTTCAAACTTTGTTTTTCACCTGGTGGTCCAGGGCATTCTCTCAGGCTGGCTCACTTGGCGCTCACCCCAACCGGCTCGCCTGAACCACTCCTCCAACTGAAGCATCGGATCAGGATCCTCCTCTCCTGCCAGACCCATATGGAGGAGGCCGAGGATCCCCAGGGGTAGGGTTGGGATCGTGGTCGGCATTGAGCATGTCTGCCCTGGGAGACCAGCCATTGCCTCACCTGGACACCAGGTGTTTTCTTGTTTATCCGGGACCCCTTGAGTCGCGGGCGTAATGATGCCTGTGCATGGCTGCCCTGCTGGCATCTGCCGCACTCTGACCCTTATGTCAGCTGGTGTACCTGCAGGACATCAGGTGTTGTCAGGACACCGATCAACCCTGTATCCCTTCCCAGTGAGGGAGAGCTGTCCCATATGCTCCATCCTCTCCCTCCCTCGCTGTCCCCAGCTACCCGAGTCCATCAGCCGTTGTCAAAACTTCCTTTTACCATCTGAGGAATATAACCCAGTGAAGCTTCTGGTTCTGCTGATGACCTTCCAACGCTGGTCCACGCCTCTCACTCCTGCTTGACTACTGCAGATTCCTGTACCTAGGGCTACCGGGTGAGATATCCGCGCTTGCAGCTAGTGCAGAATGCAGCGCCAGGCTTTTGACTGGTACGCCAAGGACCAGTCATATAACGCCTGTCCTCCGTGGACTGCACTGGCAGCCAATTCAATGGCGACTACCTTCAAGGTCAGTCTTCTGACCTATAAGGCCCCATGATCAGGGACCTAGTTACCTGCAAGATCTTCTTCGTCCCTACTGTCCTTCCGTTGCTCCGATCCACCGATGAGGATTGCTAGAGATTCCCAGGGTTAGTTTAAAGACATCTGGGGCAAGATCATTTAGTTTTATGGCCTAACCCTGTGGAATTCTCTACCTGATCGGGTGAGAGACTGCCTGACTGTCCAAAGTTTTAAGTCAGCCCTAAAGACATATTTGTTTTAATCTGGCATATCCAGATTTTTAAACTATATTTATTGATTGATTTTAGGATTTTGTTTTAATTTTATGTATTGATCTGTTGTAAAAGTGCCTTGGTTTTGGAAAGGCGCTTTTAAAATAAAGTATTCATTCATTCATTCATTCATCACCGAACCTAGGTCATCAGCGGGGTAGAGGAGCTGCATCCAGCGCCAACCCTCAGCACCAGCAAGGAGAAATACAAGTTAAATAAATACAAAACACATTGGTATAGTGCTGGGGAGCCCATATGGTAGCAAAAACAAACAAAAAAAGACACAGCAGGGCAGTCAATAACCTCATATATTCCAGCTGGTGGCCACCTTTAAAGAGCAGCTGACATCTGTGTTCATCTTAGCCACTTCATACTAAGGAATAGCCTGACTGAGGAGCTAAATCAGTCAGGCTTACAAATCTTCGCACAGTAATGTGATAAATATTTTACTTACAGTGCCTGGATTAAAGCTTTCTGTACGAGCCAAGTGGCTGAACAGCACTGCAGCCCCGCCTCAAAGTAAGCTGGATGAAGTGAAGTGCAGAATGGGGCTGCGGCACTCTATATACATAGTAGCAGGATTGGGGGTGCTGTCTAAAGATAACCGATACATCAAACCAAACTTAGTATGTGGGATTGCAGAACATTTTTTCCTGTAAATCAGAGATCTGGTTTGGGGTTGGTCATGCACAATCCCATGCTAGTTTTTTTTTTTGGTGGAGGGGGTCAACAAGAGGGGTGTGTGTGTATGTACAGTATACAGAATTCAGTATGTGGGATTGCAGAATGTTATTTTTTGCAAATCGGAGATATGGGTGGGATACACAATTCTGCTCTTTCTTTTTTACTTTCTCTTTATGCCCCCCACCCACAGCACTCCCACTCCATTCAGAAGACACCTATGGCCTTCTTAGTCCCCACCCTCTTGCCTGGAGTGGTCCATCCCCCATGCAGCCGTGGCTATACCTCCAGGCGGTATGAAGTGGGGATCCTTACACCTTAAGTCTTTTGTTTTGTCGGGATGCCATCACCGGGGCAGGTAGAGGCACTGGGGATCGGGCCTGGTGCTCTGTGAGCACTGTGGGTAATTTTTTCCGATGTTCCGGGGTGATGTGTGCCTGACATCAAGGCACTAAGCGCCGACGGCCATTATGCCATCCCTTGTAATGGCTTGACTTGTTGTACCTCAGGTCTCTGTCCAAGATCAGACAAGCACCAAGCCCTGGATCCCCTCCCTGGAGAAGACGAGCTGTTCCTGGGTCGCTAAGCCTCCTCCTCAGCCAACGGCCAGCTCCTGGTTCATTATTGAACCTGGGTCACATGCCTAAGCTGAAATCCAACCGCTGCACTGGTGGGCCAGCTAAACTTTTTTTTTTTTAATCAACATCACAAGTTTTGCAGAGATGTTTGGCCACATTTCACAGAAATTTGCAAAGGCAACATTTGCTAATTATACCCAGCCCGAATCACAAGTTGCTCCTATATACCTATGAAATGTAAGAGTCTGGTGATGTCATCGTTGTCCTCTTGACACAAAGCCGCAACCTCTTCACTGTCCACATCAGGTGGAGGCGGAGGTGGAAAGTCTAAAGAAGAAGCAGAATTTAATCTCTCGTGTGTCTCAGAGATTAATTATTCATTTGCAGGTTTGAGAAAAACAATCAAAATCCTATTACTAGTCAGAATGGTGGGATATCATCACTCCTTGGCATGGTTGAAGATACCTGGCTTTGCCTTTTACCTCATGACACGTGCAAGGTGTGAAATTATCTCTTGGCATACCTCAGCCCATTATTGCTGAGGCGATGACGCCTTTGTGTCCCATATCCACCATTGCAAACATGCTAGTTGGGGACAATAGCAGAGGCATCTATGACCAGTGGAACACAGTTATTACCATTTATACAGTGGGTAAGGGAAATTGTTTAACTCAGGAAAGGCACACTAAGCGAGCTTGTTTCCAGGTGGAGCCTGGGAGCACAAAGGAAGTTAAGTGACTAACTAGTGGGTAAGAAAAACCTAGACCTGTGATTAGTCAGATGTGATCAAATGACCATGCATTATTCTAGGATAACAGCACATGTCAGAATTACTTAACTTTCTGGGCCCCATTACACAGTTTAAAATGATCAGAGTAACCATTTTATAGTGCATTGCTGGACCCTTGTCCCCATAGAAAAGCCATCATATAGTTCCTCATATATGATGTTAGCCAATGCATGTATTATGATGCCAGTCAGTTAATTACACTCTATTAATATGTTATTAGCACCTTAATAACATTAATACACGGGCTTGTTCTTTCCTCAGATGCAGTTCTCAGAACTGGCCACAGTAGTCCAGGTGGGGCCTAACCAGGAACCTGCACAGTGGTAATACCACCTTTCTCCCTCTGCCAGCAGTTGAAGCCCCTCCTATATGTCGCAATGAGTTACCTCGCTGCATTACTGTACACCTTGTTGCACTGTTTTGAGGTTTTGCTGGGAACCCCAGGGCTCTTTCTCAGCTGTTGTGGTTATCTGGGCCCCTCCCATCCTGTAGTCTTTGCCTCAGGTTTTTCTTGCCAGTGTGCATTAACTCGTACTTTTTAGCAGAAAAGGGATGCTGTCTTATGATATCACGTACCTGCTAGAGGCAACAGATCTGCACATTCTTCCTCAGTGGTGTTAGATGTGCACTCAGACCAGCTTTGTTCCACTGGAGCAGGAATGACAGTAGGAGAAGGAACTGTGAGGAACAAAAGTAACATCAGGACAAACTGAACTGTAAAGGGATACATTTTCATACATACAGCCTTAGTTTTCTAGAGGGATGAATGTATTTTATGTCTCCTTCCAATTGACATCTCCTGATTCCCTCAGGCAGACTTCATGGAAAATCTTATGCCCCCCCATGCTTCTTAACTGAGTGCCAGCCTCTACAGAGCCTTGGCTATGCCCCTCAGACAGGGTCAGGGTAGGGTATTTATTCCGAACCTGTGTGTTTTCTGAGGCGGCTTTCAGGCTGTGGTGCAGACCCTGGCTGCTACTGGGGTGGGGTGGGGGTACCATGGTCTTTGTAGCTGGGGCCATTCCCTGTTGTTTCTCCCAACCCCAGACAGTGCACAAGGGGAACAGTGTGGAGGCAGGCATGACGACATGACAGTCATGCACCCAGCTGATGTCCTGCAACCCTCTCTGCCTGATGCTGTGCTAAAAGAATAAGGCATGACTAGTGGCCCACCAGGTGGCAGCACTACAGCGAAGGCAGCAACCTTCTCTGCCTAGTGCTGTGCTACCACTAGTGGCCCACCAGGTGGCAGCATTACAGCGAATGTAGCAACCCTCCCTCCTCCCGGATAAGGAGAGTGTCCTCTTGGATGCTCGGCCTTCTCTCCTGGCCACTCCCTGAGGGTCCTGGACTTGTTTCTGAACCTGTTGCCGGCATGGCAAGTAGTAGCCCTACTGCTGCAGTGACGGACCTGCCACTCATGTATCCTTATTAAAAGAATAAGGCATGACACGGTGTGCATTACTGTGGGATAACGGCATGCCATCGGAAGTTGCTGGGTGTGTTATGGACCCAAGAAGTGCTATTATCCCATAAATATGCACACCCTGGGGTGCCTTATTGCAATTATAAAATGGTTCCTCTGATATTTTATTTGAAAAACTGAATACTGGGGTTCAGAGACTTAAATATTTCTGACCTGGGCTGTTATGTTTGAATAACGTACAGTCATGTGATCCACTCGTCCAATCACGGGTCTTGGTTTCTCTAACCCATTTTATAATAATAAACAAGGGGAGGGTTGAGCTTGCTTCCAGGTGTGACCTGGGAGTGCAAGGAAATTAAGTGACTTGCTCAGGTCACAGACTATGCAAGTGAGGGCCGATGGGATTCAAACTCAGGTCTCCAGGTTTGCAACTCAGTGTCCTTAACCACTGCAGTGTACTGCCTCCCAAAACAAAACAGTTTGAGGCTTCATATTTTGAAATGTTTGGTAATCGATTTCAGCTGATGCTAGTTGTTTCTTTTAAACACACTCTTTTATTGTCCACTCACCTTGTGAAGTGAGTCATGAGGCAAAGCATAGTGCCATAAGCACCTGAGAACTGCTATTATTACACAGTAACACACACTGCAGTGTCTTGTTGTGATTATAAATCGGCTTCCCTGATTTTTTCTTTTCTCCTCTACCCAACCAGTTGCCCCCGACCCATCACCTGCTGTCTCTTGGGCTTGCTACATTATCTCCATTCTACCACAGCTTACCCCTCCAGAGAGCCTCTCTTGGGATCCCCAAGCCCCCTCTGGACATTGCCTGGTTGGAGGTGGGTGCCTAGTAGTCGGAAGGAGCTTGCAAAGGATCGTGGCTTCCTGCTGCTGCAGTCAGGTCTCATTTCCACTTTTTGTCCTCCTGGTTCCCCGGACGCCTTGTGGCTAGGATGACAGTGGCATGTGCATGCAGGGCTTGCTCCACGCCACATCAGGAGTTGTCCACGACCCATTGCCACTCCTGCTTGCACTGCCACTTGGTGGCGGTATTGCAGCAGAATGCACAGTCCACCCTCCCCAGAGGAGGAAGAGACCATGCTATGGGCACTTAATCTTCCCTCCCCTCCCAGGCCCCTATCTCCCAGGCTCACTCTTGAATTTAATCGCCAGCGTCATGAGCGGTAATGCTACCACTGTGCTGACGGGTTGGCAAGATTGACTTGAGTAATGAGGTTCAGTATTAGGTATTGCAGAGTTTGTGCTGCAATAAGGCACTGTCATGTGACCACATCTGACCAATGATCTGCCTCAGATTCTCTTACCCAACACTCCAAGCAGTGCTGAGTAACTGACACATCACCTACAGGCCTCTAGTGGTGCTCCTTGGGACTGCAGGTATATGAAAGTCAAAGGCTCACTGTTATCTGACAAGTAGAGACAAACTATCTTTAGCTGAATGGTGAGAGCTGTTGTATTCGGGATGCAGAGTCCCTGCTTTAATTCCCAGGTAAGGCTGTGATAAAGAGTCCAGTCATAAGCACAACCCTTCCCATCTCATTGAGTTTCTGAGTCTCGGTTCAAAGGTGTAGTTCTTTTAATGTGTGTTTTTTTTTTTGCACCTCCCACCCCGGCTGGCCACTCCTTCAGGCGCCAGTGCCGCCCCACCACCCTCTGAGCTTCTGCCACCTCCTCCAGCTCCCCATTGCAGCCTACACTGAGTAGCCCGCATATCCCTCTGCCAGAAGGGTCTCTCCCTCTCTTCCGAGAGGAAATGGCCTCAATGGCCAATTCGCACCTCTCAGGCGCTGCAGGCTGGATCTGGGCTGGCTCTGGGGCTTCAGGTGGCAGGGGACCAGGACGCCATCATCCAGTTGGTCGGGGCATTTTTCTTTTTTTCCCCACCCATGGCAGTTCTCGGCCTTGTGAGTGCAGGGTATCCAGGAGCAGCGGCATACGGGCATGTTGTGGCTGCATGTCCTCCCTAGGCACATCACCGATTCACCCACAGGTCCCAGGCAGGGGCCCCCCAGGAGGATGCATCCAATGGACACTTATGGAACCCTCCCTGCCGGTCTCTGCTGCTGGCACTGGGCTTGGGGTGGGAACCTGGGTCGCCAGCGTGCATAGTGAACCCCTTCACCAGTGCCACAAAGCCTTTTAATATGTTTTAAAAGCTCCCCCACACAAACATTTCTGGGACTGACCAGTTACAGAATGGAATTAATGTTGTCTTGAAAGACCACCTTTCTGCTTTCTCCAACCTCCTAGGTGAAGAACAGGTGCGGTTGGGCAGACTTGGCACTGGGGTTTGTGGCGATAAGAACGCATGGGGAAAGGGTGGGGTCGAAGGCATAGGCTGAATGAAAACACACGGACCTTATTAAAAGATGTGTAATGAGTGGAGAGAGCTGAAGGTGGGGAAGGATTGACTGGAGCTCACCATCATAAGTGGGGACAACACCATCTTTGTTAGTCATTATTGCATTATAACTACTGGTGAGCCCCAATATCAACGGTTTAAAAGTCATATCAACCAGCTGGTTGATATAAACAGCATAAAGTCACGCTAAGTCACTCAAACAGCGCAAACACCAGTGATTATAAAAAATTAAAGATAGGCAAGCGTGTGTGAGGATTTTTTTTTTACACACCGTGTGTGATGACTGTGTAAACCTCTCGAGCTTCGCTGGTTTGTTATCAGCAGCCTCTTGTACTTCAGCTGTAGGAACACAAACAGTATTTTAGTTTCAATGTATAGAAGTTCATTATACACTGGTATATCTTGCAGGGCATCAAGAAAAGATCATTTTGATTTATTTAGTGCCTTCATATACACTGTATCCCAAAGTACATTACAAAGCAATGAGTTAGATACTTGTGCAGGACTGTAGAATAGAATATAGCAGAACAGAAAAGAATAGAATAGATTCTGGTTTATGTAGCACCTTTCATACACACTGTATCCCAAAGTGCTTTACAAAGCAATGAGTAAGATACTGGAAATGCAGGGACTGTAGAATAGAATAGAATAGAATAGAATAGAATCTGGATTTATCATGTAGAGAATGGATGGGCAACCACGCACAACCAGGTGTGTTTTGTCACAGAAGGGTTCTGATTCCCTCTGACCTCAGAGCAAACCCCGGAGGTGGCAGGAACACACCGGTTGTGCATAATTGCCCATCCGTTATTTTTTATAATAACTGGTCAGCAATTTCTCTCAATGTACGACCAGGTTGATATTTTCCATAACAACCAGCTGGTTGTTATGACATTCATGAGCCATGCCAGTCAAACTATGTTGCTGCCTCATTGGCCAACATTCTGTATGTATGGGCCAAACAACCGCACAAACTGCTGGAGAAAAAATGCTGGTCTGTTATTATAAAAATAAAAGATGGGGAGGGTTTTCTATGAGATTACGTACACTGTTGTGGATGCTTTGATAAATCCCTTGCCAGCCCCTCGGGTTTATGTAGCATCCCACAACTCGGTGCGCATTAAATTATCATATCAAACCCTTCCCCATCCATTATTCTCTATATAGTGTATAGTATTATGTGAAATGTGAAGTGGAACACCCTGCCAGAGGAAGTGGTGGGGGCTGAAACAATCACGGATTTAAGAATGCATGGATAGACATAAAGGAATTCTGGAGGTCAGGGTAAGGGCAACAGACTTCTAAGAAAACAAACTGAACTTACAAGCTCAAATGGCAGACTGGGTGGGCCATAGGCCCTTATCTGCCAACACTGTCTATGTATCTATGTATGTATCTATGTGTGCATTGTGTTTTTTTCTTTCACATTGAAACTGACTTGTGCAGGTTCTAGAGGTTCTAGAATGCTGTTCCATCACAGAAGGGTACACTCACATTCCATGACCTTTGAACTGTGGTACAAAAGCATTTTGAAAAGGATGGATTTCTATATAGAACAATGCTCTACTATACACTATAGAGTCTTTCACACACACTGTATCTCAAAGTGTTTTACAAAGCAATGGGTTAGATACTGATAGTGCAGGGACTGCAGAATAGAGTAGCATTTTGGATCTGTTTGACAGCTGATTTTGCTAAAGGAAGATTAAGAAAAACTCTGCAGTGTCAGTGCAGAGAAGGAAAGGAGGTGATGAAGCTGGAAGGGAGTCCAGAGTGAGGGGTTCTCATACCTATAAAACATAATGGCTGGCTCGGATCTTCATTCTGCTCCTCCTGGTCTGCTGAGGCTGGGAATTTGACAGGCTTTTGAGGTGGAATTGGGGGCCTGAGACTCTTAAGAGAACAAAATTGTGATGTCATCAATGAAAAATTTTGCAGGCAGGTGTGAATCACACACACAGTAAAACTTCATTATTTGCCAATCTGCTATGTGATGCATTAAAGGAGTTTGCTATTCATTTCTTGGTTTAGCAGTGCCTTTTCTCTGACATTCCCTCCTGGACCTGGGGACCCAGCAATCTGGTCCTGTGGCCCCACCCCAGCACCCCATCATCTCCCAGTGCTTCCCTTTTGCCTGTTTCTACCGTGGCTTGCTTCCCACAGTGGGGTGTATAGGGTGACCCCAAAACCTCCAGACACCGTCAGGCCCTGGTTCCCTAGGCAGACTGTCTGAGTTGACGAGTGCTGCAGGTGCAAACGCTGACTGTCACACTGCACCAGAGGAGGATTTACCTTTCTCTCTCCCCTTTCCAGAGCATGACCTCAGAATGATGTCCCCAGACATACTTCTGTGCTAGTGCAAACCACGCATGGATGGCATCCCCCAGCCGAAGGCCATCAGCTGCACCATCCTCTGTGGTCACCCATTGGGCAGTGTAACAATCAGGATCAGCACTCTACCTCACTCTCTGATGAGAATGTCTGCTGGCATCCATAACATCCCCACTTTGGCCGCCCTCTGACAAGCCAAGCTCATTGCTGAACTGAGGTCGCTATGGCCCTGACTGGTAGCCCTATGAATGTGCAACAGGCTAACCACGGAGTTTGCTTTTTCCAGTTCCTCAGATCAGCCTACTGATAGGTATGTGGGCAGTTACATGTGACAGGGTATGCTCATTGTCATATATAGTGTCTCCTCCTATGTGGCTGAGGCCTGAGGGATGGCTGATCTCCAAACAAACGACTGCCCAGTAGTGCTGTATTACACTTACAGAATGTCCTAGTATTATAAATTGTGGCATTGAAATTTAGCACCATGAGTTTGTGAGTATATATAGGCATGACATGTGACCTGGTTCATCCAATCACAGAGCAATATTTGTGATGCCATCTTGAACCATTTCATAAGTACATATAATTACTGGTGACCCCCTTAATCGTATCACAGAACTGTGTTTCTAACACCACAGTAACTGGAAGAACTGGTTATTATGGCGTTCTGTGTCACACACAATTCGATGCCCCACTGACTCTTACCCTGAGAGTGGGTGGGCCAAATACCTCAACAAAGAGGGAGGTTCTGTTTCTCTGTGTGTGAGGACCCGCACTGATTGTTCACCTCTCATCGCCAGTACCGGTAACTTTCTACTCTTTTCAAATATTTATCTGGTTGATCCTGCTGCTCCTACCCTTTGGGCATGGCTTCGAAGACAGCGACTTCATTGGGAATGGACAGTGTCTGACTGTTCTAAGTTCTACTTGTGGCTCAAAGTGTAACTTAACAACAAAAATAAAAAGTAAAGTAAAAGCTTTATGTATGAGGACCAGGTGTGTGTGTGTGTGTGTATATATATATATATATATATATATATATGAGTGTAGGTGTGTGTGTGTGTGTGTGTGTGTGTGTGTGTGTGTGTAGAGAGAGAGAGTGTGTGTGTATATATGACAGTGTAGGTATGTGTGTGAGAGAACTGCTCCAGTACCTTTGGCGTTCACTCAATTGCACCAGTGATTATGAAAAGTAATTCTTGCACAAGGTTCGTGTTTGTGCTTCCTCGCCTCGGTTTATGGATCATCACACGCCTGCCCAGGCATTTGTGATGTGGAAAATGAAGCACTGTAATGCTCATGAGCAAATATATGTATGTATTTAACCTCAGTGATAGGGAAAATGATGGAATCACTTCTAAAGGAAAGAATTGTCAGGCATCTAGAGGCCAGAGGTGCACAGGACCCTAGGCAGCATGGATTCACAGCGGAAGGTCATGCCAGACGAATCTGATAGATTTCTTTGACTGGGTGACCAAAGTAGTAGATCAGGGAGGGGCTGTGGACATGGCCTACCTAGACTTTAGCAAGGCATTTGACACAGTCCCACACAAAAGATTAATATACAAGTTAGCCAGCCTGGGAGTGGGTCCCAAGATGACAGCCTGGGTAAAGAATTGGCTGGAGAATAGGACACAGAGAGTAATAGTAAATGGAGTCCACTCAGAAGAAAGGAGGGTTACTAGTGGGGTACTGCAGGGTTCAGTATTAGGACGGTCCTCTTCAATGTCTTTATATGTTACATTGCAGAAGGACTGAAGGAAAAGTATGTCTCTTTGCAGATGACACTAAGATTTGCAACAGAGTTGATGCACAGGTGGGGTGGAAAGGATGAGAAGGGACTTGGCAAGGTTAGAGGAATGGTCAAATGTATGGCAGCTTAGATTCAATGCTAAGAAGTGCAGTAATGCACCTGGGAAACAAAAACCCAGGGAAGAGTACACAATGGGGGTGAGATACTAACAACAACAAAAATGGAGAGGGACCTGGGGTAGTCATATCAGATGACCTAAAGATGGGCAAGCAATGTGAGAGGGCAGCAAAGAGGGTTGGGGGATACTGAGATGCATAGAGAGAGGCATCACCAGTGAAAACAGGAAGTATTATCCCTCTGTACAGACAGCTGGTGAGACCCCATCTGGAGTACTGTGTGCAGTTCTGGAGACCCAATCTCCCAAAGACATAGACAGGATGGAAGCTGTCCGAGAGGGGAACTAAAATGGTGCAGGGTCTGCACTGGAAGACATATGAAGAGAGAGACTAAGGAGCTTATATGTATAGCCTCGAGAAAGGAGAGGGAGAGGGGGACATGATAGAAACTTTCAAGTACCTCAAGGGAATCAACAAAGTCCAAGAGGGTAGCATCTTTCAAAAAAGAGGTGTGCAAGAACAAGAGGCACAATTTGAAGATGGGGGGCTCAGAGGTAATTTAAGGAAGTATTTTTCACAGAGAGGGTTGTGGATGCATGGAACGGCCTTCCGAGGAGGTTGTGGAGTCAAAATCAGTGGTGGAATTCAAGCATGCATGGGATAGTCATAAGGCAGTTCTGGGGGTGGGGTAGGAAGAAGTAGGCTGCTGGTTAACTAGGATCTGCAGCTTATCCAGTAGAGTAGGAAATGGGCAGACTGGGTGGGCCAAGCGGTCCTTATCTGCCGTCAAATTCTCTGTTTCTATGTTTCTATGGCATGTGACATGGTTCATCCAGTTAAGGGAGCTGTATTTGTGGCGGCCTTGAGATGTAAAACCTGTCAGCAGCAAAGGACAGCTTAGTCCATCCAGTCTGCCCAAAGATTTCCTACCTGTTGTCCCTCTACAGACCCTAACTTGTCCACAGGGTCCCTCCCCATCCCTGTTTTGTATTATTTTGCCCATATGTTTTCCCAAACTTGCCTGCTTGAAGCCCACCATTGTTTTAGTCTCCACCACTTCAAGTGGACAGTTGAATCCATGCTTCCAGCACCCCATCGTGAAGAAGTTTTTTCTCAAGCCCTTCTTCAACAAGCCCCTTCCAACTTCATTGCATGCCCACTGGTCCTTCTGCTCGTCCTTACTTGGAAGAGGCTCTCCCCTGTTAAAACCACTTTTCTTTTAAGATAAAGTATTCTGGGCAAAAGGTATGTGATGTACATACTTTCTGAATGCTGCATATTTGCATATTCATTCTCAGAGGGCTTTTCTCGTCTTGAGTGGGACACCTTCATAGGGCGCAACAGGTGGCTGGCGGATGGCAGGAGCTACAGAAGAAATGGAGAAAAATCTGAAATACAACAAGAACTTGATGGGTCTTGTTTCTTCCCTAAATTCAAATGTCGCGATACTCTGGGACGGAGGTGGTGTAGTCAGTGCCAACCACTTTATCTCACCAGGTGCCTCCGCCTGTGATTCCCCCACTTCCTGGCAGCATGATCTCTGAACATAGGTCTGGCAGGTGACCCGCTCTCATGAAACATTGTCTCCAGTGCACCATCATCAATGGATCCAGCTGTGTAGCAAGTAGCACCCACTACCCCTTAGCCCACAAAACAGTCCCTTTTTAGCTTAATTTTTTTTATTCTTTTTGTTCTTTGGCAACTGAATAAGGCCCATGAGGCACAAGGCCTGCTTTTAGGTGGTGACCTTCAAGCACTGAGGTTAAGTGACTTACTCAGGGTCACACAGTAAGCAAGTGGAGGTTGTGGGAATCAAACTATAGGAATACTGGATGCAACAAACTCCTTTACAGCTCGGTACTGTAATTGCTAGGCTATACCTATACTGCATATTAAAGCTTTAAAGGAAACATATTTCATTTTCTGGAGAAAGTACTACCCCTCAAAAACAATTCTAGATGTGCCCCTAGTTACCATGCCAGTGGAGTAGTTGGCACTATTCCTGGTACCATTCTTGAAGCTGATGACAATACTGTCCCTGGTACCAGCCCTATGTGCCTATAGTTCTGCAGATTCTCATTATGTCCTCTACGCACTGTTAGAAAAATCATTTGACTACACTCCTGACGTTACTGATGTAGAGGCAGGGATGACAAAGACGATAAAGGGAACCAGCTCTTGCCCAAGGGCCAGCTCTGTTGGTCTCTGCACCTCGGGAGGATCATACTTTCCAGTCCCTGCTCAAAGACTATGCAGAAGTAGAGCTGGCCCAGTGACACGGCCGGGTTGCAGCATTCATGCCTCCCTACTGCCATGCTGGTGACCTGAGGTTCAGAAACAGACTCGAGTCGCTCGGGGGTCAATCAGGAGAGGAAGATTGGTGTCCATAGGACAGCTCTCTTCCCTCGGTGGGGATCCTGTGACTCACGCCACTTCCACCTGGAGGAATTCAGATGGCAGATGGCGTGTACTCTTGCCATTCAGGGAAGGGCCAAGCGTTCAGGCGCTGAGGGCACCTCAGCAGAAGTGGGCAGACGCACGCCGTGCTCACTGCATTTCCAACCGTGCCTGGGAGAAAATCAGAAGGAGAAATGGAGGCTGGCAGCTGCACCCCCGATCTCAGGGGACTGATGGAGACTCAGGATGGCCGCATGAAATAGGACGGGCTGATACAGCTGCCCAGCCTGCCAGAAGAAATAAAAATCTATATGGAAAAACTAAGCAGAAGCTGTGCAGTTGAGAAGCGGCTCTTTAGAAGATCCCGTCACCAGCTCCCCCAGGCATCTCTCAGATGACCCACTTGACTCCTGCCTCCACCGCCCACCTGACTCCTCCCTTGACTGAGGAATCAGGTTCTGGGTCTCCCCTCTCCTGCTGGCACCTTGCGGGAGGAGGTGGGACCATGGAGATTCAAGTCGGGGTTGGAGCCGGCACTGGGTGTGGGCTTCAGCCACTGGGGTCCCGTTGCCTCCCCAGTAGCTGGGTTTTGCTTTTTCCTCTTGCTCCCCCGATGCAGGATGTGCAATGCTGTCCAGTGCACGGCATGCACGCTTCTGCACACATCCACAGGATGGCTGCCTGATGTCATCCTCTTCCTGGTCCCCCGACTGCAGTGCACCCAGTCTCCACTGGTCGCCACTAGTGTCAAAGGACATAGAACCCAACTGCCCCCAGGAGAGAGAGCAGTCCATCAGGCGCTCAATCTTCTCCTTCCCCAGCCAACCCATGCCTCCCGGGCTCATTCCTGAACCCTGGTCGCCGGCATGGCACGAGGTAAGGCAGATGCCTCAGCCCTGGTAGTGTTATTGCTCACTGTACTGGTGACCCAGGTTTGAGAAAGGACTTGTGTCACTTGGGGATCAGTTGGGAGGAAGGATAGAGTGATCCATGTCCAGCACCCTCCCTCGGGTCAGCTGGGAAGGGAGGGAGGGAGGATAGAGTGTCCCATGGACCGCACTCCTCCCTCGGGAGGAGGTGGAGGGGACACACAGTGCCCATTAGAAGTTGGCCACCTGGGCGGAAGCCAGGTGACTGCACAGTGAGATTAGCTCAGTAAGAAAGGGCCTGCCACTGGATGCTGATACGCTACATACGTGCCTCCTGTATGCTTATGCAGCATATCTTTGCACTATAGGTGGCCGGGAGGACCCCTCCCAAATACACTGGCTGACAGCCACACCCTCTACATGCCCTGCATACCACTGACTCGGCACTGTCTTTGATATATCTGTATTTTGCTTTGGGGGAGGTGGACTTCTTCCCAGCTCAGTGATGGGTGGGGAGATCTGTGTGGGACCATCCGGATATGAACAGTGTAAGCCTTAGGGAAGTGGGGATGGGGTTGATAGGTCCAGCACAGAAGAGGCCAAACAGCAAAACTAGAAGATAACCAGTTGGTGAAAAAAAAATGGCTGCGTTGAAGTACTTTTCACATTCCACCTACACCTGTCTCACTGGTATCCCCTTTGCAGCCCACCATAGAGAACACTACAGTGGTAGTATGAAGTAGGATGATTTGGTGCCTCGTGTAGAGACATGTTTGGCACCAAAGCTCAGATGGCATTCCTGCATGCAATCTATAGGAAATGCAGTGTTATAATTATGGCTGGAATGATAATTCTAAGGTTCCCAGTAATGTACGGTGTGCACCACGAGATGGGCCCTTAAGCATTTGTTTACATCAGAAGTAACAATGAAGTATTACACAATGGTACAAGTGTGTTGCACGGTAACTGAAGAAATGAATGCCTAGAAACACGATCCACGGGGATGCCTATTGTCTGGGAGGATGTGGGATTTGCACAGTTTTTCTTTAATAAAAATGAAAAATGGTTGGCCTAATAGTATAATTTATCCGGACCTCAGAGTGATGTCTTTTATGGTATAATGGACTCTGAGCCTGAGGTTTGGGAAAGAGGACTGTGAAGGGAAACTGAGGCAGTTCTGTCTGCCCAGATCTCACAAGAGAAGTCGCTTATATCATAAGAGACACCCTCAGAAAGCCCTACTAACTTACAATAAATCACTCGAGTTTCGCCCAGTGATTTATAATAAGTTTATAGTCTCTTAGCACTGTATTTTACTACGTTGTCCTCCCCGGTGCTGAAGTGGAGTGCTCCCTTACAAGAGCACAATGTACACTGGACACCAGGTAATGTAGCTCAGTGTGCTAATTGGCTGAAATTGTGTTAGTGATTTATAATATAGCATGGCGCTTGACATTTGCTCTGCTGGCAATCTGGGTTTGGGAACAAGCTTAAGTTATCGAGACAGTCTGGAGGAGGAGGAGGAGGAGTGAGGGTCCCTGAGGGGTGCTGTCCTCCGAGGAGGGAGGCAGCGAGCTTTGCAGTGAGATTGCCACCTGGGAGCCACAGGTGGCTTTGCAGTCACAGCTACTTGCAGAGGTGGGAGACATCACTTGGCAAGGCACATGTATGCTTTTAATGTGCTCATGCACAGTTCACCCGGATTTGCAGGGAGACGATGCAGTGGAAGATCCCAGTTGCAGCAAGATGAAGCCTGCTTCCCTCACAGACCCTGTGCTGTCAACTGGAGGAGGCATGGAGAACTTCCTTTCCCCATCATGAGGGTTATATCGTGGGAGATGTGAAGGGGTAAGACTCAAAAATGACTGGTGATTGTCCTAGAGGGAGGCCTGGCTGAATGGGGCACGCTGGTAGCTGGAGGTTAAAAACCTATATTCAGGTGTGGAGATGGGCAGGAAGGAATTCCAGAGCATCCATTGGACTCTTGCCTCCAGTGAAGGTAGGGCAGACCTCAGGCACCTGGTGGTGGATTGGGCAAAAGTGCTTGGCGGTGTGAGGCCTCGACTTGCCACTGCGTCCCTGTGCCAGGTTGCCATCACGTTCAGACCCTATCAGGGTGGAGGGTGTGGGGAGGGCAGAAAATGGAAAAATCAGTCCTGATTAACCAGATGACAGCCTCCGGTCCTCGTCACCACAAAGCCCTGGAAAGTGTCCACACTGACCCGCAGCACCTGAATACATAGTTGCACCTTGGGTGCTTCCCCTGGAAGGGAGGTACCCACCGACAAAGGGATATGATGGGTTACCGGGGGGCTGCTAGTAGGTGTGGTGGATGGCGACAGGGGACGGGTATGGCGGCTGCGCAGAGCCCGAAGGACTGGCTGGTTGGGTACCTGGGGAAAGGGAAAAAAATTATGAAAAAATGCAAAACTCATTACTCACCATTCCTCTTTCTTTTATGTACAATGAAGATGATCAGAAAAATCACATGACAGAGGCCCAGGCGGCGACAGTGACCATGAAAAGAATGGGAACCCCAGCAGATCTGAAAGCACTAAGATGAGAAAATGGAATTACCCCATGGACTCAAAAACAAAATACATCACAATCCCATGTTATTTTGCATTCTGTTTTCCATAGAAATGTGTAAGAAAATGCCTCACATGTTTAGCAAAACAGCGAACATGACAGGGCTAGAGAAATGATGATGGGGAAAAGCCAGGAGACATTGAGACCTGCGCTAAGGCTAGGAGATGGAGGTGATGGGAAGAATTTTTAAAACTTTTTCTGCTCCTCCAAGTCATCAGCTAAAATCTTCTTCCACCTCTGCCAGTGTCACCTACTATCCACCAGTGTCACCTACTCTCCGCCAGTGTCACCTACTCTCCATGCGTCACCTACTCTCTGCCAGCTGTCACCTACTCTCCTCCAGTGTCACCTACTCTCTGCCAGTGTCATCTACTCTGCCAGTGTCAACTATTCTGAGCTACAAAGCCACACTTCAGTGTCCTATGGAACCCTGGGCAGCTGCAACACACCACGATGGTCCTTTTGCTTTACTCACCCTCTTGATACATAGATACATAGACAGTGTCGGCAGATAAGGGCCTATGGCCCACCCAGTCTGCCCATTTGAGCTTGTAAGTTCAGTTTGTTTTCCTAGAAGTCTGTTGCCTCTTACCCCTGACCTCAGAATTCCTTTATGTCTATCCCATGCATTCTTAAATCCCATGATTGTTTCAGCCCCCACCACTTCCTCTGGCAGGGTGTTCCACTTGTCCACCACCCGTTCTGTGAAGAAATTCTTCCTCACGTTTCCTCTGAATCATCCTCCCTCCAACTTCATCCCATGCCCTCTAGTCCTGGAACATCTTTTTCGCTTAAAAATAGTGTATTCCTGCACCCTGTTCCTCCCTGTAAGATACTTGTATGTCTCTATCATATCCCTCTCTCTCCCTCTCCTCCAGGGAGTACATGTTCAGTTCCTTCAACCTGTCCTCATAGGACTTGTTATGCAATCAATGCACCATCTTTGTTGCCCTCCTCTGAACCTTCTCTACCCTGTCTATGTCCTTATGTGGGTATGGTCTCCAGAACTGTACACGTACTCCAGGTGGGGCCTCACTAGTGTCTTGTATAGTGGAATTATGATCTCCCTTTTCCTGCTGGTGATGGCCCTGCCTATGCATCCCAGCATCTCATTTGCTTTACCTGCTGCCTTGTCACTGTTCCCTGCCTTGAGGTCATCAGAGATGATAACCCCAAGATCCCTTTCCTGCTTGGTGCATGCTATATCCTCACCCCCCAACTGTTATATTGTACGCCGGGTTTTTGTGCCCCATATGCATTATCTTGCACTTCCTTGCATTGAATTTCAACTGCCAAACCCTGACCATTCTTCAAGTTTCTGCAGTTTTCTTGAGGTGGAGTTCTGCCTGCAGTTCCACAGCAGAACACCCCATATATCCAGTCACCATAGCAGAGCTCCTCCCGCATCCCCCTGGACTTAGTGGATACGAGTCTGAGATGGCAATGGAACACAGAGATTTTAAGTTACTTGTTCTGGGTCACACAGTATACAAGTGGTGGTTGTGGGGTCGCTGGGTCTCTAGGTTCCCAGTTCTGTGCTCTGACCACTAGGCAGGACTGTTTCCTTTAGCCTTATGTTGGTATGAGCCTGGCTCCTGGTGTGGAACACCCCAGTACTGCAGTTGCTGTGTTAGTACTAAGTATGGCTCAGGTCCCTAGTGTGGGACACCCCTGGACTGCACTGCAGTGTCAGCATTGGGAGTGAACCCAGATCCCCATTGTGGGACACCCCTAGTACTGCACTGCAGTGTCAGCATTGGGTATGAACCCAGATCCCCATTGTAGGGCACCCTCTAGTACTGCACTGCTGTATCAGCGCTTGGTATGAAGCCAGGTCCCAGTGTGGGACATCCTATAGTACTGCACTGCAGTGAGGTAAAGCATGAACCTGAATCCCTGGTGTGAGGACCCCATCTCTCCCCAAGTACTGCATGGTTATTAGTGTTGGGTATGGGCCTCAGTCCCTGGTGTTGGACTCCTCAGAACTGCACTGTTATTAGTGTTGGATGTGGTCCTTGGTTGCTGGTGTAGGACCCCCAGTGCAAGATATGAGCCCCAGTCCCTAGTGTGGCACACACACACACACACACACACACACACACACACACACACACTGCACTCAGTGATGGGTCTGAGTCTCAGTCCCAGAGAACCACAGCACAAAAGCAAATGAGGCAAGGTTTACTTGAAAAGGAAATCGACAAGAAAGCCTGGTTTCAAAGAAATACAAATCACACATTCCCCAAAAATACAAAGCATCATGGGACATATATGCAAATCACCATTACAATTTAAATTGGTTATGCTTTAAACCCTCTCGATTTAGGAATGGCTATTGATTGGCTCCACCACAGTGAGCTGCGAGTGCTGGCTGGAGGATCTGCTTACCTCTCGGCGGCTATAATCGTGCAGTACCATTACTTCCTCGGCTTCCACTGGCACTACTCAACATATCTTTAATCTTTTATCCTTCTTGTCTCTTATTAAAACCTTGACTTTGTCAAGCTACGATCTAGAAAACTCACAATCTTACCTCGAGACAAGGAGGCTCTGCTTACAGACATGTTGAGCTTCACTGACACAGGGAATCATGGGTAATGTTACCCACTGAGACACACTGACACAGGGAATCATGGGTAATGCTACCCACTGAGACACACTGACACAGGGAATCATGGATAATGTTACCCACTGAGACACACTTACACAGGGAATCATGGGTAATGTTACCCACTGAGACACACACAGGGAATCATAGGTAATGTTACCCACTGAGCCACATTGACACAGGGAATCATGGGTAATGTTTGCACTGAGGCACACTTACACAGGAATTCATGGGTAATGTTACCCACTGAGCCACATTGACACAGGGAATCATGGGTAATGTTACATATTGAACCACACTGACACAGGGAACTATGGGTAATGTTACCCACTGAGTCACACTGACAAGGAATCATGGGCAATAATATCCACTGAGTCACATGACACAGGAAATCATCGGTAATGTCATCCACTGAGCCACAGAGATACAAGGTTTTATGGGTTATGTTACCTACTGAGTTACACTTACACACAGAATCCTGGGTAATGGCATACAGAGTCACACTGACACAGGGAATCATAGGTAATGCTACATAACAGGGAATCATGGATAATGTTACCCACTGAGCCACATTGACACAGGGAATCATGGGTAATGTTTGCACTGAGACACACTGACACAGGGAATCATGGGTAATGGTACCCACTGAGTCACACTGACAAGGAATCATGTGTAATGTTACCACTGAGACACACTGACACAGGAATCATGGGTAATGTTACCCACTGAGTCACACTGACAAGGAATCATGGGTAATAATACCCACTGGGTCACATGACACAGGAAATCAATGGTAATGTCATCTACTGAGACACAGCGTTTTATTGGTTATGTTACCTACTGAGTTACACTTACACACAGAATCCTGGGTAATGTTATACAGAGTCACACTGACACAGGGAATCATGGGTAATGTTACGCACTGAGGCACACTGACATGGAAGAGTAGGTTATGTTATTCACTGAGCCACAATGAGCAAGGAATCATGGGAAATTTACCAGAGACACACTGACAGAGTCAGTTCTGCACGGACAGCTCAGTAATTAACCACTTACCTCCATTGAGCGCTGATGTAAACATGCTGTCTGTGGTTTCAGTAGGCTGTGTAGAAACTGAATCTAGGAAGAAAAATCCACAGCTTTTGATACTGAAACTGAACAGAGTCTGGTTTCTGGACCACTGACAGACTAGAAGGTATGTGCAAAGTTTTAGAGGTGAGGTTGTCAGTTCCAGGGAAGGGGAAGCAGACACAAGCATTCATGCACCCACATTCTGTCGAGTCAGAGACCACCACTGGTGTTCCCATGCAAGGTCAGATGTCGCCCGTAATCCCAGCTGGTGGGCAGCATGCAGCTGCTGCTTATAGTTGGGGAAAGGAAAACAAAGTTGGGGGGTCCTTACACAATAAAAATCCGCAAAAGCAATGAAAAATAAAAGTTACATCATCACGAAACATAAAATTTATTTTTCACGTGAAAAGAATCTAAATATTTTAACACTCGGCTGCCAGCCCGGTGGCACTGAGGGCTGAGTGTGGATGCCTTACCTCACGCTACGCTGGCAACCCATGTTCAGGAATGAGCATGGGCTGCTGGGAGTCAGTAGGGAGGAGAAGGATCGGCGTCAAGGGACTGCTCTCCGGGAGAGGGGTGCCAGTGGTTGGCGATGACTGGCTCCCTAGCGGAGGCTGGGGCAGTGCACTGACACTGCAGAAGTGGGTGGAGATGGTGCCAACACCTGGCAGCCCATGCGGGTGCGTGCATGCCCCCTTTGCTGGCATCACTGCGCCCCATCTCAAGGGACAAAAACGGAGGAGAAACTCATTGCTGCAGTGCATGAAGGGAGGAGCCTCGCAGGTTCCCTCCTGGCTAGCCATGGTGCTTGCCATCTGGATCCGGTCTCGGCGGGGGTTGGAGAACCCGCTGGCCCCACGAGGGCAGTAACCCCTGGGGGTATGGGTCAGCGCCAGCTGGTGGATGCCAGGGAAGGCGCTGGGGCTACCTCAGAGGTAGGGGCCGTAGCAACAGGAGCATAAATTACTAACAAAAAATATGTAGCTTTTTTTTTGAATATCCTGTTTATTAAAAGTTTTCTATCACAGAGACATATACATACAACATATAAGAGACAACTAACACAAACACACTAAAATCCCAGTTATATCATTAATATCTATCAAATTCCTTTTACAAAGATGCAGTCAGTGTGCATTACAATCCATATTCTCAGACAAATTCAGATATCCTTAGTTAATCATATAATATTAAGTACAGAGACAATCAGGCAATCTCCACCATTCATGTTATACAGGAAAATATGGCCATAGGTACCTGATAAACCGTAAGCAGGCGCTGATATTTCAACAGGAGAGGGCATACCCATAGACCTAACCACCACTCTGGGACTTATATGTCCACAACAAATGCCATGTATTATGATGTCGACAGGCAGCCAGAGCAGATGAAATCTAAGGGATGCATTTTCCTCAGTTATAAAACAAAAGGACACTAATACAGTGTATGTAAAACATATTAAATCAAGCCAGTCTGTTGATGCAGTGGTGATCCTATGGTTCGTGACACCAGCAGCCCTTGATTGTCAGTGGTATCGGGCCATCATTGGCTGGCCGTCAGTGGAGACATTTCTTGGAGGAAGGTAGCCTCCTCTGCCACAATATTGCCAGCTGAGTGACCTCAGGTGGTACTGCAGCGGAGGACCATCAGGAAGAGGTGGCTGCAGGTACCGATGTGTGGTACATCACACGTGCTGCCTCAGGACTGGTGGGAAGAAAAGGAAAAAATGGGCCCTGGCAGAAGGGCTAAGCATCCCTGGTATATCCTGTCCACCTACCATCGACCCAGCTTTCTCATGAAGGGTTGGTAAGAATCTTCTCAAGGAGTGTCCCTACCCCACCTGGAAAGGGTTATCCATGGCACCACAATGGCCTGGAACAGCCACTATAAGTGGCAATGGGTGAGCACAGGTGCCAGCGAGAAGGGCATAAATAGAATGAGAAAAAGACAAAGCATTAAATCAGAACTGAGCTGTGCCTAACAATATTTTAAGTTTTTCAGTGAAGTCTGAGGATTGTTAAATTCGCTGCTGCTGCAGAGGGAAGCCCAGTAGCTAATGTCCTTGTTGTACAGCAGAACCACAAGATCTTTCCCTGAATAAAGTGAAGGGAGTAAATGACAGCACCTTCCACGGGTTTACTTGCCTGTATTTCCAGTTTCAGGAGTTGGAGTCCACAGTGTGTTGTTGGCCTCGCTGAGCACAGCTGTTAGTATGAGCCCTAAAACACAAAGTTCACCATTATTGCGTTTAGAGAGGAATGTGAGGTATTATGGGATGGTGAAAGAAGGGCAGGTGCTAAGCAGGATACTCCTTAATAGAAATAGATGGCAACAGATGCCAGTTACAGTCCTTCCACTAATGTACCAACGTCCCCCACCCCTCTGCCCTCCCCAAGGGCCTGAAAATCCTTCACTTAAACATCTGCAGTCTTGGGTCAAAATTTACCTTTACATCCTATGATAATGTCTCTCACACCTCATATACTAATTTTAATGGAGACTTGGTTAAATGCTAAAATACCTGATCTCGCCATTAATATCCCAGGATATTCCATAATCAGGCAGGATAAGGGTGGCGGAGTAGCCTTGTATATCCTGTCCTCGCTTCAGTTCTCAACCATTCTATCATCCTCATTACACTCCGCCTCTGAAGCACTTGTAGTAAACATTACCTTGCCTTTTCCTCCCTATCTTCATAGCTGGCATCTCACTGTCGACCTGGCTCCAAGGCATCCGATAATTTGGATCTCATTACCTCCATAACCTCCCTCTCACATAAAGGTGAGCTATACATCCTGGGTGATGTAAACTAAAACCGGCTATCACCAGCAACTGCCAAGACACAAAATGACATCATGGCCCTCAATCTCTCCCACTCATCCTGGAACCCCCACCTAAATCATAAAACTCTTAACCACTCCCTGATAGACTGGGCTCTCACCCCACTGAGTCATTAAATCAGGTATCCTCCCGGATGCCCTCAGTAATCATCACCCAATCTTCGTAGTCAGGAAAGTCCATAGACCAAAACCACCTCACAAAATCCTGCAGCTCCACTCCTTCAGCTCCTTAGACCTTAATCCCCTTCTTAATGAACTGGCTAGCTCACATTGGTCCCCTATTGCCTTTGCCCTTCTATTGACCAAGCCCTCACTTATTTTAAAGATAAATTTCTAACTAAATGGAACTCCTACGCTTCATTCAGATGCACTAGAGTTCATGGTAACCATCATCCCTAGGTCCCCATGAGTTACTGACCTGTCTCAGGGAACAGGACAATGCTTGGAGGAAACACAAGGCCTCCCAGCTTCCCCTACATCATGCCAGGTATAGCATGTAAAGAAATGCCTGCACAAAAGCTACCAGACTTGCCAAGTCTGAATAGTTTAAATCACCTTTTCTCAATAACATCAATTCCCCTCCAAATTCAGGAAAGTAGTCCACGTCCTATTCTCCCCCCTTCACATCCGCCTCCCGTGCTTAAAATAAACAACTCATTGGTCTCGAACCATGCACAGTGGCTCAAGAGTTTAACTCCTATTATACCTCCTGCATCACTGCACTTCTAAAGTCCCTCCCTCTAATCTCCCTCCTCATCTCCCACACCCAGCACTGAACCTCTACATGCCCAGACTTCCTTCCTTCTCTTTTCTGCAATCTTTCCGGAAGAAACTCTAATGGCCCTTCTCTCTCTTAATGCTTCCAAAGGCTTCTCACCGGATCAACTTGACCCTAAACTCCTCTATCTTTCAGCTTCTGCTATAGCTACCCTCTCTCCTTGATCTTAAATCTTTCCTTTTCATCCTCATCTGTCCCTTCATCCTGGAAACATGCAGTGGTCCTCCCTCTCCCAAAGGGTGGTGACCCTTCCTCCCCTACAAATGTTACGCCCAATCTCCCTACTCTCTTCCGTTGCTAAATTCAAGAACACCTGGTCCTCTCACAGCTAACCTCCTTCCACGATGACTCTTCCTTTTTACCTCGTTCCAATCTGTTTTTCAGAAGAACCATTCCACTACCACTTCCCTACTCAGGCTCACTGACTACATCCTCACTGGGTTGGATAATGGGCTCATTACCTCTGTCATCTTTGTTGACCTCGAAGGCTTTCTACACAGTCTCCCATGCCCTACTTCTTGACTTCCTTATGGCTGCTGGGTTGTCTACGTCCTGCCCAAAACTGGTTTAGAGCTTACGTCTCAGGCAGAACACAATCAGTCAAGATCCAGGATACAATCTCTCCCCCTCTCTATTTCCACAGGAGTCCCACAGGTCAGTGCTTGACCCATTCTCTTCTCCATCTTCCTAAATGACTTGCTCTCAGTATGCTCCCCTTCCACCTCTATTCATATGTATGCTGACGACACTGTCCTGTTCTCTCTGGTAAATGCCCTGCTGATGTTGCAACCACCCTTCAACTTGACTTCCACCAGGTTCAGTTATGGTTTGCCTCACATCAACTATTCCTAAATGCCAAAGACAGTCTCTGCCTTTGGCACTAGGCAGAGACTCTCTGGGCTCCACCCTTTACCGTCTTTCCATACCCTTGATGGGACAATATTAGAGGACACCTCCTCATTCAGATACCTTGGGGTTTGATTGGACCAACACCTCAAATTCTCTGGCCATATTGACACCATCCTGAAAAAATTGCACCCCAAGCTTGGTGCTTTTAGGAATTGTAGTTGCATCCCTCTTTCAGCATGGTGGGAACTAGTCCAGAAGATGATCCTCCCATTTTTGACTACTATGATGTAGTCTATGATGCCGCTCCCAAATTCTCCCTAACCAGACTGGACACTCTAACTCCTTCTGTCGATTTGCCCTTGATGCTCCATCATGCACTCATCACTGTGACCTCTACCATGCCATTTCCTTCCCTGCTTGCCAACAGGTGCCCCACTCATTGTGCCAAACTCACTTCTAAATGTTGGTTAGGGAACTTCCCTCCTACCTCTCATACTCACTCTCTTCCCCACCTCTCCCTCCTACTCCCACAGATCCTCTGACACTCACACTTTGTTGGTCCCCATCATTCCACTCTCATTGGTCAGTCAGGTTTTACCCATCATTTCCGAAAATCTGGAACTCCCTCCCCCACCAAATGCCTCCTCCTCCTCCTCCCTTGCCTCTGCCTTACATAACTTTCTCTCATCTAACTGCTTCTGCTTTAACCCTCCTTAACTGTCCTCCTGTGCCTCTGTTCCTCTCGTGACTCACATCCCTATTAAACCTTCCACACCTCCCGAGCCTGCTTCTCAGCACACTCTCCTCTCCTTTCACCGCTGTGTACTGTGTTCCTCAGGTATGCCACTTGTAATTAAATGCATATTTCACAGGTATGATATATTTAATTGTATGTTATGTTAAAAATGCAACTGTATGATTATTTATGATATTTTTAACTGTATGTATTGTTACAAATGTAATTGAATGTTTAATTTCTTGTATATTTTAAATGTTAAACTGTATGTCTAATTTTTCATCCAACTGTACCCCAGGTTGCACGGAGATGAGCAACTTGTTGTTCAGTGAGCCTTCCTAGTGAAACATTTCAATAAATAAATAAATAAGAATACACAGACAGGGAATGATGAGAGAAAGAGGAGGAGGAGGAGGAGAGAAGAAAGCAGAGGTGGAAGAGGAAGAGAGGAAGAGAGAGAGTGTGGGGAGAGGGAAGAAAGAGAGGAAAGAAAGGAAGAGGGATGGAGAGAGAAGAGGAAAATGGGAGGAGAGGGATGAGAGAGACAACGAGGAGGCGGAGGGAGGAAGAGAGGCAGACATATACTGTTTCTACAGGATAGGTAGGTAGAAACATAGACTGACAGATACTGTCTGTAAATGAAGATAGATAGATGACAGACAGATAGACAGATACTGTTTGTAAGATAGATATAGACAGACAGATAAGCCTGTAAGATATATAGATACTTACTGTTAGATAGATGAGACAGGCAGAGAGATACTGTTTGTAGATGATGGACAGACACATATATAGATAGATACTGTCTGTAGATAGACAAACAGACAGACAGACAGACATATACATAGACAGATAGGCTGCAGGCCCCCAACATAGCAGCAAGGTGTCCACTTGTGACACCGACATCCTGAGTTCTGGAATGGACTCGGGGTCAGAGGCTGGAGGGGATAGAAGGACTGAGCATCTGAGGGACAGCTCTCCTTCTCCAGGGAGGGGGTGGTGCCTGGCGCTCTGTGGACCCCTGGCAGAGGCCAGGGATCCGCCGCAACCAGTGCTTGGTCACGTGGGAGGAGTAACAGACATTCTGCTGTATGTACCTTACGTCATGTCTCCTGGGAGGAGAGTTAGCATCTCAAAATGCTGCCTGTTCTGAGAATGATGTCTGACTCCCAGAACCACTGCACCCTCTGAGGCACCCAAACCCCAACCAGGGTGGTAGTCCATTGGATGACCCTCCCCTCAGTCCCACTGGTGGGGGGGTAAGCCTAGGGAGCTCTGCCAGCAGCGGTGATGCTGCCAGCAATCTGGACGTGTTTCTGTGGGAGGGTTGTCTTGTTGGCCCCACCTTGGGGCACGGTAGGGCAGATTCAGTGGACGCGGCTGCTCCCGGGAGGGTGGGTGGTCCGGTGAAGTTGGGGATGAGCTACAGGGCAAGTCAGTGCCAAAAACAAAACAAAAAAGACAGACAGACAGATCGATATCTGTTACATGTCACAAACCGAAGACATCCTTGGATGCTGCTCTTCAGGTCATTAAGGATTTGGTGTTTTCTCTAACTACAGCTTGAATGTGGACCTAAGACTTGGTTAGCCCATTGCATGAGTATATTCTTACCAATCTTTTATTCTGTATAATACCTTTGGATGGTTACTGCTAGTTTTGATCACAATTGCAGACACAGAGAGGGTATACAGGAAACAACTGCTAACTGCTTCTATGGGAAAAAGTCCCACCCAACCATGCAATAAATATATTTATAAAATGGCAAGAAAAAATCTAGACATTTCATTGCCTGAGAGGCATCACCTGACTGTGCATTAAATCTTTATGAATACACAATCAGGTGCGAATCTCACTTTCCTCCTCCAAAAATTATAAGTGTGACAAGCCCTCCAGGGTATGTATCATAGGATTTTAATGCACTTCATGGGGCACAAGGACACTTGGCCTTCAGCCTCATGCCTTACTCTACCCCTGAAGCATGCATTTAAATCCTGTAATGCATACACTGTATATATAAAATCTTGGACATCTTTTGTTTGATATAATACAGTTGGATGATTATTGCTAGTTTTGATCACGGGTGCAGATACAGAGATGGTATACAGGAAAATAACTTTTTTTCAAACTCTATTTCTGTGCTTCCTTACCTCCAGACTCTCTCCAGCATGGGCACTCAGTTAGCGGCTCTTCCCATCCTGCCTGAAGCATGGTCCGCTCAATTCTGGGGGGCCATCCCTAAACTCCCTGGCGGCTATTGCCCGTATCCCACCCGGGTCTGTGTCCTCTGGGAAAGGACCACCACTCTTACCAGTGCCCTAGCTATAGGATTGGAAGGGCAGCCAAACACAGGGAGGATCTGGGTTGAGCGTCCTGATGCCCGGCGGTGGGCGTGGGGCCGTTACTACTGATCCGCCTTCGCCTACTGGGGGAGGATTTTCTACGTAGTTTCCCCAGATGAGGGCTGTGCACTGTCGCTCAACCCATTATGTGTGCACCCACACACGTCGAGAGGGTGACCGCCCAACGTCTGCCCCTTGCTAAGTCCCAGTGACTTGTAGTGCACCCAGCCACTACTAGGTGCCACTACATGTGTGGGATGTTCCCTGTCCCTCCCAAGAGGAGAGCAGTCCTGTGGACAGTCAATCTTCTCCTTCCCACTGACCCCGACGGCCTGAGCTCGCCTCCTGAACCCGGTCGCCAGCGTGGCGTCCAGTGCCTCAACCCTCAGTGCCACTGGGCCGACAGAGAAATAACTAGTCCCATCCATATAAAGAATAAATATATATAGTCAGTATATTTATACATATATATTTATTTATATTATATGTATATGTTTGCATATAAGGACTATGTGGGGGTGTGTGAGTGTATGATAACCCATTTATCTGTACAGTTGCCTGTGACCTCAGGTAACCTCATGAGTGGCAAAGCCACAAGACTGCAGTGGCCAAAGTATTTAATTATAAACCAGGAGATCTAAGGCTTTGATTCACCTTCGTGTAAGGGAAAACAATTCAAAGATATGAGATGGTACAAACACGCATAAAAAGTTTCAAAGTTTATTGACACCAGAAACAAAACAATTACTATCCTTTGCAGAACTTAGAAACCAATTCGCGGGGTGGAGGCACTGGACGCCACACCTCAATCCTCTGCGCAACGTGGGTTCAGGAAGCGATCCAGGGCCAACAGGCAGGGAGAGGATTGAGCATCTGAAGACAGTTCTCCTCTCCGGAAGGAGGTACCTGCTCGGTGCCTGACTGGCCTCTGGCAGAAGCCAGAGGCATAGCAGGCTTACATGGCTCTGAAAGGTTAGGAATGGCCGGATGTCGGTGGAGATGCCTTGACATCAGAGGCGTAAGCCACTCCCTAGAACATCGGAAAAAAGACCCTGCAGTGCTCCGTGGCAGAGCACCAGGCTAATCTCCAATGCCCCTATCTGACCTGGTATCAGCATCCGGCAGAGACCAAGAAGGACTTTGGGGATGCCCTCACCCGTACCCACCTGGGGATACAGCCACGGCTACATGGGGATGGACTGCACCAGGCACCAGGTAAGAGGGTAGAGACTACAAGGCCCTAGGTATCTCCTGTAGAGTGGGTGCACTGCGGGTAGGGGAGTATAAAGAGTAAGTAAAAAAAAAAAAAGAAACCAATTCCTCATACTCAAATTTCAGTTTTGGTTGTACTTTTGGAGAAGAGACCAAATTAATCGAGAGCTATCCAAAAGAATCCTCTTAAACTCAATACAAAATCCAGAATGGGCACAATTTTTAAAAGTGGCACCACTCAGAAAAGGAGCAAGTCTTCTGTACAAAAGTATCTCGGACTGTGACAGCCCCATAACTTATATCTACTAAAATAAAATGGAAACTAGAATTTAATGTTAAGATTTCAGATTTAGCTTGGGACAACCCTATGGAAAATGCCTAGCAACGTAGTGGGGGAGTGAATGTTAGACTAACTCAGTTCAGAATTTTACATCAGTACTACTATCCACCCTCAAAGGCTTAACAAAATAAGGCATTCAGATTAACGTCAGTGTTGGAGGTGTGGATCGCTACAGGCTAACTCTACGCCTCTTCTGGTATTGCCCTAAAATTCAAATAAAACAGGACAGGCATACCATTTGTCAAAAATTCTGGAGAAAATATTCCCTTTACACTACTCATTTTATACTGGAGGACACTGCTTCACTTCAAAAATATGTCTAGACCATGAATCTGGATATTTACTTTAGCTCTGTCATACAAGAGATTATATTTTCAAAGTTGGAAGGACAAAAATGATCCCTTTGATAAAAGATTGGGTAGACTCCATTGGTACTCTGGCAAACAGTAAAAAAATAACACTACCAATTGTTAAACAAATCAGAATTTATTTGACAAGATATGGGAACCCTTTTTGACAGTTAAAAGCGCCCTTTCAATAGGATTAATAAGTCTTGAACAGTTAGTTTTTGTATTACTCGTGATGAACTAAAGGCATTGTAAGGTTTTTTTCTACACCGTTTGAGTGTGTGGAACCTAAACATTATCTTGATTATCTGTATATGGTATGAATATGTTTTAAAGTTTAATAATTTTATTGGAAAGAGAGGTTTTGAATCCTTTCATACAGCCTACGGAATCACAGTGTGACCTAGTTTTTTCTTAATTGTTTACAAACTGGTGAATGGAAAAGGCCTACTGAGCTAAATATTGTGTTCAGGTGTGACTCAGGAAGGGGATTAGAGAGAGTGAAGTATAATTATTAAAAATGTTTTAAAAGAGCTGTTGTACAATAAGACCAGAAAGGACAAAAATGTAAAAGGTAGAAAGTACTATTAGCTCTGGCATCAACTGGCTCCCTGTTCAATTAGTTCCCCAAACTGCACCCCTGGAGTTTATTTTATTAAATTTGTACTGGGGCAAATTGTCCAGGAACAATTTGTACAGGGGCCAGCTGACACCAGAGCTAATTGTACAGCATGAGTTGTTGCAGAGCGGATTGACTGGGATGAACTGACATGTAGCTGTCGCTCCTGCTCTATCGGAGTAAATTCAGATAATGTATGACTTCTACAGGATCACATCCAGCCTCAGTGCCATTATATGGAGGAGCCATGCTGTCCACCTGTTCTTTAAGGTTGGAAGCTTATTTGTAGTTTGGCTCTCATTTCTTCCAGTCTGTAGATATTAAGTACCATGCCTTCCCCATTGTGTTTGTATTGGGGGTACAGGAGTTAACCATAACCGTGTAATAACTTTATTTACTACTGTGAGTAGGATCGTAAGAGATAATAGTATGTGTTTTGCTATATATGGAAGGATATTGTAAAAGTAGCACCACTTCCAGGGATAGTGTCCCTTACTCAGGGTCAGGGTCTGCATTGTCTTTTCCACTATGGACCAAAAGGGTGTTAACCACGGGTAAGACCACAGAATGGGAGCTGTGTGTGGCCATGTCATGGCCACATTGTCTCAGCAAGAACCATATGTGGTGTTCTAAAACAACTCACCATCTTCCAGCCAAATCCCCCACACACACACCAAATGTAGGAATTTGTGACTTTGTATTGTCTACCCAGATAGTGGTCTAGTGGTCCCTTCTTTGTCTGTGATGATGGTAGCTCAGCTTCCCAGTTGGACTGGATCCATGTTGGTTCATTTCCCTGCTAGCAGAGCTTGATAACATCAGGAAATAAAATGTAACCTGTTGTAATTATTCAGTTCTAAGTCTATAAATTGGATTATAGGGCACACACTCTATCTGTGAACTGTGTCCAAGCTTACTCATAAAGATATGCTTTAATTTGAAGATATCTATACTGGTCACTTCTGTCTAGCTGATACTCTATCTTAAATTGGTCGAAGGAGTTCAGACTGCCATTTAAAGAAACCATGAGGCCTGAGCTAATCCCCAGTGATCCATTGCTGAAATTTATGGTCCAACAGAGCTGGGAGAATGCCCGGATCCACAGCAGGTTTATTGAGCCATATGGCTCCTCTAAGGTGTTGTTTCTGGGATAAAACGTTTTGCCATCTAGCGAGTACCCCGAGTGAGACCACTATGAAGTTTGTATTTTTAATTAACTCTGTATTTCTTCCTTCCGTCATTTGCATGAAAACAAGATCTTTGTTTCTTGAGAGTTCATCAGCTCCTATTACTTCTTCCCCATCTGATGTCCTAATACTGTGCTTGTGACATCACAGTTATTCCCATGGCAACAGGCTGTGATATCACAACAGAGGATAAGGGTTTCAAGTGCAGAATAAGCTGTAGGGGCAGATGAACTTTTCTTTAACTTGGTGTACTTTCCCCTTGTCCAACTGGCTCCCATTGGTCCCACCCCACTTACCCCACCACCACCCACATTCTCTGAACTTACCTCTCTTCCTGGTGTAACCCCTTGCAAATGGGGTTCTTAATGTGTCCTATGCCTGGTTGGTAATCGGCATAAAGCAGCCAGAATGGGGGTCTGTGGAGTGTTTTTAAGGCCTCCGTATACTGTCTCTTTAAGGGCTGCCTGTTGCAGTCGGGATTAGTTAAATTGGGAGGGGTTTGAGTGTTGTCATGCTGGACTCCCGCCGGGCTGCCCGATAATCGCTCCGGTTCTGCCATCGCTAATTGCAGATGGAGCTTTGTTAGAGGATATGTTTGCCTACTGGTTATCTGTTAGAGTAATACTGACAATGTAATGTTCTAACCTGCCTTGCTTTGCAGCACAGAGTTTCGATTGCTTCCTCCATTTTGGTCCCGAACTGTGGAATTGGGCCAATCAGTACCTTGGAACCCCACAGAGTTGACTGACCAATAGAGGAGCTGCTTGTTTGAGAAAGGTATCATGGGCTATAGGCGCTTTTCTGCACCACTAAGTACTGGAGGAAGTGACTGGCAGGCTTAATCAGCCAATTGGATCGGGTCGCCGAGTGGAGAGAATGCCCCAAGCTGTGGAGAGCAGATCGTTGTGGTTGAGTGAAGGAGAGGAGCTGTGTGCTTCTGCGCTGAAGAGTGTTAGCGTGGGAAAGCGTGAAGGCCTAAACAGCCGCTTTTTGTTCGGCTCCAGCGGATGAAACCCGCGCGGGGGTCAGAGGAGGCTGTGCTCTGTACAGCTACCCACCAGGCTCGACCTGAAGGAGGACTGGAGAAAATTGCTGAATCGCGCCGGTCCGAAGACAAGTGGAAGCTGCCGTTGCAACATCTCAGTGACTGTGAGTTTGTGGGAGCATTGGAAGCAGCTGCCTGGTGTGGTACCCCTCTGTTGCTGTTTACCATATAAATGTGTGAGGAGGCTCGAGGAGCTCAAGTTAAGTCCTGCTGCCATTAAAGGACTTTGCCTGTTGCTGTTTACCATATAAATGCGTTGAAGAGGCTCGAGGAGCTCAAGTTAAATCCTGCTGCCATTAAAGGACTTTGCCTGTTGCTGTTTACCATATAAATGTGTGAGGAGGCTCGAGGAGCTCAAGTTAAATCCTGCTGCCATTAAAGGACTTTGTCTGTTGCTGTTTACCATATAAATGTGTGAGGAGGCACGAGGAGCTCAAGTTAAATCCTGCTGCCATTAAAGGACTTTGCCGTTGCTGTTTACCATATACTGTAAATGTGTGAGGAGGCTCGAGGAGCTCAGGTTAAATCCTGCTGCCATTAAAAGACTTTGTCTGTTGCTGTTTACCATATAAATGTGTGAGGAGGCTCGTGGAGCTCAGGAGTAGCCCTGCTGACATTGAAGGACCCCTATCTTGTCTGGAGGTCGTGAGTACTAATTCGGGTAGCTCCCTGTTGAATTGCCACATTGGATCCAAATGGAATTACTGTACTGCTGACTGTTTAACTAACTGTTTCTTTTCTCTGTGTGAAAGGGCCCCTACCAGCTGCCACGGTTTGGACTAGCCACTAGGGCTTGGGTACCCAGGGACGGTAACTTGTAGGGATAGGCCTGTGCACAGAGCCCTAGGTAGATAAGTCTAGTGATAAGCTAATTAACTTGATTCCCCCTGTCCTTGTTGTTTTCCCCTGAATAAATCAGATTGTTTTGTACAGCTACATCTTGGCTATTGTGTACATTAATGGTGAAATGCTGCTTGGTGATTTCAACATAGCTGTGCCTTACTTTACAGGGGTCCCAAAGGGGCTGGATTATATTTTCCGTGGGGTAAGTGTACTGGTGAACAGAATTGTTGGTACCCAGTGTGAGTCACTAGTGGGACGAAAGGGGGTTGCAGTAGCTCAGAGGGCTGTAACCGTGGTAGTCTTTAACTGTGCTAACCCCGACCTCTGGGTGGAGACACCCGTCAACGGATCTGGGCCCCTCAACCTGCCTCTGAGGGGCAGACAGGGGTAGTAGCCCTAAGGGTAGTGTCCCCCTGGGGAGTTACACTTGCACACTGTGGCTTACCCCCCAGGGCTGGGCTGTCAGGAGGGGTTCTACCACTGATGGAGACTTAAGTGGCACCTGCGGTGGGGCTGAGTGTCCTCCTACAGCAGTCAGCATTTTTTTCTCCCAGCCTCATGGGGCTCCGAGAAGAGCTCCTGGCGCATGTGTGTACAATGCACGTCAGGGCATGTTGGCATCCTACCTCCCAGGCCCTTAGCTTTGCTTGCACAACCACCTGTGGTCACCCAGGGGCAAGTAGTGCAGTAGAGTCTGAACTCCTCCCTCCCCAAGGTGGAGAGAATGCTCAGCACACCTCTATCTGCCAGCCCTCTGACAGCTTAGGCTTGTTCTCGAACCTGGGTCATTGGTGTTGCGAACAGTGCGCTTACTGTTGTGCTGGTGGGCTGGCTGGGGTTGACTTCCTCAGTACTAAATGAGGGAGAGGAGAGATCTACAGAAGATACAGCAAATACAAATATAGGTCTAAATATAATGTTTTCCAAAGTTGCTTCAGAGATGTCAGCAGCTCATTAAAATGGCCAGACCCACAGGAACAAAGTTCCACAACCTCTTTAAAACAATTGTCAAGCCAGCCCGGTGGCGCAGAGGGCTGAGGTACTATGTCTTACCTCGCATCATGCCACTGACCCAGGTTCAGGAATGACTTTGGGTCATCGGGGAGCAGCATGGGGAGGTAGGAACAGGTTTGGCCGCTCTCCTCTCCTGGGAGGTCAGCACCCCGCCATAGTTCCACTGCCACTGGGTGGTGGTCTAGTGGCTGCATAGGCAGGAGGGGGTGGCAAGTACTGGGAGGGTGCTTTAGATCACGTGTGCACATGCCTCCACCTGATTGCGTGTCCAAGAAGGGTGGGAGAAAACCGAGGAAAAAAGTCGGGGGTAAAAACACAATTACAGAAAGAGATAAAAAATTGTCAGAGTTCTTGCATCTCAGTCATCTTTATGCGTAGGATGCAGTATAGCATAGTGGTTAAGGGCACTGAGCTGCAAACCTGGGTTTGAATCCCATCAGCCCCACTTGCATACTGTGTGACCCTGAGCAAGTCACTTAACTCCTTGTACTCCCAGGTCACACCTGGAAACAAGCTCCAGCTGAGTGTGCCTTTCCTGGTGAAATAATTTTCCCTTCTCCACTGAATGCTACAGGAGAGTTCCACCAGCTAGAAATGAGTTTCCCCATCTTGAAATCTAGATGTGCGAGTTCCCCAATTAGACATTTCTACTACTGAGGATGAAAATGCCGCTATGAAGAATGAGTATCTGACCCACTCTGCTTCTGTCTCTCTCAGCTGTAAAACAAGCTATTTGTAATGTAATCAACATTTTATATCATGCATGACTAAAAACAAGTTATGTTGACTATGAATGGGAGAACCGTTTCTGTTACGTTTAGATTTTAGAACAACCCACCCAGAACTAATGCCATTTTCTAAAACAAAATTATCAGAACCTTTTCAGGTTCTAATAATTTTAAAACATTGTTTGGAGCTTAATGTACTCTACAGCATGTCTTTATCTAGACATTAGGCTGGTAGTGATGGTAGAAAGACCCAAACGGAGGCTGGAGGTAAGGTAGTACCACTCCAAGTTGGGGTAGAAAGGAAGGGAACATTTTTAACCAGGAGTTGCACACTAAGCCGAAGGTTGTTTCCAGATGCAACCTGGGAGCACAAGAAAGTTAAGTGACTTGCTCAGGATCACACTGTATGCACCTAGGTGGCTGTAGGATTCAAACCCAGGACTCCAGATCTGCAGCTCAGCAGAGCCTTAACCCACTGAGCTATACTGCCTCCTAGAAAGCCCCAAAAGGAGGCTGGTGGGCTGAGATGGTGTAGTTCCACTCCAAGTTGTGGCAGAAAGACCTGAAAGGAGGCTGGAGGTAGTGTACTCACTCCAGATTGGGGTAGAAAGACCCAAAGGGAGGCTGGAGGTAGTGCAGTATGTATGTACAATGAACACCAACAGAATGCTGGGCTGCACTGAGAGGGGAATCTCGAGCAGGAGGAGAGAGGTGGTACTACCACTGTATAGATCACTGGTCAGGCCTCACCTGGAATACGGAGTTCAATTCTGGAGGCCTCGCCTCAGGAAGGACATTGACTGGTTGGAAACAGTACAGAGAAAGGCAGCAAAATGATTCAGGGTCTGCAGTACATGTCCTATGAGGAAAGACTTAGGGAACTGGATATGTGGTCCCTGGAGCAGAGAAGAGAGAGGGGGACATGATTGAAACATTCAAGTACATAAAAGGCATTAACACGGTACAGGCACAGGAACTTTTTCACTTCAAGAAGAGCTCCAGGGCCAGGGACATGACCTCAGGCTGCAAGGAGGAGGTTCTCTACCAACACCAGGAACATTTTCTTCACAGAAAGAGTGGTGGACGCTTGGAACAGCCTGCCCAAGAGGTTGTGGGGGGATTCAAGAATGCCTGGGATAGACACAAGGGAGCCCTGACTACAAGGGCAGCTGGAGTGTCAAAACAGGTATAAAACAAATGGGCTGATTAGATGGACCTAGTGGTCTTCTTCTGCTGTCAACTTCTATGTTTCTGTGTTTCTAGTACCACTCAAGCTGTGGTAGAAAGACCCAAAAGGAGGCTGGAGGTAGTGTAGTACCACTCCAAGTGGTTTTGGATTCCTTTCCCTTCACTGGCAATAGGTTAAGGGTGAACAATGATGGTTTAAACAGTTTTTGTATGTTAAACTAAAGGGTTCGAAAGTTCTGATGAAGCACTAGTAACTAACAGAACCTTTCATGGCCTATAGGAAACTCTTAGAACCTCAGAACATTTTGTGATTCCTTTATCCCTAATGTACCAGGTCTCTTACCAGCTGAAACACATAAAATAAAATGAAACAAAACTCTTACCCACCAAAGACAAGAAACTGCATCTCAGTTGAACTATTCTGGGCAAAATAAATTCTGAAACAAAGATACAATTCGACAACTGCTACCTTCCAAAATAAAAATAAAACAGGAATGCATTTTATGTTCTACAATCTTCCAAACTAAAAATTGGTTGGTTTGCAGAGAATGTGGTGGTGATGATGGAGGATTCACTACATGAATCTAATTTATATGCAACTTGTATTGTCTTGTAAAGTGGGTCCCTACTGCTAGTGAGCTCTAGCAATGGGTCTTAACCTTGGCTAGATATGAAAATGAAAAAAAAAATAAATAATGATAACAGCCACAACCAGGTCTTCCAACAGACAGGAGAAATTATACAGAACATATATGAAATAATGGTTCACTTACATGCCACAATCATGGAAAGTTCCAAAGTCCCTAGCATAATGAGGCAAGGTGTCCCATGCAGGTCTGAGATACAGTGTGAGGAGGCTGACCTCAGCTTCTCTCTTTTCACAGGTTTCTCTATGAGGGCCGCTGCGTTCCTTTTATAGCCTCTGACAGTGATACCCAGACACCTTAAAGGGAACAGTCAGCACTGAAGGGTCCCACACTTCAAGTGTGGGACTGGTCCTAATGTTTTGCTGTGTGCGAAAACATTTTGGTTTACTTTCTGTTTACTGCAGTACAGTAGCTTGTATCAGACTAATTTTGCTTAGTTCTAGGCTGGCATCTTCTGTACCTACAAATTCCAGAATCTCCTGCAGCTGACATCAGAGCATGACTGCAACAGTGTCATATTTTCCTTTCAAGTCTGTTGCTTAAAATAAAACCTACTGAATTGTTTAGTATGTGTTTTTCTTATTGGCTTGCCCTGTGAAACTCACGATATAGTGGGATGTATGTGATGCACTTTAACTGCCACCTTCCCAGGAAGAGAAGTTGGACAGGGTACTAGGGTTGCAAATCATTAAAATGGCCAGTATAGGGGATTTCAGTCTACCTGGAGTAGACTGGAAAATCCCAGCGACCTCCTGCACTAGGGATTAAATACTACTGGATGCATTTCAGGGTGGTTTCCTGGCATAGGGTGTCTTGGAACCCACTAAGGAGACAACTGCATTAGACCTGGTCCTGTCCGACTGCGGGCATGTTCAGGATGTGAAAGTGGAAATGCCACTTACAGGTAATGACTACCACATGGTGTGGTTCCACCTGGACATGGGCAGGGAGATGGTCAGAACCAAGACAAGGATTTTGGATTTTAGAGGGCTGACTTTGCTAAGATGGGAGACATTCTAGTAGGTCACCTTGATGGGATAAGAAGGAGATGAATGTAGAACAGAAATGGGCAATAATAAAGGAGGGTCTGATGAAGGCCACTTGTCAGTGTGCAAAATCAAAATAAAGAAAACTAAAGCCAAAAAGCCCAGCTGGTTGGGAAAAGAGGTGGCAAAAGCAGTAGGTTACAAAAGGACAGTCTTCCAGAGTAAAGGAGGCCAGTGCTCCCGGGAAGGCTGCTGCCACGTGGCCCTCAGGTTCAAGCGGTCCGCTAAGTCAGGTTATGGATACTCAATGTACAGATATCCTCAGTATCCGTATCCCCTCCTCCTCCTCCTCCGCTGCCCACGCCTCAGCCACTGGAGGATTTGAAGGAGACTCTAGCCTCCTGGTGGGCTGAGGTCAAGGCTCAACTCACCAGAGAGGCAGAGTTTCGTCTACCAATGCCGGACCCTTCACAGGATCCCCTGCGTCAGGGCAGAGAGACTCCTTCCCCTTACCAGACACCAGAGATGAACCCTCGGGCACCAGGGGTGGGAGGATACATGTCCCAGAGAGCTTTCCAAAGGGACTGTCCCTCCCTTGCATAGGGAGGAGTCTTCCTCTTCTTTGTCGGAGACCTCCGACTCGGACTCGGGGGTGCTCTGACCTGGATGACGAGCCTCATATTCCAGACCGACCTAGGCCAAGGACCACTCCTAAGTCTCCTCCGGAGGATCTTTCTTTTCTGGAGCTACTGAGAAAGATCCAGGAAGTTTATCAGTGGCAATCTCTGGAGCCAAATCCACAGCGTAAAAGCTCACTGCCCACATGGATCTGCCCAAGACCGCTCTACATTGATTCCACCTGATACAGCCTCACGCCTATCTTGTTTCCACTATTTGGAAACAACCTTCCGTCATTAGCCCCCTTCCTTCGGAAGGTAGATCGGCTACATCAGGCTACTGAGGGAGTAGATTTCTTGAACCTACACCCCAAAGCGGTTCAGTCTTGATTAGCGCTGCTCACGGCTGCTCCTCTAATCCTAAACATCTCAGCTCGTCTCTGCCTGACAAGGAGTCTCGGCTTCTGGACCAATATGGGAAGAAGATCTATGCATCTTCTACCCTGGGTATTAGGGCCCTGAATATGTAGCACATATGGGGGATTACCAGAAGACCATCCTTAGTCAGGTGGAATCAAATTAGACTCCCTTTCTGAGTCCCAGACAAAACAGGAAGTGGCAGATCTTGCCCGTTCTGCTTGTTCGACTAGTTGGCACATGCTTCATGCCACTTACGACTCAGTGGACACAGCTGGACAGAGCTCGACTTTCACCGTAGGCCTTCAGTGTCATGCCTGGCTCCACGTGTCAGGTTTGGTCCCTAAAGTGCAATCCGCTATTCAGGATGCTCCCTTCAGGGGTTCAGTGCTGTTCGCGGTGATGTCAAGGACATCATTACCAACCTGCAAGAGAAGGACACTGCACTCAAGTCCGTGGACTCTTTGTACAGACCCCTCAGGGGCAGTGGCGTCCTTTCCGTGAATGTAACTAACAAAACAAAACCATGGACTAATGGGCACAAGCATTGGCCCTCAGCAACCAAGACTCCCCCTACCAAAAAGCACTGGAGCCTCGGCTGCTGCTGCCCCAGACCTCCTGACTCCCGCCCTCCCACTGCCTCTGGAGGTCCCAGAGGAACCAGTAGGAGGAGATTCTCCTTCCATCTACCAGATTGGGAGGGATAACGTTGGATGCTTGGGTGCTAAACACAGCACCCAGACTCTTTCTAAAGTTCAGTGGAACTTGAAAACAATTGACTGTTTGTAGCGGTATGGCTCCTGTTTTTAATCAGTCAATCAATCGAATTCTTTATTACCAGGCGAACACCATAGAGCAAGCTCCTTTACAAGGTGGACCTGCATTACACAAGTCAAGTAACAATGCATTTATATACAGACAAATAGACAGTAGATGCAAGAGTACAACAGTACAGGTAGGCCTGCAATAGACAGGATAAGTAAAAATACATTTGGGTTCAGGTAAAAGACAGTCGGTAAGGGTATACATAACAATAGGGTAGCAAGTCAGTAAAAATTTATACCAGATACAACAACATACATGGTTTAGTATTCCTGTAAGGTAAAGGCATTATAGTCCAGCGAAGATATTAGTTGAAGTGGTTGCTACAAGCGAAGAGACATACATAGTTAATTTAAAAAGACCCAGGTGTATCAAGGGGAGATGTGTCAGGAGAAGTGGGCAGCCAATGGGGGTTCTGGAACCGGGATAATACTAGGAGCGAAGGAATGAGATGCTGTGGGTACACAAGGAATAGGTGGGTGAGGAGGTGAGATTTAGGCGGTAGATAAGTAGGTGGCTCAGGGACAAGTTATGCACTGATATAAGAAGGAAGGAGGATGGGAAAAGCAGGGAGGATGTGGAAGGGGTGTAAGTAAGATAGGATCATTGGAAGCAGTTGCAGGCTTCTGTAATGTATTTTGAGTATAAGGTCTTAAACACAGTGAGACTAACAGGTGTCCTCAGTTTCAGTGATTTCTGTAGCACATTCCAGAGCTAGGATTGTTGAAGCAGTTGCAGGCTTCTGTAATGTATTTTGAGTATAAGGACTTAAACACAGTAATACTAACAGGAGTCCTCAGTTTCAGTGATTTCTGTAGCACATTCCAGAGTGACGGCAGAACATTAAAAGCTTTGAATCAGACATCCTAGAGTCTGGGGCGAACTTTGTTCTCATGATGGTGTTTGCTCCGCTTTTTCTTGTTTTTGTGTTTAGTCTTACCTAGTAGCTTTGCCAATTGTCGATCGCCGACCTGCTTGTTATCCATGGATGCTTGGATGCTCCAGTTGATTGCAGCAGGACACTGAAGAGAGTTTCTACAAAACCACCCGAAGACCACCCCAAGTCATCTTACTCCCTGGAACATCTTCCTCTGGTCCTAGAAGAAATTACCTCCCTTCTCTCGAAGGCAGCGATAGAACCAGTTCCCAACCACCTTTGGGGGCGGGTTACTATTCCCATTTCTTTCTAGTTCCAAAGAAGGCCGGAGGCGTGAGGCCGATTTTAGACCTCAGTTCCCTGCCCATGTCCATGGAGTACAAACGCTACAGAATGTTCTCCTGCAGGGCCTTCTGCCTCTTCTTCAGCAGGGATTGTGGCTGTGCGCTTCCTGCATATCCACATATGCCCTTCCCACCACAAATTCCTTTGATTTTGCTTTCAGGGACTACTACCAATTCAGGGCCCTCCCATTTGGTCTTTCCTCAGCCCCCAGTATTTACCAAATGCCTGTCTGTGGTGGTGGCCCATCTGCGTGCCCAGGGGTTCATGTACTCCCGTGCTTGGACAATTGGCTCCTGGTGGCCCCATCCAGGGAGGAACTCCTGCACTCCCTTTCCCTGCAGGTTTTCACCAGCCTGGGTATCACCATCAACCAGGCAAAATTCCATTTGGACCCTTGCCAACACCTCCAATTTATAGGGGCGATTCTAGACATGACCATTGGCAAAGCCTTTTGCCTCCGGACAGGGTGGACACCCTTCTGACTCAGGCCCATCATCTGTCCAGTGGCAGAATTGTCAGATCCAGGTCAGTCCTCTGCCTCTTTAGGCTAATGGCAGCTGCCTTTCCGACAGTCCCATGCGCTCAGCTCCATATGAGGGTTTCACAATGGGCGCTTCGGTCTCAATGGGACCAAACACTGGATGACCTAGACCAAGAGGTACTAGTTTCCGATCCTATGATCAGGGACTTGCAATGGTGGATGGTACAAGAGAACCTTTGCTGGGGAGTTAACTTCAACATGACCCCTCCCCAGACGTTGATGACAGATGACTCAGGAGAGGGCTGGGAGCCCACCTTAGGTCTCACAGGACTCAGAGCAGATGGTCCTGGTTCGAACAAAATCTGCACATAAATGTACTCAAACTCAGAGCAGTCCTTATGCCCTCCAGGCCTGCATCCTCCATCCTTCCCGTCATCTCCTCATACAGACAGACAACATGTGTAGTCTGGTATCTCAACAAGCAGGGAGGAACACGTTCCCTACCCGCTATGCAGGGAAGCAATGAGAGTGTGGATCTGGGCTACCCAGCACAACCTTCACCTGACAGCCATTCACGCTCCGGGAGTGGAAAACACACTGGCAGACCACCTCAGTCCTCAGCCACAGCTCAAGAATGGGAACTGGATCAAGAGGTTATAGATGAAATTTTTCTGCAGTGGGGAACCCCTCAGGTAGACCTGTTTGTGTCTCCTCAAAATGCAAAACTTCCCACCTTCTGCTCGCTCGATCCAGGGCGAGGCATTTGGCAGGGACGCTCTGTCTCTCGATTGGAGGGACAGATTCGTCTATGCCTTCCCTCCTATTCCTTAATTCCGAGAGTCCTGAACAAGCTCAGATCAGAGTGGGCACGAATGATCCTCATTGCTCCATTCTGGCCCAGGCAAGTTTGGTTATCTCTTCTGCAACAGTTTTCAGAGGAACCTCCACTTCCTCTGTCGCATACCTTTTGACCCAGGATCAGGGACCCTTGTTCATCCAGGTATCAAATCCTTTCATTTACATACGTGGCTCCTGCAGATGTAGCTAAAGCCCGCTTTGGGGTTCCCCGCTCATAGCAGACATATTAGTAGAGGCCAGAAAGCCTTCCACCAGGTCCACCTACATAATGAAGTGGAAACAGTTTTCTATTGGCCACATCAAAGGACTTCGAACCTTTCTCTTGCCCAGTCAACAGAGTCCTGGACTACATCGTCATCTCTTCAATCTGGGTCTCAGACATTCCTCTCTAAAGGTCCACATGGCAGCGATTTCAGCCTATCATGTCCCCTTCGGAGACAGGACTTTTGCTCAGTTGGAAGTCTCTAAGACATTCCTCAGAGGGGTCCTCCATTTGAGACCCCCATCACATTCCTGCTCCTCCTTGGGACTTGAATTTTATTCTTGAAAAGCTTACTTTGCCTCCCTTTGAGCTGGTAGCCTCAGCAGATTTAAAGTTCCTCTTTTGGAAGACTCTTTTCCTAGTGGCCATTACTTGAGCTCAGCAATTTTGAGCTTCAGGCCTTGATGTGTAAATCCCGTATTTGATTTTTCACAAGGAACGTGGCTCTGTGCACCAACCACAAGTTTCTCCCTAAGGTGGTGGCTGAATCTACGCTGAATCAATCCATTGAGCTACCCGCTTTCTTTACGTAACACTCTAATTAAGGGAGTACCTCTTGCATACTTTGGATGTTCATAGAATACTGAGATACTACACAACTCAGACTAAGGATCTCAGGAAATCTCATCAGCTTTTTGTCTCTTTTGCTCACAAAAGAGAAGGCAATGCTGTTTCCAAGCAATGCTTATCTAAATGGTTGGCTCATTGTATCACTTTCTGTTATGACAAGTACAACAAGACCCTGCTGGGTCAAGTCATGATCACGCCACCAGAGGAGTAACTGCCTCTCATGGCTTGTTTCAAGAATGTGTCAGTGGCAGAACATTTGCACAGCCACAACTTGGACTTCTGTCCATACCTTTATGAAACACTACAGTTTGGGCATTGCCTCTCGCTGTAGAGCAGGCTTGGAGTTGACTGTGCTTCAAGGTCTTTTCATAAGACCCGTTCAGATGGAGGTTCCATTCCATGGATAGTTTTCCTTCTCCTGAGTGCTTTTCCTTGTTCCAGACTGCTTGGGACTCAGTCCTATATGTGACTACCTACTGCAGAGCCCTCTCGAAGTAAGATAGTACAGTTATGTAAGAACTTACTGTAACAGTAGATCTTCAAGAGAGGCTCTTGCATAAATATCTCCTCCCTCCATCCCCCTAAGATTTTTGCTCCTTTTCCATGAGGGAAATATCCTCTTCTCTCTCGTCTTGACTCTTTTGGCCCTTGGTAGGAAGAACGGAAGGCGGGCATAGGGACGCCCTTTATACTGACTGTCCGGTCAGCTGACATAGGGGCGGTCCCCACCAGAGACTACTAGCTAGAAATTTTTCCGTGGGGATCTGACGCCTGGTGGGTCAGTCCTCAATGTAAATATCTACTGCAAGAGCCTCTCTTGATGATCTACTGTTATGGTAAGTTCTTACATAACTGTATTTTATGGTGGCAAAAGCTAAAAAGAAGTGCGGCTAGCATGAGGGGTAAAGCAGGAGAAGGCCTTTTCTGATATATAAGAGAAAAAAGAAACATCAAGGACAAAATAGTCAGACTGATATGTCTCCCACCTAGGAAGTCCGAAGCCACCTTGGGACCAATGAGACCTGAGTTTTGAAAGGGATAGTCTGGTGCTGTGGAGCCCCACAGGAAACTTTAACCATAGATGTAATCTTATTAAATTTAGAGGTGCCAAATACTTTCAGCTAGCCTTTCTTTTAAAACAAGCTGTATTTTACCTTTTGCCCATCTGTTCTCCTCTTTGGTTTGAGGTGGAATGCCACCTATGCAAACCAGGGAAACCACCTGATTTTTATTCAGAACGGGTCCAAGTTTTCTAACCCTCGCATTCTCAGCTCGGTAAAAACAATCAAGTTGCTCCAAGCCAAATTATCACTAGACAGAGTGCCTTCGCATCTGGAAGGTTTGTGGTCTAACCCTAATATACAGATGGGGCAAAGTATTGCAAAATACTGATTGGTTCAGACGGGCATTTCCAGTGTGGGTGACTTAACTGATCACAGTTTAGGGGTACTAAATCATTCCAGGAGCTCAGTCAAGAGTTTAATCTCCCCAAGTTTCATTTTGTGACCTGTCTGCAGGTTAGGAAGCCCCTAGCCAATACTATTCTAGGCCCCAAGTTGGTGCTGCCTAGCAGTGGGCAGGATTCAATTCTGATTTGTGGAGAAGCTAGCTCCAAAGGTGGGGAATCAAAATTATACAAGTTAGTGTGCAGTAGCACTGATAGTTCTATTTATTTATTTTATTTAGTTTTTGTTGACCGGGTAAGTGCACTAGACAAATCCTGCCTATTTTAGGCACGACCCAGGGAGGGATACAGATGAATGCCAACTGGCCTTGAACCAGATTAAGCTGTCAGTGGTATTTTTAGTGAATGAGGAAATTTGGCCATGACACCAGGGAAATTCCCTACTCTTTCGATAAGTGCCATGGGATCTTTAACATCCACCTGAACTACTACCAATCCAGGCAGATGGGACCTCGGTTTAACGTCTCATCGCGACACCTCAGAGGTGCAGCACCCTCTCATGCTGCACTACAGTTTCAGTACTGGGATAGTAACCCAAGTGCCAGATGTGGGACCTAAACCCACAGCCCTCTGATCTCGGCCTCAGAGGTGAGTGTGCTACCACCACTGACACTGCGAATGACAATGAGAATGCAAAATCTAAATGGGAATCCACTCTTGGCTTGAATATGTCTGCTGAAGATTGGGATTCTGCCTGGAGAAATGCTCATCAAGCTTTCAAAGAGGTTCAGGGAGAACCACATAATACAAAATTTTACATCAATACTATTATTCCCGAGCAGGTTGGAGAAAATGTGTTTCTGCCCTGGGGGTAAATGCTGGAAGTGCAATAAGCCTCACGCTGGTCTCCTACACATGTTGTGGAATTGTCAAGTGTATCAGCTATGGGAACAAATTCATAAGATCCGTGATACGATTTACAGGGTCTAAGATCTTGTTGTCTCCTCTGACATTTGTACTGGGGCTTTCCTCACATCTAGTTCCACTTCAGAAAAAACAGATTAACTGTCAGCGGCCTTGGCACTTAAGAGGCTTTTACTTTCTAAGTGGAAAGAACAGGCTGAGCCCCTCTGTCTGAATAGTTGTAATAATAATAATAATAATAATAATGTTAATTCTAGCACAAAATGAGATAATTTGTCACCTCCTGCTCAATCAGTCATCTGAGTTTCTTGACACATGGCCCCTTTTAGAATTGGGTAGTGTGACATCCTGTATGTTCCTTTATCTGCTTTGTAAGGTTGTGTATTATCATGTTACTCTTGGCTATGTCTTTGTCACTCATTAGTTTGAGTCTCTTGAGTTGGAGTTGGTTCAGGGTAGGGGCATGACACTGGGAGGCAGAGTGCCAGTGTTCAGAGAGGACCATCACAGCTGACCTGGCGAGATCTGTTGCTGTGATGGTTGTTGCTGCTAACTGTGGTGGTGTGCTACGGAATTTTACAGGTGTAAAGGGGACATGGTGGGGGTGGGGGCAGTTCCTCTGTAACACAGCAGAAGCTGCACATTTGAGCAGAGTAGATAGACCATAAGGCCTTTATCTGCTGATACTTGTATGTATGTTCGTACATATGTACATAACTGGGATTAAGATTTGCTCTTAGGCTAGTGTAATTAAATAAATCAGGTTGCCTCCACATTTGGCTTCCAGGTTTGGGTAGATAAAACCAGGTCATTCCATTTATGGTCATCAGGGGGCAGGCTGGGGTAGGAGGATTGAGAGTCCCACAGGACACTTTCCTTCTCCGGGGATGGAGGAGAAGGCCATGTCCGCAGCAATACTGCCACCTGTAGACATATAAGTAGTAAGTAAGTAAAATTGTATTTATACAGAAATTTTGCCATTAGGGTTCAGAAGAATCCCCTATTTACAAAGACAATCCTGTGTTGTACAACATTTTAAATAATCACAAAATATACAAAATACATAACTTTCAAATATACATAACAATTCACACATTACATCCACAATACAAAACATAATCAAACCACTTGTACTTATAACTACCTGTTACACAAACATCTAAAACATAATTCATGTTTTACTGCAGTTTTATATTCTAAAAGAAAAATTACTCACCTTAGTAATATTGTTTCTTCTAATGGAGTCTTGCTATATTCTGACATATGCAGTGAGTCCCAACCTTGAACTGCTCCGAGGTGAAAGAGTTAACTTTCCATGCCAGGCATGGAACGCTGAGCTCGAGCTCAGTTGAGATTCTGTCTGTTGTTCTTCAAACTCAAACTGTCAGATCTTTACTAGCTAAACTCACTAAGGTCCTGTGTGGAAGCTGTAAACCTACACTAGCCAACTGGCTACTAAACATAAAACACATTTTTGGTCCCAAAACAAAGACTCAAGTCAGGAGACCCAAAAATGAAAAACACAACACCAAGTCACCCCAAGAAAGGAGGGTGAAAACAACAAGGTGGGCACCTACTAAGTGCCAACACTGCACTGCCCACCCACAACCCAAAACAGAGGTTCTGAGAGGGGCAGGTGGAGAGGTCAGAATATAGCAAGACTCCATTAGAAGAAACAACATTACTAAGGAGAGTAATTTTTCTTCAAACAACATGAAGTCTTGCTATATTCTGACATATGCAGACTACAAAGCAGTACCTCCATGGAGGAGGGACAGAACCTACTTAGGAAATAGGCTCTGAAGCACAGCTGTCTTAAACCGAGCATCACTCCTAGCCTGGATGTCCAGGGAGTAATGCTTAGTAAAAGTGTGAACTGTTTTCCAGGTAGCTGCTGACATATCTCTAGAATAGGGATGTCTCTGGCAGCAGCCAGAGAAACAGCTGTACCTCTGGTGAGAGTGAGCCCTCAGGCCTGAGGGAGGAACCTTACCCAGCTTTTCATAGTAAAATTGGATACAGAGACAATCCACCTGGCAATGGATCTTTTAGTGGCAGGTTTCCTTTGCCAACCTCACCATAAGTGAGGAACAGTTGGAGGAGTCAAACCTGTGACCCTTAGTACGCTCTATATAGTAACTAAGGGCTCTCTTCACATCTAAGCTGTGCAGCCTCCTCTCGCCAGAGAAGGAATGGTCAGTGAAGTACACTGGAAGAGATATAGATTGATTAAGGTGAAATCTGAAACCACCTTAGGCAAGAACTTCCTGTTAGTCCTGAGGACCACCTTATCTCTGTGACAGGAGATAAAATCAGGCTCCACTGACAAAGCTTGTAATTCACTTATGTCTGTGCAGAAGTGATGGCTACCAGAAACACAGTTTTCCAAGTCAAGTACTTAAGCTCTGCTGATGACAAAGGCTCAAAGGGGGGTTGCATAAGCTGAGCAATGCAAACATTAAAATCCCAGGTGGGGCAGGGTCCCTGAATGGAGGTTGGTGTGAAGCAATCCCTTGAAAAACTTGGAAAATACAGGGTGAGCAGAAAGAGGAGAAGCTTACCTGCTGAAATAAAAGCAGACACAGCTGCCAGATGCACTTTCAGGTAGCTGGCCTCAGCTAATGTATTTAAGTGGACCATATAATCCAGGACTGTGGGCAAATCAGCAGATTTTGGGGAATATGCTTACCAGAGCACCATATGGAAAACCTTTTCCATTTGGAATTATAAGTAGCCCTGGTGGAAGGTTTCTAGAAGCCTTCAGGATATCCATTACACCTTGGGAGAGGTGTAACTCAGCAAACTCTAACACTTCAAGAGCTAGGCCTTGAGATTGAGAGATTTGAGGTTCAGGTACCAAACCCTCCCTGAGCACAGGTTAAAAGGTTGTAATTCCTGGGAAGACACAGGGAAGATGGACTGCTAAGGACAGTAGGAGTGGATACCAGGCTGTCTGGCCCAGTCTGAAGCAATCAGGATCACCTTGCAGGGTTGAGATCTGATTTTGACTAGCACTTTGAACAGGAGAGGGAAGGGAAATCATAGAAAACTTCCCTTCCAATTGAGAACTAAGGCATCCAGAGGACTGAGCCCAACACTGGGGTCTGCAACAAAAAGGGAAGTTGGTGATTGTCTGGGGCTGCAAAAGATCTATCTGCAGGGTGCCCCATCTGGAAAATATCACCTCCAAGACCAGGGGTCCAGTGACCATTCGTGATGGCCCTGGGAAATCCTGCTGAGAGCATCTGCCAGGAGGGAGGTGAACTGCCGTAAGGAGGTGTTCAGGAAGTAAGCCAGAGACCACAACTTCATTGCTTGGGCACAAGGCCGTAGACTGAGTACTCCCTTGCCTGTTGATGTACCACATGTGGTGGTGTTGTCTGTTCTGACCTGTACAACTTTGTTCTGAACAGATTTGGAAAAGCTTGAAGTGCTAGAAAAACTGCTCTGAGTTCCAACAGATTGATGTGGAGCAGAGATTCCTGAGGGACCACAACCCCTGGGTGGTGAGGTCACCCATGTGAGCTCCCACCCCAAGAGGGATGCATCTGTAGTAAGGATTAAGGAGTGAGACTGAGTGACAAAAGGAACCCCTTATCTCAGATTGCTCTGATCCTGCCACCACTGTAGGGCCTGGATCAGGGTTCGAGTCACTGGGATCAATTTGGTTAGAGGGTCCTTCCTTTGAGACCAAAAGGCTCTCAAATGGAACTGGATGTCCCTCATCTGAAATCTTGCTCCTGCTACTGCTGTAGAAGCAGCCATGTGCCCCAGGAGCTGTAGGAAATGCCTTGCTGGTCGAGACACCTGCAGGGTGAATGAGAGCCAGAGAGACCAGGGTCCTTGCCCTGTCCAAGGGAGGAAGGCTCTGGCTTTCTCTGTGTTCAGCTCTGCGCCTATGAAGGTGAGAAGCTGGACAGGCTCTAGGACTGATTTTGAAAGATTCAGAAGGAAACCTAGAGAGGTGAGCAGTTGCTGAGTTATCTGTAGGTGTAACTTGACTTGGTCTGGGGACTGGCCTACTATGAGCCAGTCGTCCAGGTAAGGGAAGATGGCAGTTCTTTGCCTTCTTAGAGAAGCAACTGCTACTGCCAGGCATTTTGTGAATACCCTGGAGCAGAGGTGAGGCCAAGGGCATTGCTCTGAACTGGTAATGGCCTGAGGGCAGTTCGAACCTGAGGTACTTTGATGGGAGCTTCTGATGAGAATATGGAAGTAGGCATCCTTGAGGTCCAGGGACGCTAGCCAGTCCCTGGCCTTAGAGAGGGTAGAATAATTCCCAGAGTCACCATTTTGAATTTTGGTTTTAAAAGGTGCTTGTTTAAGTATCTGAGATCCAGGATGGGCCGCCATTCTCCTGTCTTTTGGGGTAAGAAAGTACCTGGAGTACAACCCTTTGCCCTGGTGTAGGGTGGAACCCTTTCCACAGCTCTGAGAGCCAGGAGGGAAGAGACCTCTGCCTCTAGAGCAAGTGCCTCTGGGTGGATTTGCAGGTAGAAAGGATCTGGTTCTCATCTTTGGAAACTTTTGAAGCTGAGAACCAATCCCTGGCTTACTACTTCCAGGACCCACTTGTCTGATGTCAGAGACTCCCAGTCCTGGACAAAGTAAGCCAGCCTGCCCCTACAGGTAGCTGAGAATCGCCCTGGCAACCCCATCAGGGTGCCTGCTTGGCAGGGGCTTTGGGCTGAGGGGTGGAAGCAGGCCTGCTTGTACCCGTCTGCCTCTCCCTCTAAAGAACTCCCTCTGGGCATAAGCAGAAGAGGAGGCCTGGGCTTGGTAAAAGGTCTATGAAAAGGCCTGCCCCTGCCCCTGAAAGCTGCCTTTGAGGAGTGGCCTGCCTTTCTTTGCCTGTGCACTCCTATAGGTGGTCCTATATTCATCCATTTTCTTCTGTAATTCTCTGTTTGCTCCCCAAACAGAGAATTACCCACAACGGAAAAAACATGGCCTTAGTCTGGGTATCCTGTGATAGGCTAGTACATCTGAGCCAAGCCATTCTTGAAGTGCCACAGATGTAGCCATGACTCTAGAAGACACATCATTGGAGTCTACTGCAGCATGGAATTACACCTTGGATGCCTCAATACCATCAGCAGCCACCTGCTCCAGCTCCTTGGCAAGCTGGCCAGGGACCCTGTTTTGCTAGAGGCCATAACAGTGTCCCATCTGGATTTTGATACCTAGCAGTATAGGCCATATAATTGGCCTGTCTGAGTCCCAGGGATGCTGCCATGTACTGTTTCTTTGCCATGGCATCAGTCCTCCTGGAGTCCTTGTCCGGGGTGTGAAGCCAAGGAATTTTGCTTTATCACAGGCTGCAGCCTGCACTACCCCAACATGGCTGCATTGTTGTGTAAGGAACTCCGTGTCTGGAGCCTGACAATGTATACCTCTTGTCCATTCTTTTATCCACAGGAGGTATAGTGTTAGGAGTCTTTAAAATTTTAAATGTCTGTTTCCCAAAAGATTTGTGAAAGGAATAGACAGCCTCCTAGACTCTGGGATATCCATCATTTCTACATAGTCAGGCTCCTCTGGTCACCCCAGCTTCTTCCATAGGAAGCTGGAGGGTTTCAGCCACTTTTTATAGAACATAAAATGGGAGGGACTCAGAAAGCCTAGGAGGAGACACCCTGAAGGTCTGTCTGAGGAGATGTCCGGGTCAATGGGCACATCCAGACTTTCAAATCCACATTCACTTTCCTCATCCTCTTCCTCCTCCTCCGTTCATAAAACTCTCTAACTCATAATCTTGAATCGGTGGAACCGGCCGAACCGAGCACCTGTTTGATGGTGCCGGTTCGGTCGGAACGCGAAAGCGACTGAACAATTTTGATCGCTTTTAGCTATCTCTTCAGCGGTTGAGAGGAAAGTTTTGGCCCACACCAGCTGATTTCTCTTTCTATTTCTTTTAGCCAGAACCGACTCCTCAGAATCGTCTCTCCTTTTGCCGAAGAAGTCTCGCCCTGGTCAGAGGGCACTCCTTCTGGTTCGGTTGGAACGAACTGGGCTGACCATCCGGTTCAGCGGACTTTTGCCTCCTTTCTCTGAGCCTACCAGCTCTCTTTTCTAGGGTAGCTGCAGGGAAATTTTGCAAATCTGGCGGTCTGCATTGAGGTGGTCAAACCCCAGACAATAAACACAGGTGGTGTGGGGTCAGCCTTGGCAAAGACTTCCCACACACTGCAGTATTGAAACCCAGTGGGTCCGTTTTTCTTTTGGGTTTCTCAGACATAGTGCCAGTCCTAACCAAACTTACCTTTTATGGCAATCCGCCAGGCAAGACCCTCTTATCGGTTCCCAACCGTATCACGGTCGTGAAAAAGTAATAAAATCTATTTTTTTTAGAACCGATAAGAACCGGTAACCACACTCTAAATCACAAATTAAGATTTTCTAAAACAACGATCGGTTCAAACCGAACCGATAACCGTTCAAGTTCCACAGAATAGAATTAATGTAAAACCTATCTAGTACTCACAATACCACAGACAGAGACTGAACCAACAGGTTGCGGTTTAAATTTGGTCGAAAACCGAGAAAGCGGTACTTTAACCGACAAAATGAACTGAGCAGAAGGAGAAATCTCGGAGCGAATTTCAGTGAGCGGAGTAAAATCTGACGGTTTGAGTTTGAAGAACAACAGACAGAGTCTCAACCGAGCTCGAGCTCAGTGTTCCATGCCTGGCATGTAAAGTTAATTCTTTCACCTCCGGAGCAGTTCGAAGGTTGGGACTCGCTGCATATGTCAGAATATAGCAAGACTTCATGTTGTTTGAAAGGACAAATCTGGGTCCCTAAGATAAGGAGGAAGTCTATTCCAGCTTGTTGAGACTTTATATTGAAAAGTCATGTTACCAAAACTATTTTTATTTTTGGGACCAAAAATCTCTAGCACCTTGTTTCCCAGATTTAGTCCATGATCAGGTTTTTAAATTTTTTATCAAATAATGCTGTGGAACATTTATAAACAATCCTTTTATCTGGTTCAACCAGTTTCTCTCAACTCTCTGATTTAATGAATTCCAACCTAATTTTGTATACATCTCACAATGATGGGTGCCAATATCGCATTTTAGTACAAATCTTGCTATTTTATTGTAAAGAACGTCCAAATAATGTAGCAGTTTTTTAGATGTATGTCTATAAATATGGCTCCCATACTCAATCACTGGTAATATTAATTGATTAATTTATATGGGTGCAGAATGCTCAGGACCTAGAGAGGGAGGGACATTGTGTCACGTTTTGGAGTGCACGTTCAAGTGCGGGGACCCTGGGTCCCAAGGCTGGTACCCCTATGGGACAGGAACACAGAACAAAGAGGGAAACCCTAACAAGGTACAGTCCCCATTGCTTGTAATTCCATGAATGCTGTAGACCCAGACAGAAGGCAGTACGTGCACCGTGCCAAGGTGGGGATTGCATGAAGTACTGTATAAATAATGCCATGCTGTCCAGGCACCTTCATCCATGGGAAAGTTAGGCAGCCAGGCTCTCATGGGTGATGATGTGATGTCCTCCTGAGTGGTCCAGAGTCAGCACTGTGTGAGGTAGGATGGACTTCAGGTGTGGGTAGATCTGGCCAGTAAGATGATGCCTCCCCAAACACCGCTGCCCAGTCAGTGGCTCTCTGGATACCATGCCCCACATTGGCTCCTGGGGGAAGGCCTGCTGAGGACAGGAATCTCTGGGGTAACATTAGCAGGGGCCCGTGGGGAGGGTCCACTAGTGGTGTCAGTGTGCAAGTCAAAGTGGTGTGTTTACATATGTGTGTTGGCACTGTTACAGCACCTGTGCGTAAAAGTGCACTGTTGTAGCAATTTCCAGTGTGTACACAGGAGCTGAAGAGCGGTGCAGAAAGTGTGAAAGTGTTGCAGGCAGTCTCATTCCCTGTCCCCCACCCGTGTTTTATCCATGTCCCTCTGCTGGCTTTCAACACTGCAAGTACACCTCTTCAGTTGGTGTGGAGCATTCACACAGGGGCTTAAAGAGCAGAGGTCTGCACCAGAAGCCATACGAAGACGGACTAAAGGAGCTTAATATGTATACCCTCAAGAAAGGAGGAGAGGGGACATGGTAGAAACTTTCAAGTACCTCAAGGAATCATCAAAGTCCAAGAGGGTAGCATCTTTCAGAAAAGAGATGTGCAAGAACAAGGGACACAATTTGAAGATAGAAGGTGGATGGCTCAGGGGCAATGAGAGGAAGTATTTTTTCACAGAGAGGGTGGTGGACGCATGGAATGGCCTTCCTGAGGAGGTTGTGGGGTCAAAACAGTGGGGAATTCTAGAATGCATGGGACAGACATAAGGTAATTCTAGTTGGGGTAGAAGGAAGTAGGCTGCTGGTTAACTAGGATCTGCAGCTTATCCAGTAGGTAGGGAAATAGGCAGACTGAGTGGACCAAGTGGTCCTTATCTGCCATCAAAGTCTATGTTCTAGCGGCCCAGTGGCGCTGAGGTGCTGGGTGCCACACCTCACGGTATGCCAGTGACCTGGGTTTGGGAACGGACTGGGGTCGGCAGGAAGAGGGAGGATCGAGCATCCCAATGGATGCTCTCCTCCCTCTGGGGGTGGGATTCAGGGGTGTGGCAATGTCCTGAGAGGCGGTGGAAGCATGGGCCCGAGGCTTGGCGTCCAATGGAGTCGGAGGAGACGCGAAAGAAGCTTGAGAGACACGGTGCCAGCATCGCTCCTCCTCCTTGGACGCACGCCCTGCACCCGCATCTCAGGGGCTGGGAATGGGAACACAGAAAAATGAAAAAAACCTTGCGGTCTAGATGACGACCATTCCGACCACCCAGACCACCAATTTGGGACAGACCCTGCTGTGCAGAAGGCATAAAAGGAGGAAGAGGCACTCTAGGGCAGAACGGCCTGAAGGAGTGGACACCGAGGTAGGTAGAGGATAAAATGAAGTGGAGAAAAAAAGTCTATTTTCTAATGTTTATGTTAAGCTGGAATGTTATATATGTAGGAGGTGGCTGCAACCCAGATGGCCTGACCCGAACTTTAATGGATCGGATCGGGCATGCAGGTCACTGAGCTATAACATGGAAGGGTAAGAGAATTCTGACTTTGCTAACCAGCAGGAGGTGAATTTTATGTGACACCTGGCCAGCGGGCATCAGGGGTTTCAGGAAAGAGGAAACCAGGCCAGTTGCCACTAATTGTGGGATCGCTTCGCTCTGCAGTGGCCCCGGTGGAGACGGGAGGCACTGCATGGCGTCCGCAACAGTGGGAGGAACCAGAAAACAGAAAAACAGCCCAGGATTGGCCGGATGACGGCAGCCGGCCTATCGACGCCTCCAAAGGGCCTCCTGTGGATGTTCAACCTACCTCAGCAGCACCCCGAGACCAAGAGAAGAGTGTGCTGGGTGTCCCCACTGGTGCCTCCCCTCGGAGGAGGAGGACCCACCCGCAAAGGGTTACACCAGGCTACCCCAGGGTCAGGCTACAGTCTGAGGTGAGGAGGCCTCCAGGGAGGAGAAGTAGGAGGATTTGGTACCGTGGCTGCCCGACGGAGTGGCAGATCCTGGGCACCTTGGGGTGATACAATGCCCCGCCAAAAACCTTTTTTTTTTTTGCCTGGTTCCCACGGCTTTCGGAGGAGGGGCCTCGTGACCCCATCCTACTCCGACCACCGCATCTCTCTCTAGGCAACCCCTGCCCCGGCTTCATCTTGCTCGGAAGCCAGGGTGTATGTATTTTTCCCCTTTTCTCCCTTACCCTGGAGGACACTGTCACGAAGGACATACGTCCAGGTAGATGACATGCTGATGCACGCTGTTGCTAGCCCCACAGCATCCTCCCTCCTGGCTCTGAAGAGCTGCCATTGCCCCAAAAGCCCATGCTTCCACCGCCTCAGAGCATCAGGTGCGCAAGGCACCCCAGAACCCACCCAGGAGGAGGAGAGCATCCGTTGGGATGCTCAATCCTCCATCCCCCACCAACTCCCAGCAACCCAAGTCCGTTTCTGAACCGGGTTGCGGTGTAGCAGTGTGGCGCCCAGTGCCTCAACTCTCAGCCCACCAGGCCGCACAATTAGAATGTTTTAATCAGAGAATATGTTGATATTTTACATTAATGTTGATCCTTCTTCCTCATCAAGTCCGAGCAACAGAGCACCTGCTGCAGCCCGCCAACAAAACTGTGTTTTAATGACTGAAGGAGGGAGGGGCTACAACGTTATAGATAGGATTACAATGTGGGCGGGAGCAGGGTGGCTTTCAGTTACTATTTATGTACTTTGCAGGAATTGTACATGTTATGGGGTAGCAGTAAATCCATCTGTCTGTCTCTATCTATAAGCAACTCCCCTTGACATGTACAATTGCCTGCAAAGTACACAAATATGTCTAAAGGCCAGAACCGCCTCCCAACCGCATTGTAACTCTATTGATAACACTGCAACTCTTTTCCTTGTTTGTGGTTTATAGTGCTTTTCATACACACTGTATCCCAAACTGTTTTATGCAGTAATGAGTTACATACTGGTAGTGCAGGAACTGTAGCATAGAATAGAATTTGGATTTATATAGTGCTTTCATACACACTGTATCCCAAAGTGCTTTACAAAGCAATGAGTTAGATACTGGTAGTGCAGGGACTGTGGAATAGAATTTGGATTTATATAGCGCCTTTCATACATACTGTATCCCAAAGTGTTTACAGAGCAGTGAGTTAGATACTGATAGTGCAGGGACTGTAGAACAGAATTTGGATTTATATAGCACCTTTCATACACACTGTATCCCGAATGCTTTACAAAACAATGTGTTAGATACTTACAGTTCAGGGACTGTAGAATAGACTATAATTTGGATTTATATAGGGTGTTTCATACACACTGTATCCCAAAGTGCTTTACAAAGCAGTCAGTCACATAGATTGTAGAATTAACTAGAACTTGGATTTATATAGCATCTTTCACACATACACTGCATCCCAGAGGGCTTTGCAACCCAATGAGTTAGATAATGGTAGTGCAGAGATTGTAGAATAGAATAGAACTTGAATTTATATAATGCCTTTCATGCACACTGTATCCCAAAGTGCTTTACAAAGCAATGAGTTAGATACTGGTAGTGCTGGGACTGTAAAATAGAATAGAATTTAGATTTATATAGCACCTTTCATACACACTGTATCCCAAAGTGCTTTACAAAGCAATGAGTTAGATACTGTAGTGCTGGGACTGTAAAATAGAATAGAATTTAGATTTATATAGCACCTTTCATACACACTGTATCCCAAAGTGTTTTACAAAGCAATGAGTTAGATACTGGTAGTGCAGGAACTGTAGAATAGAAGAGAATATCATTTGGATTTATATAGTGCCTGTCATACACTGTATCCCAAAGTGCTTTACAAAGCAATGAGTTAGATACTGGTGGAGCAGAGACTGTGGAATAGAATGAAATTAGATTAAGGAAAGGTTTTTATTTTTGTAAGGGAAGGTATAAAGGCTGTAGAGATACAAGGGTACAGAGGTGAAACGGAGAGGATAGAGCTTCTTCTTCTTAGCTTAGAAATGTGGTCTGGGGCCTTATACATGTGAGGGTGGTTTACAGGCCATCAACACGGGGCGGAACTGGATAGTGTTTGGGGAAGCATAGGCAAAATGGTAAGCACAGGGAAGTAACAATTATGGGGCACTTTAAATAGCTAGAGATAGAAGCTTTATTTATATAATGTCCCTCCTGGAGGCTTGGAGCACTGTACAGGGAATGTGAGGAAATACTTCTTCACAGAAAGGGTGGTTCAGAAGAGGTGGTAGACATGAAGACTGTGGAGAGCTTCAAACGTGAGTGGGATAGGCACATGGGTGTAATGAATAGAGGCAAGGAAGGAGGGAGAGAGTGCTGTGACCAAGCAGGGCCCAGGTGCAGTGTTAGGCAGGAAAATAAGGGCAGACTAGATGAGCCTACTGGTCCTTTTCTGCCGACACATTCTATGTTTCTGAGTTTCTATTTATATAGTGCCTCTAATACATACTGTATCACAAAGTGCTTTACTATCCATGAAGAGTGGCGGCAGCTATTAGGCGCAGAGGCGGGGAGAGGTTAAAGAAACTTACAGAGAAACAGGAAAAATTAAACCCAGTGAGGGTAAATGACTTCTTGCTCTGTGTCACACAAGAAGTGGAGGTTGTGGGATTCACACCTGTCTGCTAGGTTTCAGGCTCACCTCACAGCTCTGTGCTCTAGCCATAAGCTATACAGCCTGACTTGGGGTGTCATTGTACATTATATGAATGCCCCTCAAGAACTATCTTGACTCCGGCTGGTTTCCGTTCATGGTGGCAGTCAAGCACGCACCTTCCAGCTGGTGCCAGTCATATCCCTTGGTCCAACAGCACATGCACAGGCCTCACCACTAGTAGGGGACTGCGGGGCTTGCCCATCCGGAACCCAGATCTCCCAGGTGGTCGCACAATGTACAGTCCCTGTTCCACTCGGTGAACTAATGCTGGCGTGAAACATGATCCACAGAGTAAAAAGACAGCCACGATTCAAATGGGTCCAACTGGACTTCATTTTTTTGTGAATATTAAGTGCTGCGGAAAGGTGAGATACTGACAGCACTGGGGACTGAATCCTCTGTTTATCCACTGGGACGAGGTATCGTGTGGGGAAGGACAGTGCAGGCTTCCCACATTATGATGTATTTAGTGCTGGTGAAAGGTGGGAACTGACAGCACTAGAGACTGAAGCCCTCTGTTTATCCACAGGGACAGGTACAGTGTGGGGCAGGGACAGTGCAGGCTTCCCCACACTGAGGTGGATTTAGTGCTGGTAAAGGTGAGGAACTGACAACACTGGATACTGAAGTCCTCTGTTCATCCACACGGACAGGTACAGTGTGTGGACAGGGAGAATGAAAGCTTCTCCACACTGTGATGTAGTTAGTGCTCATGAGAGATGATGTAGTTAGTGCTGGTGAAAACTGAGGGACTGACAGCACTGGAGACTGAAGCTCTCTGTTTATCCACAGGAACAGGTACAGTGTGAGGCAGGTACAGTACCGGCTTCCCACTGTGATGGATTTAGTGCTGGTGAAAGGTGAGGGACTGACAGCACTGGAGACTGAAGCCCTCTTGTTTATCCACAGGGACAGGTACAGTGTGAGGCAGGTACAGTACCCGGCTTCCCACACTGTGATGGATTTAGTGCTGGTGAAAGGCGAGGGACCAGCAGCACTGGAGACTGAAGCCCTCTTGTTTATCCACAGGAACAGGTACAGTGTGGGCAGGATTCTCCACGCTGTGATGTATTTAGTGCTGGTGAAAGGTGAGGGACTGTCAGCACTGGAGACTGAAACCCTCTGTTTATCCACAGGAACAGGAACAGTGTGAGGCAGGTACAGTACCGGCTTCCCACACTGTGATGGATTTAGTGCTGGTGAAGGCGGGGACTGACAGCACTGGAGACTGAAGCCCTCTTGTTAATCCACAGGAACAGGTACAGTGTGGGGCAGGATTCCCCACGCTGTGATGTATTAGTGCTGGTGAAAGGTGAGGGACTGTCAGCACTGGAGACTGAAACCCTCTGTTTATCCACAGGGACAGGCACAGTGTGGGGCAGGGACAGTGCAGGCTTCCCCACACAGCGATACATTTAGTGTGGATGAAAGGAAGGGCTACATACACCCAACATGTTCTAGTTAACAATGCTCTCAGAAGTGCTGGCAGTATTTGATCCATGTTCCTGTTTTTTCTGCTGTGAACTGTGAGAGCATATACATAGCAATAGGGAAGGTAAAGTAGAGAAGGATTTAAGACTCATAAAGAAAGAAGAAAAAGCACAACTTTGCAGCTTTGTACGTGACTCGCTGTGAAGTATCAAGCTCAAACCTCTGAAGTTATTTTTAACTATAGCCTGTTTTGTTTCCTATCAACCTCCTCAGCGTTTCTTTAATGCAGACCATCTTATGGGCTTCTACCTTGGCTGCAAGGAGAACCTCATCACTGATCATTTACTTTATGCAGAGCTTCCCTATTTAGAGCATTTTTGTAAGCACTATGTGCATTTCTCTGTTAAGATGTGAGGGACATGATTTTAAAGCAGCAGTGCAATTTTTTTTTAAACTTGTTCACTGAAATATTTCAATACAGCTCCCAGTGTAGGTGCCCTAACCCTTGACACTGTGCTGCTGTGCCACATATCACTTTGCATGCTCCATAGTTACATTTTCTGAAAAAAGTCATATTGCTTCTCTTGTTTGCATTGTTGCTTGTATTTGTATGTATCTTAGTGCCCTTCCTTATAACTCAGCAATTACTGCTACTCTGTATGACCTCACGTGTAATCTGCCTTCTATTTGCCAATCTGTATTATGAAATGGGTAGAGAATGCTGAATTCTGAATGAGCCGAAAGCTGCTTTCAGCTGGGCGTTATCCAACTGAAAGTATTATATTTAAAAATGCATGAAATTTACTTAAATGGCACATTTCATAATTGCAATAAGGCACTACAGGGTGTGTTATGGTGGACTAACAGCCCTTCTCAGGTGGCGGAAGCCCTCAGCTACACCTCGTACTTCAACCCACCCTGAGGTGGCCGTTATCCACCATAACACATCCCTGTCATGCCTTATTGCTTAATTATCATTGCTGTTGTAATCTCCAGGGTCGTGCCTGAAAATAGGCAATTGTCTGACTAGTGCACCCTACCGGGAGGGAAAGTAATAAATAAAATAAATGACAGGTATACATACGGATTTATTGGCAGCAGTTACATGGCAGTCATTTTTGATATGTTGCATACACCTAGTCTATCTATTCACCTCAGAGTGGTGCATGCTTAAAAGCCACCAACATCTTGAGAAGAACTTTGAAAAACATTATATTTGAACACAAAGCAGCTTGTATGTCTCATTAGCTCTGTATTTCTCATCCCGTTATTTATTACCGAGGTCATGTGGATGAGAACAAGAGTTGTTCCTGAGGGTTCATCAGCTCCTATTGCTTCTTCTCAACCTGGTGTCAGAATACTCTGCTTGTGACATAACAGTTATTCCCATGGCAACAGATTGTGATGTCACAACAGAGCATTATGATTTCAAGTAGGGAATAGCTATAGAGGCAGATGAACTCTTAAGGAAAAATACCTTGTTTTGTGGGAATTTCCTCGTAATAAATAATGGAGGAGAAATATATAGAAGACATTTAAAATACAACCTGAATTGTTTACAACTATTATGTATTTCAGAGTTTTCCCAAAGGTGTCAGCTGTTCCTTAAATATACAGTGCAGCTGACAGATCAGGCACAGAATGGTTCTTGTTCTGTTGCCAGCTATCAGAGGCTCCCATATATACTGCGCATGGATTCTTGACCATTAGCAATGCTCTGTGATTTCTGTTCTTTTGAGATGAGATAGCATGTTCTTTGCCCAGTATGTTATAGAGGGTGGGTTCACATTTAGTTATATTGGGCTAACGTTTTCTGAGCGTAAACCAAAACCAGGTTCCACAGTGGGTACTTCCTCTAGGGTCCCATGGTCGTGTTCTCCCCTAGTAAATAACATGATGGGTGTATCTGGCAGTTGCCGCTTGTGTCTCCTCCATGATGCAGTGTACATCACCCCAAAATGCCCCAGGCTTAGAACAAGTGAAGACTATGTGGAAGTATGTCCCTTCTGCACCTTGACACTTGCGACAAAGTGGGTCTAGTAGCAGGACATGTTACAGTGAAAACAGTGTACCTGTCCTGTTACATTTTACGCTGCCTTTTTATTTTGTTTTGCAGGATTTACATTGAAATGATTAGGTGGGGTATGGGGAGCACTCACATCTAGATTTTAAGGTGGGGAAATGTTATCCCTGGAGATGGGACTTCATATTCTATGGAGAAAGATGACAGAGAGGCAGGAACTCTCATACAATTTGTAAGAAGTGTGGAACTGAAGTTCTGTGGGCTTCTGCCCAATATAACCCTTGCTGGTTTGTAAGATACCCTTTATTCCCTGCATTAAGTCTTCTGCATTTTTAGATTTGAAGTAATGAAACACGGAATCTGTCAGCAGAAAAGGAACACTTGTCCCCAGGTTTCTGTCAGCAGTATGCATCAGTCATAACCATGGGAATTCTTGCAGGAGAAGGGTACTAGGGTGCAACAGGAATGGGTCTTCTTCCACATCTTCATCTGAGACATTAAGTAGGGACGCAGGGCAAGATATGCCTCTTCGTGGATAAGATTAGAATTTGTGAGCGGGCAGATAGTGAGGAGAGGGGTCACAATTATTAAATAGAATCTGGTAGATCAGAGGGTGGTCAGAGACAGGGCAGATAAAATTGAATGCCAAGAAGTGCAAGGTAAAGCACACTGGATAAGAATCTGAAAACTGAATACAGAATGGGTGCCTGGAGGTAAGAGTGGAAAACACAAGAGATGAATAGGACACAAGGGTAGTAATTTCAGACAATCTAAAGACAACAGTGCAATAATTTCAGACAATCTACAGAGAACAGTGTAATCATTTCAATTTAAAGACAACAGTGTAATCATTTCAGACAATCTAAAGACAACAGTGTAATCATTTCAATCTAAAGACAACAGTGTAATCATTTCAGACAATCTACAGAAAACAGTGTAATCATTTCAATCTAAAGACAACAGTGTAATCATTTCAGACAATCTAAAGACAACAGTGTAATCATTTCAGACAATCTACAGAAAACAGTGTAATCATTTCAGACAATCTAAATAGAGAATACTGGATGGGCAAGTATGCACAACCAGTGTGTTGTGCCACTGAGGGTTTCTGATTCCCTGCTGACCTTGAGAGCAAAGCTCGAGAGGTCCATAGAAATCAGAACCTGAAGTGATACAACACTCTGTTGGGCGTAACAATTGCCATCAATTATTTTTATAGTGTATTGTGCCCCTAAAATAATTTAAGTGAACATTTAAATTTTTTTAAACCTTAGAAGAAATTCTTTCTGCTGCGTTTTAGTCTGGTATTCAAGCCAGGCTGCTAGGTCAGTGCTGTGGTTGTTAGGGACCAAACATCCCTACATCTGTGGCAGTCTGCCATTGGCTGTCAGTTGCCTTTGGGAGGATTCCAGAAAAACATGGTGGACGATCTATTGTTAAGCGAGAGGACCGTGAGTGAAAAGATTCACCTTTTAATGTGAGTAGTGTTAAATATCTGGTTGATCCTGCAGCTTTTAAATAGCTGAAAGTATCTGGTCAATCCTCGTGCCCTGTTAAGTCATCGGTTCGGGGATGATCGTGCCGCTGCTCTGAGTTTTTCTGTGTCTGTTCCACTTTTAAAAAGCTGAGTGCATGCAGCCTCTAGAGGCTTTTTGAAATGTTTTGTAGTACAGTGTGGTACAATCATGTTCCATGACCTTTTGAATTGTGGTACAACAACATTTTGAAAGCCACGGAGTTCCATACACAACAAGAACCCTCACCATACACTATAACAGTGTAATCATTTCAGACAATCTACAGACAACAGTGTAATCATTTCAGGCAATCTACAGACAACAGTGTAATCATTTCAGGCAATCTACAGACAACAGTGTAATCATTTCAGGCAATCTACAGACAACAGTGCAATCATTTCAGACAATCTAAAGACAGCAGTGCAATCATTTCAGACACTCTACAGACAGCAGTGTAATCATTCCAGACAATCTACAGACAACAGTACAATCATTTCAGACAATCTAAAGACAGCAGTGTAATCATTCAGACAATCTACAGACAACAGTGCAATACAACAGATTAGTAGAAAAGCTAATATGATGTTAGGTGCATGAAGGTGGGGTGAGGATCAGTTGCTTAACAAAGAAAGGGCTTCCATCACTGTATAAATCACTGGATAGTCCTCACCCAATATACTGGGTGCAGTTTTGGTGACCATGGGACGATTCACGTACATGCACACAAGAGCACGTGTCGGGTGCACAGCTCTGCACCTGAGGGAGTTCCATGTGGGGGTCACATTTACTACCACCAGCTCCCTCATGTGGCCCTGCCCCCAGCGCACAGGTCTGTGGGGGCAGGTGTTCTGTGTGGATCCTGGCAGGCAGACAATCGACTGCCCAGGCAGGGATTCACACTGGATCCCTGCATGCTTCTGGCACTATGTTGATGGCCAGCACACAGTGTGCCAGCCGAGCTGTGGAAGTGGTCCTCCCGTCCTCCTGACCTCGGCCTCCACAATTCCCCAATGGTAGGGGCTGCATTGTTGGGAGGGCCGTTGCTCCTCACTGTGCTCACCGTGTCCGGAGGCAGCCTCCCCAGAGAGTGTAGCGGTCCCGGTGGTTCACGGCTGCCTCCCAGATGCAGAACAGGACTCCCTCACACACAGCACTCCACAAGATTGTGCATGCCGCAGAGTGCTAGCTCACCCCCACTGCTCCCCGACTCATCCCTTGTAGAGCACCACAATTGGCTGGGGGATCCGGTGCATGGGGAGTGCATCCATTACAGGAATCACGGCCGAGGGCGCGGTGGGTGCGGGTGACTGTGCGGTGGCTATCGCCTGGCTTACAAGGTGCATAGCCACCCCAGCTATTCATGAATAGGCCCCCATATGCAAGGAAGGACAGGGACAGGAAGGCGGTGCACAGGAGGGTAACTGAGGACGATGCAGGGACAGTTGGGAAGGACTTACTAGGAGAGACTGAAAAACCTAAACATGCACATGCTGATGAGAAGGGAGAGAGAGGACATGATCGAGACATAAGGATACCTCCATGGGGTAAATAAAGTGGATACCAGGGAACTCTTCAGTCTGAATGGGAACACAAACAGCAGGGTTAACTCAGTGAAACTGGTGGGGGCAAATTTAAAGGGAACCATCAGCACTAAGAGCTCCACACCCAAGTATGGAGCTGGTCCCAATCTGCACTTCATATACAAAACATTTTATTTACTTATGTTTTGTTGTATCAGACTGATTCTGCTGACTTGCAAGCTGACATTTTCTATAACCAGAAATCCCAGAATCCCTGCAGCTGACATCAGAGGAGGGCTGCAGCAGTGAAGCGATTCAATAGGCTGTAGTGCATGTTAGAAGCTTATATAAGCTCCGATCAGATGTTTGCTGGTCCTGCTGTTCTCCCAAAGGCTAAGTACTGTCCTCTGTTGCTGTACTTGGCCCTGGGAGGACAGCAGGACCAGAAACAAACAGTTCGACTGACAGAGCTGAGAGCCTGTCGACAGTGCACAACAAGATGTGATCATCAGGTGTGGGTGAAGGTTTGGAGGAGCCAAAACCAACACTGAAAAAAAATTCTGTAACCTCTCTTGTCAAGAGACGTCATGTGAACTTGAATTATTTTCATACCTTTGCACACCTAACCTGAACTATATGCACTTTTTAGGTGAGTAAAAGCACATGGCTGCACCTTGTGCCTAATGAGCACCTGAGGCATGCATATATTCGATTATGTCTACACACCCTGTTGTGTGTTATCCCTTATAAATATCTCTGTGCGACAAAATGTAATGATTATTACAGGTAGTGGCAGTAATAGACTTTTTCTTATGCCTTGCCCTGCACCCTCTGACTTCCCATTCCTTCTGACTGGTCAACATCCTTGTTCAACTACCAGTCTCACCTGTCACTACCACTTCTTGCTCCTTGGCTCCTCAGGCTGTCCCAATGTCCTTAGACAGTCTGGCATATCTCTGCCAAAGGCCCCAGGGAGAGGAGTAGCATTCCTGATGGGGGTCCTCTGTGGTATGTCAGGCTGCAGGCAGGAGCAGTGCACTAGGGGGACTGTGGTGTGGGGGAATAGGCAGCTTTCATCTGGCAGGCCGAGATGGGTGCTAGTTTCTGTTTTCTGGACTCCCCCCACAAACCAAAGGCGTGCACTACAGCGACACTCTGGAGCCAGAGTCAACCAACCATGTGGTGATCCATGCGGCAAGCCACACGCCAGCAGATGTCAGTTTCAGGTGCTGCTCACAGCTTCCTCCTTGGGAGGGGGCAGATGCTTCACCCCTACCTGACAGCCATTGCCCTGATGTCCTAGGCTCGGGAGGCTCAAATCAAGGTCACTAAGGATGGAAGCGAGTGCCCCAGCTTTTGGCATCCCTCCTTGGGAGGAGGGCAGATGCTTCACCCTACCTGACAGCCATTGCCCTGATGCCCTAGGCTCAGGGTTCAAATCAAGGTCACTAATGTACAAAGCGAGTGCCCCAGCTTTTGGCATGATGGAGCTAGCAAGAAGGGATTTTGATTATAAAACACAGAGTCCGAGCCAGAGGCCAATGGCACTCTGCGCTGTGTACATCATTCTATCTGAATTCGCTAGAGGTTTCTGGATATTATTTTAACTTGTGTGTGATTTTATATTTATACATGATGAGCACTCTTTTGAAAGTCAGAAATAAAGCCAAGGCACTGTTGACAGTATATTTATCTGTGGTTACAACAGCACTCACACGAGACTCAGCCTCCACGGTACTGTTTCAAAGTATAGCTACCTGTCTGCAGAAACCCTATCCTAATATAGCACCATGACTCATTTTTGTTTTATTTCAGAATAAAAGAAAAGCCAGCACAAGTGTTCTTTATCATTTAAAGGGACACTGTCAGCTCCCAATTTCCAGCTCAATCACATTATGTGTGACCTGTAATCTTCTGCAAACTACTCTGCACATAATATAGAGATGCCAATATTTTCGGTAAAAAGTAAGTAGTAGCCTTTATTTTAGCTGAACAAACATTTATATCGCCCCTGACCAAAATGCCTCCTGCCGATGCTCCCTATCATCCATGAGGTGATATGGTGCCGAGATGCAGGGTGAACTCCTTCATGCACAAGTTTGCAATAAAAAAAAAACATCTTCTGCAGCCAGCCTGGGAAGCAGAGAGTTGAGGCGCTGGATGCCACACCTTGTGCCACATCGGTGACCCATGTTCGGGAGCGAGCAGGTGGGTGAACAGGGTTGTCACCAGGTTCTCAGTGTTCATGCACCTCCACACACATGCACGCTTGCAGTTTCTGAATCCCAGGGGCCCTGGGGTGGAAGGGGAAAACTGGAGGAAAAAGGTGGGAGACACTGCAGGCTAGATGAAGCCCCAAGGGGCTGAGTTGAGTTCTTCATGGAGAACCAAAGCCGCCTGCGGAACCCCAAGCAGGAGCATAAACATAAATAAAAAACAACATGTCTTCTGCTTCAAAAGCATCTGTGCCAGTGTCCCAGTTTGAATTTTCAAGTGCTTATTTTATTTATTTAGTTTTTTTGAAATTACTATTTATTCCTCCATACTGTCTGCTAGCCTCGAACCCTCGGGACTGCACACCCGGACTCACCTTCCGGCTCTTCCATGGAGCTTCAGTTTTCCCCCAGCGGGGACAAGGTGGGACTTTCACCCCGTAATCCTTCATCTCATCAGGGCAAGGTAGTGATCCTTGTGAGGGGGCACATCGGAGGCATGCCCTGGAAGTCCATCTTCCCGGAGACAGCAGGTGTGTTTCCTTTTTCCTCCCTCCCTACAATGCGTAACCCTGACATCAAGGCGACAAGTGCCAGCGTCCACACTGTAAGGCAGCTGCCTGTTCCCTGTCATTGGGGCTTGCAGTGCTCCAAGTCTCCGCTCGGAGTCAGACAAGTGTGCGGTGGTGGCTGCATCCCTCTCCCGGAGAAGGTGAGCTGCCATCGGATGCTCGAGCCTATCTCCCCTGGCCGACCCACCAGTGACCCAAGTCCGCTCCCGAGCCCAGGTTGCCAGCGTGGAGCAAGGTATGATGTCCACGCCTCAAACCTCAAGCGCCACCGGGCCAGCTTTCAGTGCTTATTAAAATGGCTAGACCTCGTTTTCAAGTGGGGATAATTTTCTAAGATCAGTGAATGCTTTAGAAGCAGAAGATGTTTTTACCACTATGCCTTTTAAAATTGCAAACTCATCTGTCTTCCCTCCTATGGCCAGCCCTTGAGTGACCCATGTCCATTCCCGACCCTGGGCTGCTGGTATAGTGAGCAATAATGTTACCACAACTGCTGCACTACTGGAATGGCAGGAGAAACAGTTTTGATCTAAATGACATCATGTCGCTTCACACTAAGTGCTGCAGTCTAGAGGTGATGGGGAAGAAATGCCATTGACAGCAGCACCATCTAATGGTACGTTTCAGCATTACAGTTTTTGTTAAAGGGAACTGTCATCACCAAGGGCCGTCCCAATGTGCATGCACTTTGTGTGCAGAACCATTTTGGTTTACTTTCTGTTTACTACAGTATAGTAGATTGTATCAGACTAATTTTGCTGAATGCTAGGCTGAAATCTTTTGTTACTACAAATCCCAGAATCCCTGCAGCTGACATCAGAGCAGTAGGCAGCAGTGGGAGATTCAACAGTCTGCAGTGCATGTCAGAGCTTTTATAATCTCCAATCAGTGGTTTTCCGGGTCTGCTTTTCTCAGGGGCTAATCAGTGGTTAAACTGGAAATGTTTATGTGGGAAACTCTCACACCTAGATTTCTAGGTGGTGAAACTGTCACAAGTGGTAGAACTCTCCTATGGAAGTCAATGGAGAAAGATGACAGAGGTGATGGAACTTTCATACAATTTGGCTCCTGGCCAGTTTAACCCCTGGACTAAATACAGTCCTCTGTGACTGTAAATAGCTCAGGGAGGGCAGCAGGACCAGCACAGAAATGATCAGAGCTGATATAAGCTCTAACATGCACTGCAGGCTATTGAACCTCCCAGTGCTGCCTACTCCTCTGATGTCATCTGCAGGAAACTGGGATTTGTAGTAACAGAAGATGTCAGCCTAGCATTAAGCAAAATTAGTTTGATACAGTCTACATAGTACATATAATACTAGAGTAAAACAGAAAGTAAATTAAAACGCTTTATGCACAATAAAGTGCTCCATTAACAATGCCCCACTTGAGTATGATAAGCTTTTGTCATGACTATTCTTCTTATAAGAGTTTGAAAGAGAACTGCATTATACCTGAAAGCCATTATTATCTGTAGAACCAGTTTAAAGGAGAACAGTCAGCACTCGCCCACATCCTGGTGTGAGGCTGCTCCCAATTTCAAAATCTATATAAAGTTTTGTTTGCAGTTAGTTCTGTTTATTTCAACCTAAGTGGTCTCCATCATCAGGATCAACCCCCAGCCCGTTCAGACTTACTGTCCAACTCCTCATCTTGCCATGGCTTACCTCTCGTGGCGGAGGCAGACCCTCCCTATGGGCCTTGAACAGGATTCTCGGACAGGAGGTGCACTGCAGAGCCAGCTCTTGAGGAGTCTGCAAGGGGTTAGTCCAGATTGTGCTGGCCGCCATATTTACCTTCTCTGTATGTTTCTCAAGGAAGGCAGATGTGTAGTGACACCACCCGCTGCAGCACCCACATGTATGACGTTGGTGGCGCTGTTCCTCCCACCCTGCATTGCTGTCCATGGGTGTCTGACCTCCAGCCACCACTAGAGGTCAGTACTACACCGAGTGCAACAGCACTCCCTCCCTGGAGGAGGAGAGCAGTCGTACGGATGCTTGATCCTTCTTCTCCACCACCCAGCTGACACTCAACAACTTCAGTTTGCTCCGAATCCAGGTTTTAGGTCTACTGCTGAGCTGAAGGAAGCACAATTTATATAAAATTAAGAGAAACATGAATACTTTTCATTTTGGTGGGGAGGTGCTTTATGAAGAAATATCTGAAATAACAGCACATATCTACTGTTTCAAGCTGTACTCATCCCTCATTGGTCCCTTGTGCAGCTGCTGTTTGTCATTTAATAAATCTTAGCAATGTCATCAGCGCCTTTGCCCTAGCTCAGAAATCGGCACTGCTAACCTCTTCTGTATTGGATCTTCTGATGGTGCCAGTCCCATGCAGTGTTTCCTCCTTTTCTTTCATGAATAAATGCGTTGGATGGGCCTTGGCATTACAAGCAAAGGGCCAGAAGGTTGATTACAGTCAACAGCAGATTTCAGACTTTTTACATCGGCAGACGGGTGGGCTTAGTGCCCTTCTCTGCTATTTCTATGTTTCTAAATGGCTCATGATAACTCTCAGTGGTCTATCAACCTAGAATCTTACAACACTCCGATGTAACCTAGTTCTAGCTTTAATATTTTACAGTGCAGACACACTAAAGCACAAAAAAATGTAGGTTCCACCGAGATTTGAACTCGGATCGCTGGATTCAGAGTCCAGAGTGCTAACCATTACACCATGGAACCTCACATAAGAAAGTACCTTCTCTGTCTCAATCTCTCTCTGATTAGCTCAGTTGTCAGCATGCATATAGCACGATTGACAGCCCTGTTTTCACTTTTAGTAAGTATAAATGACTCATGCAGTAAGCGGTTTCTAAGCTCAGGGACACACTGTCAAAAGAAGATCAGTGTTGAAACATTTGCTTATAGTTTGCAGCTCCACACAGTGCTAAACGTGTTGTGGTGCAAGTTTTAGAAATCTGTTCTACTCTCCTTCACTGTGCCATTATAATAGGGTTCTGTTGCCACCTTGAGGTGACTCGCAACACTGCAGTTTATCTATGTATTTATTTATGAATTGAAGTTACACAGGCAACACTACCGATGTAGGAGCAATGGGGTGACCAAGTATATTAGCAACATGGATTAATGCAATGATATGTAGACACTCGTGAGAACAAAGTGCGCTGTGTCTGTCGGGAGGTGACAGTTCTAGTTGGGTCAAGAAACAGACCTCGAGGTGGAGTCACAAGTACCCTCGATTAAAGGGGAATCAAGGGGAGGTTGACAGAGACAGGAGGGTGCAGGAAGATACCTTAGCTGACATCTACAAGGCAGAGCATGAAGGGAGGCGAAGCTAAGGAGCAGGTTCCAGAGGAAGGAAGGCAGTAGGAGAAAGTTGCTTGTCCAGCAGAGGAGTGAGGGTGGGGAATGGAGAAGGTATGGGACTCTCTGGAGCAGAGAGAGCAAGAAGAGGAGGGATGGGGAGATGAGTGAGGAGAGGTAGGAGGGAAAGGACCCAAACCAGAATTTAGCAATGAAGGAGGCACAGTGGGACTGGTAACATGGCGTGAGGGGAGGATGGAAGAGAATAACAGAGGAACAATGATGAGTGCGGAGGGAAGAGTTGTTAGCGAAATGACAAAAGATGTTGCAGAGGGTATCCAGACTGACAAGGGAGGAGGAAAGTGTGGTGCCATAGACCATATCTGCACAGTCAATCAATCAAAATCTTTATCCAGGCGGGCACCATTGAGCAAGGCTCATTTGCAAGATGGATCTGGTCATGAGAACATCATTGTACAGTAACACGGTAGACATAGTACATACATATATTTTTTATCATGTAATACTTTTTTAGCCTGCTGCGCTACTCGGCTTGGGGCATCCAGCCACCGGCTCCGCCCTCCTGGAGAGCTGGGTAGCTCAAGCTGCACCCAGGAGGAGCCAGGATGGCCATCTTGCCATCCGTTGGAGGCTCTCCTTCTGCTTGTACCAGCCAGGACAACACCGCACCCTCCATGACAGGACTCCACCAAAATCCTCCAGGCGGCTCGGAGTGTGGCCATCAAGCTGCAGTGCGCCCAGCCATTTTCCTCCAATTGGTCCCTTGGAATGTGGATGTGCAATGATGTCCGGGCACAATGTGCCGACATCCCTAGCATTCCCCTCCAGTATCTCCAGCACTAGTAGTGCTCCTGAGCGTCCCGGGGCCGCTACAGCGAGTGAGATTACCCATCCCACCCCAGGACCAGGAGAGCAGTTTGTGGATGCTCAATTCCAGTCCTCCCTGCTGACCCCGATGGCCCAGGCTTGTTCCCGAACCCGGAGTCGCCAGCATGGCGCAAAGGTGTGGCATCCAGCGCCTCAACCCTCCAGCGCCACTGGGCGGCCGGTGCAATATTATACAGAGAAAAAAATATACAATATATACAGTACAGTGGCAAGGTAGAACATAATGCAATATTATACAAAAGAAGAAATCAGCATATGTACAACAAAATATGAACGTATGGTGCTTTAAACAGATAAGGCTTATCAGCTGGTATAGCTGGCCTGTTCACTAAAAAGGCGAGAAAGGCAGTTTGAGGAGAATCAGATTTGGGAGATACTGAAGGAGAAGGAATTGTTTCTGTTATACTTCAGGAAGGGGGTGGAACTTGGCCATAGTTAAGGACAGACAGCTGTGGGATACAGTTTAGGAAGATGATGGTGAAAGGAAATGTTATCCAGCATACTTCATGGGAGGGGTGGAACTTGGCCCAGGCTAAAGACAGACAGGGAGAGCGAGAGAAGCAGAATTTTTATAAGGAGAAAGAGGCAGAGGCAGGGTGGGAGGCAGGATGGATGGGGGAACTGTAGAGTAGGTGAGCTAGCGATGTGGGAAACAATTGCAGGATTCTTTCATGACGTGGTCATACAGTGACTTGAAAATATTCAGACTAACAGGACAGCTCAGTTTCAAGTTTTTGCAAACCGTTCCACAAGGCAGGCAACGAGAAACTTATGGCAACTGTGCCGAAATGAGATTTGACCTTGGAACTTGGAGGGTGATTAGGGAATAGCTTCTGAGAGCATAGGTGCCTATCACACTCCAGGAATACAATCAGAGACGTAACGAGGGAGCTTGTTGGTTACAGCCTGAAGGCCCAAAGAGCGTTTCTATTTCTCCTATAATGAGGGAAGTCCAGCTCACTGCTGAGTACAAGGAGCAATGGTGTGTGGAAAGAGGAAGACCAGTTATGAACCTGATTGCTCTGTGGTAAAGGGTGTCCATTTTGCCAGTGCAGTGGCTATAGAGAAGGTCGTAATCTATTAATGAAAGGAAGGTGGCTTGAACAAACTGCAGCTTGGCCTCCTTAGTAAGAAAGTGGTTAATTCTGTAGAATAGTCCCAGTCTTTGTCTTAGTTTCTTCTGTAGTTCTTCAAGATGTTCAGAGAAGGAGAGTTTGTGATCGAGCCATACACCCAAATATTTGAATTTTGGTACATACTCTAGTTTTCTCCAAGTACTGTGGTGATCTGAGGATAGCCCCATGCATGCGGATTTGCCGCATAAGAGGAAGGGAAAGAGCATCGCTTTTGTTTTTCGCATTGAGCAGAAGCTTTTTGCTTATGAACTGGTATTGTAATAGGCTAAATTTGGCTTGAGGTCTTCACATGCTGCTTCTGGCATAGAACAACTCAAGTAAAGTACTGTGTCATCAGCGAACAAGTGGATATTGGCTTATTGATGGTGTCATCGATGTTGTTAATATAAACACACAAACAAGAGGGGACCAAGGATAGATCCCTGAGCACACCTCTCAGCATAGGTTTAAGTGGAGAAAGATCGCCTTCAGCTTTAACCTGCTGTTTCCGTTCTCTGAGGTAGTCAGCAAACCAGCACATAGAGTTAGGGTCCAGACCTAAGTTACTTGAGAGAACAGAAGTAGGCTATGGTCAACTGTGTCGAATGCCTTACTTAGATCCAAAAGATGGCACAGACATGATTCCTATTGACAAGGTCAAGGAGCCAATCATTGGTCACTTTTGCTAAGGCAGTTATGGTGCTGTGCTTTGCTCTGCATCCAGACTGAACAGAGTTTAACAGGCTTCTGTATTCTAGGTATGTCCTTAGCTGACCACTCACTATCTTTTCTAATAATTTAGACAGAATGAGGAGGAGGGAGATCGGCCTATAATTATTAAGGTCGAGGGGTCACCTGATTTTAGCAGAGGGATGACATGGACTATTTTCCATTGTCGGGGAGGCCCCCTGCTAGTGACAAGTTGAAGAGGTGGGTGATTGGCACTGCCAACACATGGTATGCACATTTCAGATAATACGACTCTATGGAGTCTGAGCCTGCACCCTTCTTGGTGTCCAATTGCAGCAATAGGTCTTCCACCTCTTTTGTGAAGCAGGCAGGAGGAGAGACTTCCTTGGTAGAAGTGGGCTGGTGAATCGATAAGCCCTGCTGAGTGCTGCACGGCATTGGCAGGGATGTATCAAATGCTAGCTCTGCAGTGCGAAATGATTAAGGGCTTCCAGTATCTCCGATCGGTCCGAGATGATGCTACTTACCAGAAATAATTTTTGATGGTAGGAATTACCAGGTGAATGACTACACATGTCCTTTATTGTTTTCCAGAATTTTGAAGGATTACTTGGGCTGAGAGGCTAAGCTCTGCGAATAAAAGTGGCCTTGGCTGCACTGACCAACTTGGTGCACTTGTTCGTGCTCTCCTAAAATGACACCAGTCTGAGTCGTTCTTGCTTCTGCATGCTTTTTCCATAGTGTATCCCATTCTAGCATGTAAGCTTTGAGTTCTGGTGAAAACCAGCAGCAAGTGCTGCTCTTTACACGACTTTTACCATGGGAGTGTGCCTGTTTAAGGCCGATTAGTATATCGTGAAAATAGTAAATGCCTCATTAACCATTTTGGCTAGGTAGAAATCCCTCCAACGTGACAAACGTTTCAATTCATCAACGTAGGCAAGCAAGTCGAAGTTGCGTTTACAGCTCTTGATTGAGAACTTTGCTACAAACTGTGGATTGTGCACAGATCTGATGCTGGTGATGAAACAGTGATCGCTATGTCAGAGAAAAATGTTCTGACATGGGAGAACAGGTGTGGTTTGTTAACCAAAATTACATCTACAAGGGTGCTGTTACTAGGGTTCTTTTATTTGGGGAGTTGGCTCATCAATGAGTTGCACCAGCCCCAGGGTGTCACAAAAGGATTTCAAGGGGGCCGAGGCTTTGATAACCAGTCAGAAGTTCAGATCGCCAAGAATAATAGTTTCAAGTGTACTAAGTCCCAGTGCAGAGTTTACATGAGACAGAGATGAGACCCACAGATGGGGGCCTGTAGCAGCCTATTACACAGAGTGCACAGGAAGGAGAAAGTTCAATCTTTAGGGCCACGCACTTGAATTCATATGGGAGGAAGATGCTTCTATGCATGATACTGAGAATTTGTCCTGACATAGATCACCACCCCTCCTCCTCTTGATTGCCTATCAGCTCGGAAGAGTAAGTAGTTTGGGATGTTGATTTCACTATTTGTAGTGGCAGGCCTAAGCCAGATGTCAGTGATCGCCAGAACATCAGGTAGGGTGTGGCTCACCCAAGGCTCGATCAAGGTAAACTTTTCAGCAGACTACAGACATTGAGATGCATAAATGACATTCCTTTAATAGCTGCCAGGTCTGAGGGAGAGGCAAGGGTATCTAGAAGCCCCGGGTTGAGTTTGACATTGCCTGAGCACAATAGCATAGCAGCAAAATCCTTTTAAGGAAGCAAAAGTTAGTTTGTAGTCTCTATTCTTTGAGCAGCTGGGGGGTTGGTGATGTTGGATAAACCTGTCACTGCTCCTGGTGCTATACTGACATATGGTTGCAGCCACTAGGGTCCGGCAGAGACTTGCCAGGAGGAGGGAGTCGAGATGGAGGGGCAAGTACTCCACAGAGGCAGCTCAGAGATGTCCCACTTCCAGGCAGATACAGCTGTAAAATCCAAAAATCCATAGTACTTCCTGACAGGAGTTATAAAGCAAATAACAGGGAGAAGCACAAGGCTCATCCCCCACCCAAGGAGGAATGTGGGATCTGATAGAGCATGCTGGTCAGAGCAGCAAGATGTTTCCTGGTCGAGGCCGGGAGAACCATTTGGGTACCAGCTCCGGGCGGCGGCCTGAGGAGAAAGGCAGTCCTTGCTGTGGTGCAGGGCACCAAATTTGGAGCAGAGTTTTGCACAGATGGCGTTGATGTGGGCAGAGAAGTCAAGCTTGCCATCAAGCCACACACCAAGGTACTTGAAGGCAGGGACAGCCTCCAGAAGGTGCCATCCAGTGTGGAAAAAACAGGGAGGCAAGAGCCTGGCCAGTTTCTGGCCAGTGCTGAAGGTCATAGACAGTCTTCTGTATGTTGACCCTGAGTTGGCTGGGGTGGAACCAGCACAGTACATTGTGGCAGTCATACTGAAGCAGACCTTCCATGGCTGAAACTGAAGGGATGGAGGTGTAAATGACTGTGTCATCTGCACACATGTGGATGTTAGAAGGAGACGCAAGTAGAGGGACTGTCATTTTGGAAAATAGAGAACAGGATGGAACCCTACTGGACCCCTGCTAGGATAGGAAAGGGAGGTGACAGGATGCCTCCCAGCTGTACCGCCTCTTGATGACCCTTGATGTATGAGCGGAACCAGTCAACAGCGGATAGTGAGATGCCAGCAGAGCTCCGCTTGTCAAGGAGGAGAGGGTGGGACACTGAGTAAAGGCTGGCCAGATCAATGAATACAGCTGTGGTAATATGTCCCTGATCAATCCTAGTGAGGACAGAGTCAGTTACTCACAACAAAGGAGGAGATGGTGCAGTGGTGCTTCCCTACAACCAGACTGGAAGGGGAGAGAAATCAGAGGAGTACAGAATAGTCTCCTGAAGCTTTGCAAGAAAGGGAGGAGTGAGATGAGCCAAGCGTTGCAAGGTGGGGGGGCAGTCGGTTGTGTGAGGCAGAACCTTTGCAGCCTTCCAGGCCTGATGGACAGGACTGAGGCAGGAGAGGTTCATAAGGAAGCAAGTGGAGAGGCTATGTCCGGAGCTGAGATATGTAGAAGTTTGGGGTCCAATCCATAGGGCTGGACTTGGAAGGTGGAGGTAAGGACGCGATGACTTCCTGGAAAACTGGAAGGAATTGGAAGCTTTCGGTGTGTGGGATGAGGCAGAGGCAGCAAGGGGCAGAGGGGACTGACCAAGAGATGGAGGAGAGGGTAGAGCACAGGTGGTGAAGAATTCATTAAAATGAGCAGCAACTGAGGGAGGTCAGAGACCAGTCAGCTATCCACAAGGAGGACAGGGGGTGGACTGGGCTGCTGGGATCAAAGAGGAGTGGATAACCTTCCAGAATTTTGAGGGTGAGTTAAGGTTAGATTGAGGTTTGATTTGAAGTAGTGGGCTGCAGGTCAGACAGCTCCTTGTGCAGGAGTTCCTGAGTGACCTGTAGGATAGGAGGTCAGATCGGGAATGGGAGGATTTGAAACA